>VKOC01000004.1:28890567-28903857 GCA_009364415.1 Spea multiplicata
CCCTTTTCACAGTTTTATACAAGGATATCATGTTAGAAACACTATCTGAAATGACTGTCGAGCTGCCAGAGTAGAGATTTATTTATGGAACTGTAAAATGCTAAGTGCCCTTTCTGGAGACACATTGTTTTGTTAATGTACAAATCAATTTAATAAAATAGGGTAAGATCAAAGAGTTTTAGTCCCAAAGGAAACCTATTGTGTGCTGATCATTATTGCCTTACAAATCAACAGCAGAACTATTAGATCTGAGAGCATGATTCTCTAGAGATATATTTCCATTGCTTTGATAAACAAGATTACCCGTGTGGCAAACTACTCGGCTTAAAGTGGATCTGTTACTTTCACTTTTAAAACTGTGGCAAAGCATGTCCTATTTTATCAATAATTTGGGAGGTGTGCAAGTTTGGGCCAAATCGGATTCCAGACTTCTGTAGAAAGCGAGTCTGGCTCAATGAGAGCGTTCTTTCCATGTGGCCAAAACTGAATAATGGGAAGGAGACTTTTACCCAGTTCTGTGGAACCGAACTATGTTAGCTAATGTAAAACCGTGTCCGATTTGTGATCTACCATATGCACCCTGCCTTAAATCAACAATAAAGGGACACTCCAGGCATCGTATGTACTTTAGAGCAAATGAACCTTAGCGTGCATCAGATGCATTTGGCTAAACACATTTTTCTGCCTGCCAGTTAGTGAGAAAGCTACGTTTACCGCCAGCCAGCTCCTGCACTGACTTGTACGAGGGAGTCTAATGAGCACCCCATGTGCAGCAAGCACCCCCTTTTGAAGCAGATGATCATTCAAAGGAAAGTTCTCCCACAAATGAAGACAATGGAGGGGCTATGTGCTGCATTTATTTCTTACATGTAACCTTGCAAATTATAGGGTAGATTAATATGCATTATTCATTGACGGGCATTGGAGTGTCTCTTTAAGAAGATACCGATAATGAGAGAGAACATAGTTTTAAAAGCTATATATTTAGTGCTTCACACATATTGTACAGGTTTGTAGGAGGGCTGGCACATTTGGTCACGGCGTAGGACAGTCAAAGCCAAGTGGCCCCATTTAATTAGCTTAGTTGTTCAAAATCTAGCACTTTGGATTTCAAGGAACTACAAAATCCATGATGGTCAGTATTTACAGTTAAGACAAATTTTATTTCTTTAGGCATTCTTTCATAATGCTCTCTTACAGACCAACCAACTCTAGAATTACTTGCAATATTGTTTCTGTTCTTTTTGGGGGGGGGGGTTATTCCCTTACATTATAGAATCAGGCATTTTTTGATTTGATAAATTACATTCACAAAATTAAGTTACTAAAGAGACTATAAAAAATTATTGGATTAGGTAAGCTCTCTTTTCCAGTAAAATCATTTCTCCACGTTCACCAAATTGCATATTAAACAGGATGGTGGAAGGGCGGGAAAATGCTATATTTAGAATGAACACAGATTTGTGGCAGATGGCCAAAGCGAAACAAAGTGATAAATATTTACTGTGTGTACTGAGATCTTCATAGGGTCGGCAGATACTGCTTGACCCTTGCATGAAAAGGCAATCAGACATATGGCGTTGGTGTCGTGTGGAATAATGTTTCTGCCCTTGGGAAGGCAAAATAATTTTCTACAGGAAACTTTGCTGTATATTAACAGTTACTAACGATATTACGAGAGAATGGAAAAACCAGAGCCACGACTGAATAAGAACTGCATCTGTTCATTGTAATTTTCAATACATTTACTGTCACATTAATGTCTATTAAATGTATTGGCATTGTTACGAAAATAATATATACGGTATATGGCCATTGAAAGTCCAAGTTTCTGTCAAATCCATCACTTATTACCTGACTCTAATGCTTTTATTACAGTGGACAGAGTATCGCATTTTGTGCCAAGAGTCACCGTCCTGTACACATGTTTGTCGTGACGTAAGGTTGCATTTCACTTTGGAATCGTGTATATTTTTAGCACTTGTAGCAATGTTATCTACATGACTCAATGGGTTATTCAGAGTCTAGCTATTCTCAAAAGGTTATTATCGCTGTCCACTTTGGATGGGTAACTTTTAGGCTTGTATCCTTGCTTAGTGACAATAAACAGACATATATGTCTATGTTCCTTACTGTTAAGCTTGAATATGCCATCTCATCAGTTTGTTCGCTAACTCCAGGATTGGTGAAACTTGGATAAAAGGTGAGACATTCTAGTTAATCCATGCTGAAACTGACTTAGAAGTCATCACTCATTAACTGTAGCATCCCTCTTTCTTTGACCTGTGAGTCCTCAATGGGCTTGCGGTAACCAAGTTGGGTGATTCCTTCAAGCTGAGGTATTGATGGAAACCATGAATACATTTATGACTGATGTTGTCAAGGCTGGAAGTGATGAGTGACCCTACTAAGATTTATAATGGTTGGCATCATTTATTTGAGTGTTATCCTAATGTGCCAGCTGCATTGTAAATAACTGATTGAATATTCTAGTTGTCTAATCTACATACTGTAGGTGTTTTTACAATAAAACTTTATGATATAGTATTTCACTAAAGCTTCCATAGGCACCAACGAACTCCACAAGCCTTGTTACTGACGCTGGCTTCCAGAAACGGACACTCTGTCTAGCAGTGGTCTTACTTATAATAGTCGATCATAGTCGATCATGTGCTTAAGCAAAGATGAGAGGACCTTACTGTTGAGATGGATCCTCCTCTATCTTGGGAATCTGAGGTTGGCTGCAGAGCCTTTAAGGTGTCCCCTACCCTAATTATGTTTGAATGCCTGTTTCTTTTGAACGTACAATGCTTTCCTGAGCAAAGTATAACCTGTATCTGAGGTTCTGAACCCAAATACAGAGCTCACATTGTCTTGCCTGCATTACGTGTACAGGACCATGTGATAGAAACCAGAACATCAAATTCAATATTTAGGGTTGCGCATAATCTAAATCATGTTTTATTTGAACTCAAATTAAATCAGCCAGTATGAGAAAATACTTTGACTTAAAAGTTAACTATATCAATGATATCTCTACCCTACGGTGTTTTTCTGTAATGGAAAGTACACCAAACTAAACTACAAACGCTATTTCAAAACTGTTTGTGACTACCTAAAGTAAAAAAAAAAAGCTGGCTATTTAAAGATCCCATGCGATAGAAGTTAACCAATGTTTGTTGGTAATGTGGCTTGTACAGTGTATGAGTATATTGCTGGCGGGCAGCACAGTTGATTTAGAGTAAAGGGAATCCAAGCTCTTGTTTATGTTTTTTAAAAAACTTTGCTAAGCAAGCTCTAATGATGTCTGATCACCCCTAATATTGGTCATCAAGGCTTATTTACAAATTGTATCCATTATTAAGCAATGCCTTACTCTAGCTTTTTCTTTTTCTTCTTCAAATTAGACATAAACATAAGCTGTTCCACATTGTACTTGCAACATATATGCATTTATTGAATTGGTCGTCATTAGGTTGCTCAGCTGGTTATTTATCTCAGTGATGTGGTTTTGTGTGTTACTGGAGGACAAAGGTTCTATTTTGGGCCTCTATATATTCTAAAATATAAAAGTTAACTTTCCTAGACCAGATGTTGTATTAATTTAAAATTACTAACAAGGAAATATTTTCCTCCCTGTCACTAACCAAAATATTTAGATGATGTAGTAGCTCAGTCTTCTAAAATCCAGACATATAAAAAAAGCCAGTAATAGTTTGGCTTGGCACTCTGTGTTCTTTTGCTTTTTTTCATGGGAGGGTCCGGGAAACAGAGACTGCAAGTATTACATCGAAAAAGTACAGATGCAGTCTGGAGCCTGGGAAAGTTTGTACAGAAAAGGAAGCCATTGCTCCTATGTTTGGCGGCCACATGTTGCCTGCTATAAATGCAGTCCAAGGAAAACTCGGATTGATGGGTAACGGATATTGTCCTAACACAATACAGAAAATCTGTCTGTGTGCCCTACTATGTGGATGACGTTAAAAACAGGATGAAGAGCAATGCAGCTCTTCCTTTCTATAAGGAGACTTCTAGGTTGCTGATCTAAAAGTAACAATGCAAGACAGAGTTGGCCTGGGTTTTAGTTAAAGGGGCACGTTACAGTCCCAGAAAGTCTAAAGAAGAATGTGTACCTTTTCACTGACAGGCACGTCACGAGTTTAAACGGATTTGGAAAGCCATCTAAGATCACTTTCTTCTCCCAAATAGTGTTGCTATAATGTCTCGACATCAAGGCATTACAGCAACGGGCACCATATTATGGTGCTGGCGCCTGTTTAAAGGACGTTAGGAGGCGACCAACAATCGCCTGCTTAAGCTTAAACTTAAGACTGAAGTAGCCAATCAGTGTCAGGAAAGCACCCATCAACAGTGTTCGCCAAACCATTGTTAGAGCTGACTGTAAGTATATCACATGCGTTGTGTTGTATATGGAATATAGTAGAGGCAGACAAGGGGATACGAGTATAGCTGTATCCCACAGAATACCCCAATACATTTGCAAAAGGGACACAATGAAATTTTTAAAGGAACTTCTCAGCTATCATATGTGGTAAAGTGCACCCTGTTCTTGGCAACCTCCTGAACAAAAAAAGATTATTGAAGTACTTTATAAATTGACTTGAAGCAGCTAATCATTGGCAGGAAAGTGTTCCTATTGAATGCATGGGAGTCTGGAATCGTAGGCAAATCTGAGGGGGCGATGGGGCAATGCTCCAGGAGTAGGGATAAGTAGGTAAGTCCTGGCACCTGGACGTATCTCTGTATCTTCCTGGAGGGTGCGGGGTCACACAACGTTGCACTGCGTGACCCCTAGGGGGTAGCGCAGCAGCTCATAGTGCGAGCTGCATCAATCACAGGCTGAGGCTTTGCGGGATAAGTGAGCTGCGTGTATGTTAGTGTCTGTCTGGGTATGTATGTTAGTAAGTGCATGGGGATATTTTAGCATGTGAACATGCCTTTGGTAATTTTAGTGTGTGTCTGAGTATGTTTGAACACGTGTCACAGAACAGATTTAGACTACTAGTATGTGAATAATATTTCACTACCATGTAGATACTATGAAAGACCCATATTAACATTGACTTCCTCACGTCACATAAAAATTATTGTGGTGTAAAAATCAGTCGTTTTCATTAAAGGAATATTGTAGTCCATTTTGCATGGACTCCAGTGTATTCTGCATACATGCAAATTGGTGCAAGAGTTGTTTTTAGAGTTGCTCTGTTTCATATAACTCCATCCCCAACTGCCTCTACTGAAAGCAGGGATACGATAGTATGCCTTCTGCACATGCTCGGTAGAACTTTCATTCTAGTCAAGGGGAGCATTCTAACCAATGGGAGTAGCAGCAGCCAATCAAATGTATGCTATCTGAACACTGCTCTTTTACTAGCATTCATGCAATTGGTTAGTGCTTAGGTTACTTTAGTGGGAAGTCTATGTAGTAATGCTTCCAAGAGGAGCAGAAGAGCAGTTAAATAAAACATTTTCCCACCACAATAAGAATGCATGCAATCCAACTTGCATGTAATAAAATGCATTGGACCCCATGCAAAAAGAGCTCCAACATGCATTCAACATAAGTACAGTTTTAGAGGCTAGACTTTTAGGGAACCTTGGTTACCTGTATATTTCTTAATTAAAATAATTTTCTTCCTTTTCTTCTGTTGGATTTGAGAACAAGTCAATCTGTATCATGTCACAATGTGAGTTAATAACCTCTTGTTGCCAGATTAGACTCAAACTGGGCATCTTTCCAGCATCGCTTCTATATTTATATATTACCCCACACTTCCCTGCATGGTCGAGAGAATTTCACCATTTTGGTTGCCAAAACCTCCATGTGACTGTTTTTTTTACCGGAAACCTCCACAATGCAAGGAATATTGAGCTTTAAAGCTTATTAGCTAATAAATGTGTCATTTTGTTTTGTCTAGGTATTCTAAAAGATTTTATTTTTATAGCATAGGCTCTGATGTGAAGGGCACACGCTTGTTGTTCCTCTTCCGTTGCTAACAGAGGTCCTTGTTTTGTAATTAACACTTGAATCACGCCTACATACAATCTACTAGTGTTTGGGTAGATGATGCTGTGAGATGTTTTGTCCATTATATTGGATTTATAGTTGGCTACCCAGTGGTCCTTTTTTATAGGGGGGTTTCCATATTTTTTTTTCCTAAAAATATATTTACTTATTGCTTCCGGTCTCCTTCATTTCCCCCCACTCTGTCAATGCCAGAATTGATCTAAACATAAAATCTTCACCAAAGTGTGTAGCTCAAAAAATGTTGTTGTAAGCTTTTGTTTCAATTCAATTTATAGAGTCATTAAATTTCTTTGGTTTTATCTGTATCACAACTAGTTAAACACACCTACCTAAGGTTTAGTTTAGTAACGGGATTCATCTAAGATTTACAGAAAGCAATCCTGTTGATGATAATAGGAAGGAAACAAGGTGATGGTCTTTGACTTCAACAATCATTGTCCCCATGGGTTGAGTCTTAGGTTCTCATGATAAACACAACCTTTAAAATGATGCGTCCACAGTGTGGGGTATGAAGATGAGACCAAAAGTCAGCAAAGCACCAAATGACCAGACTGTCAAAGTAGACTGAAAGGCATAGTCCAGCAAGAAGTAAAAAGTGGCAACTAAAATACTACAGAATAATTAAACTCTGGTGTAGGAAGGAACCACACTGTATAAATAGGCACCTGAACAGAGAGATGTGCTCTATAACTGGCCAGCAGATATTAGAGAAGTCACTTGAGAGGAAATGGTGCACAGAGGTCTATTGTCCTCTGTTATCTAAATCATGGAATAATATGAAACGTGTCGGCTTGATAGGAGAGCACATGACGACTGGAAGGGTAAGTTGTATTTCAACATTTGACGGATAAGTTTGTGGTGTGAAAGGATGCAGTGTAGGTATTTGCTGATAATGGCAAGTGAAGTGTGAAAGGATGCGAAGTATCAGGTAGATGTTTGTGAACGTGACTCTAAGAGTAAGTGATCAAAGTATTGGAATGCTTAGAGTTTGAGGTTGATTTGATGGACTGCAAAGATAATGGAGACTATATGTGTATGTATGTATATATATATATATATACATTTAATGTTCTGTTAATCCATATGTCTTTCTTTATTTTATTGTAGCGAAAAATTACAGCATTTAATCACAATACAGGCTACAGCCTCTAGGACGGCACATGTGTAACATGGTTCTCCCTGCAACAATGATCTAAATAATGTATCCATTTTACTTTTAGGATTTGTTGCATTGCTGGAAACACTTGATAGAGGGTGTCGCAGAATAGTCATGAATTAGAGGTTACCATAACAACGGTTATTGGCAGCAGCTTTAAGGCAGAATGTATTCTGATTTTAGCTACCTATGGCCACGTCACTGTGTGGGCTCTTCAAAGGGAGTATGGCAGCACCCTGCTATAAATGCAAAGACAGCTGGAAGGATTTTTTTAAGAGAACACATTTGCATATTGTGAGTAAAAATAATCATCGCTGGCTTTGTAGAGCTGCGTAAATGGCGGTATCTTTTCGTCGGTGGTTTGTAATCATGCTGTGTATCTGTGTCGTATTGTAGGGGCAGCTCATTCTCTCGCACAGGTCCATCACAAGGCATGGTTGATAAACCCCAGAAGTGCGTAGCCCTGATCAGACGGTTGTGCATTGCGGGGACATCTCTTTTCTTTTTCCCCTTCTCTTTTTTTTTTATCATTTGAATGTGATAAGCTGCCAAACCCAACGAGTAATACACATGGAGAACAAACAAGAAATACACAAAACAATCCCTGCCTTCCTTTCATGATAAAGGAAATGTCAGTGATAACTTTCCACGTGTCCTATTTGTATGAAATTCCTTTTCATGGTTCACTAAGCCTGTCACACGGAGTATTAATTAGAGTGACTACACAACGCTCTACATATTCCATCCGCTGCATTAGCAAAAAAAAGGGTTTTGCATGTTTACAGGTAAAGCAAATCATTTGTGTTGCTGAACTAGTTTGTGAATCATTTCATGTACACAAAACAAAGCAAGACATCAGCGCACACCCAGCCAATCCTATTCACAACACACCTCTCTGAGAAATATTGGGTACTCTGCCACACCATATGTCATATATTGCTTCGCCCGCTGCTACGTCAAAGTACCCCAAGTTTGGTGAGTGATATATCATTTTTCATGGTTATATTGCTTACCAAGGAGCTGAATCAGTGGGACTAAGACTCTCAAGCAATTTAAAGCCTTCTCTGGACACCATTAATGAGGGCTAAGAACTACATGGCCATATAATGTGACGGAATCCCCGTTATTTAGGTAGGTACTTTTAAATAGTATTTGTTGTGTGTGCGCTGATCCCTTGCTCTGTTGTGTGTACATGTTGGTCATTTCAGCAGCACCCCAGAATCTGAATGTGTATTCTCCCCATTCTGTATGTGAAACATTTCATGTGGTGATTTACGATATAATCTACCAAACTCCTTTCTATTGTGTGACAAACCCTGTAGCATGAGGGCCATACATGTCACATTTACTGGCCCTAAGCACAGTCCACTACGGCAATCGGAGTTGGGAACACCAGCTTTGAACAAAACAGCACTTTATTTTAACTGCTTAAACCCCAAAAAAATCATAAAAAGAAAACCTAGCTCCCAATTGGAGTCCTTTCTAACTGAACTATGCAGGTCCAGACTGACCAACCTCGTTACCCATTAACTTGACCTTCCAGCCAGACCCAGCTATGGCAGGCTCTGGAAAACCTCCCCCAGACAGCACACAAAATGTCCAGGCAGGTACTGCCTCACTAGGTTCAGGGATGGTTTTCTTGTTCAGGGCACCTCCTTGCCCTGGGAGTGCAGAGAACTTCCTCTTCCCCCAACAGTCTCCCTGATTATCAGGCTCCAGGGGTTTTTAATGTCCAGCACCTGCTGGCTCCATAGGAATCCCGGACCAGATCCTGCAGACTTCTAGCCTCCTGGAAAAGCCAGCATGGATTTTCCACAGAATGAGGGAACGGAGCATTGGCCCACCCTGCTCTCCAATTGCTCCACCCCAGGGACCCATATTTACGATCTGGATAGCACCTGTACCCAAATGCCACCCTAAGCATCTCCCTGGGGTTTACACTGTCACAATTGACATAGAAATCTTTGTGTCGTATCGAAAAATACACACCAGTTTATGATCCACTGTATAAACAGTCCCTGCAGCCATCATACATATTTTAATGCATGTCATAGCTGCGTAGTTCCTTTATTTCCATTGTGTCCCTTCCAGAAACGCATGGGGGATTGCTCAGAATCCCCTCACATGTATTCGCCCCTTTGCCCAGAGTGTTTTAATAAGCATTTTTAAAATTAAAGAAAAGCGCTAAATGCATTATTTACAGACAGTAAATCCATTATCATTCTAGTGTTAAGAATAAACACTTAGTAGAGCAGGGCTTACTCTTATCTTATGTAAAACGCCAATGAACTTATGGACATGTTCGCATATACACCGACCACTTGGGAATATTCTGTTCCACTGGTCACTCCGTACATATCTGCCTTATCAGATGTTCCTTGAGACCGCTAAAGAGTTCCAAGGTTAGTTTAAGTTACATCACTCTCAGAAGAGGCTTTAAAATGTAATTTAATGCCCTGTGGAATAAATATTTTTCGGAGTTTCATGGATAAGCACGTTACAGAAAATTAAAGATCAGACTTTCTAGCCAAGCGGGGCAAAATAATTTCTTTACGTTCTTCCCTTTCTGTTTTCTTTTATGCCGTGTCCGTTTAAGGATTTTTCTATTTTCCCTTTAAAGGAAATCTCCTCTCAGTTTCTACTGTAGTTATTACACCCTTTAACCCTTTAAGGACCAGACCTATCTTATGCTACAGGAGCAGAGTATATTTTTTTTCTTCAGCCGTTATTTTCCTCTTTCTAGTTTAGTGTACCCCCTGATTTAAAAACCCCCCTCCTATTGCTATATTTTTATTTATTTTGTTTCCTCTTTTTTTTCTAATTTTATTTTTTAATACACATGAAAACGCATTTCGCGCTGAGTTAGGTCATAGGTGGCAATGGCGACGACGTGGTACCAGGTACATCATTGACTCTCTAGCTACATCTTTTCATGATGTACCTGACGTACCAAGTGTTTAATAGTCTGTAGAAAAATCCATGATCAAACTATTTTCTTCATTGTCAATACGTTGTTAGGCCAAAAACCCACAAAACAGATTCAGCCTGTCTAGTCTGCCTCTCTTTTTTTTTTCTTGTTTTAAAGACCCTAATCAATCCTTGGTCTCTGCATCCCCCTACAGAGAAATAATTAGCAAATATTAACCAGTGGGCAGCTATGGGAGAACCATTCTTTAATGAATTTGAAAGTTGAAATGGAGAGAAAATGATAATCCAAATTTGACGCTGAACTATCGTATACATAAAAATTGCTACTTCTATTGTAATCTCCTACAGGTTCAACAATGGTGGCCGACTCCTTGGGTTCTTGGCACAGTTTGCGGACATTTAAATAGAAATGTTTATCCAATCAGTCAGTCTAGAGCTGACTGATTAAATATGGGATGTGCTTCAGCAAAGCATGTATCTACCGTACAGAATGAAGAAGAGGCCCAGAACGGCAAGAACTACCAGAACGGGGATGCATTTTGTGGTGAGTCCCCCCTGTTACTGTAAATTCTTTGTCAACTATATCAAAGTCACTATTAGAATATTTATTTTAATATTTCAAGTTTACCTAGAGTGTGCCTTTTTTGTCTTTTTTTTGGAGGAGTTTTAAGCTCATTGCTTTTTCAAACTTTATTTTGTACAATTTCATGCTAGAAAAACATGAAAGCGCCCTCTTAGATTCATTCTTAGATCTTGGGATCTGTCAGAACAGTGTTGTAGCCTTTGGAAGTCAGCCTCCCTGTTTCACTCAAGCCCTGCATGCTGATCTTTAAGCACTAATAATTATAAAAAATAAGCACATGTTGTGTAGGAGTTGTAAGTCCCTCTGCGACATGCTGTTTTCCAGAAAGCTGAGGGAAGCAATCATTTCCTATGCAATCACTTTCTCAGTAGACTGAGCTTCAGCTGGGTACAATTTTTTTGCCCTAATCAAGCTGCTTGGGTGGGGGGGGGGTAGGTGTGTGAAACATTTGATTTCTGTCCAATTGGATGAAATAGATTACTATACAACTAGGACTGCTCGGGGATGTTGAAGATGTTGCACTGTACACATTTTGCCTATTGTAACATTGCACATGCATACACCACAGGATCAGAATACAAGCGCATACAATATGTAAGAAGTTTGTGGTGCAAATCCCAAGATGGATCATCGTACAAGGTTCCGATTAGGCAGCATTTTTATATCTTTGTTTACCTTATCAAGGTTATCACACCAGTGATATTCTCCTATGACAGGTGATGTGATGGACCTGTGTTATCTAGAGGTACATTGTGACAAGGGATAAGATGGATCTGTATTGATAAATCGAGGAAATAGTCTCTCAGATTTGCTTTATACATGTCCCAGACACATGAGAGCTTGGTGTTGTGTGCATATGGTGAGTTGGACTTCGGCCAAACTTGAGACAACCACTCGCCCTATACAGCCTTGGATCCTTCTACGTAATTGAGAGGATGCTGTAAGGGCAGATTAATGGGCAGGAAGGAAGGGCTTACACCAGCTTTAGCTTCCTTTCCCTTTCTACGAATTTGGGCAGGGGTTTATGTACCTTATGTGTATGCTGCCTTATGTGTAAACCAGAAACCTGTATTGTTTTTTAAGGAGTATTCATCGTGAACAACAAGCCCATGTCTTTTTTCAACAAATAAACATTTTTTTTCTTCCTTTCATCCAAGGGCCCTGCATGGAAAAATAATGAAAGTCTCAATAGTTAAATTAATTGAATCAAGTGAATGAAAGATTTCATGCTATAGCTAAATTTTGGGTTGAAATTAGGTGATGCTTGTCGGAAAACATCTGGATACAAAATTCGGAGACTGCATGAGGTTGATTTTAGCAAACATGTTTCACCTTCAGCAAAGAAAAGATTATTTAGAATAAGCAGCAAACTGTTCGACTTTAGTCCAGATGGCGGTTGTGTTGGCAAAAACTCAATACTAGGCCTGGTCAAGCGTGATAAACAATTTTATTGTTGCTGACTGTCTTACCATATCTGAATATAAAGAACAAGAAATATTGGTTCAAAATACTGCAGCTTTGGGAAAATCTTCAACTGAATAAGGGTGGTATCAAAGGGGACTAAATATGTCCTTAATGGAATGTACAATATGTAGAGGCTGATTAAATGGAAACGTATAATAAGGATAAATTGTCTGTATACAATGTACAGCTCATAAAGCTACTGCTGGCAGATTTCACTGGCACACATCTAATAACGGTCGGTTGGGTTTCTGATGCCACACATCTGTCAGGCTCGGCAGATTGTAAGGACACAATGTATCAGGTAATCAGAGCAAGAAAAGAACACAAGGCGTGGATGTTCATAAAAATGCGTGTTAAAAAATAAATATATTTTGAAAAAAAGATAACCACCAAAAGGCATCATATAAATATACCACAGTCAGTTTGGGGTTATATGTGGTGTCAGTTGGTGTAGGCAAGTCCATACAGTAATAAATTGCCAAATTGTAGTGTTGTGCTTGCTGCCTGCTTGGATGGATGACACTGGCTTCAGTACAAGCATGATGTCATCAACTGGGCGGGGCTGGCAGGTACATAAAACGACAGTTGACGGTTGTTTTTCTTGGTTACAGTTAGCAGACGGTATAATAAAAGCATCAGTTGCACATTGAAATGGTCATTGCATTATTACGTAAGGACATAACACAAATTTGATCAGATTTTCTGCTGACACTTGCATGCATATTTCATGGGATTCATATAATATGAATCGTTTGCAATAAACGCTGTTTCCTAGTATATGCCATGAGATTCAGCGTTTATCAATCTTTTTTTTTTTTAGTAGGACTCCATTATCCCACGAAAGGTCCATATGGCTCCATGCAGCCCCTGTTGAGTCTCCCCATTGCTTATAGTGAACGTTTTTTTATTGAGCCAAGTTTGAGGGTTTTTTCCTGTTATAACTTTCAGTTGTGAAATTTGTTAAATAGTGTTGACTGTTTGGTTTACATATGTTTTTAATAGGTTTGCTCTTTTTATGCTTTGTTTAGCTGGCTCTGCACGCTTCAGAGGCTAATTTTCTTCTGCTCCTGATTACCTGATACATTGTGTCCTTTCAGTCTGCTGAGAGTG
>VKOC01000004.1:28903957-28937229 GCA_009364415.1 Spea multiplicata
TGATAGGAGTGTGATTGCTAACAGCAATCATAGTCCCATCATGTCTAGGTTCCAGCACTTACACATCTATGCTATCACACACACACACTCATTCATTCATATATTCATTCATTCACAGAATCATTCCCACAATCACATATACTCATTCAAACACCCTCCCTTACCCGCACTGCAACTCTCTCGATGCCGCTCACAGACTTCAGCAGGGGGCGCAGCCTCCCTCTGCGTTCTCTTGTACTGCACAGAGGAAGCAGGACTGGAGCAGTCATGTGGTGTCACGTGAACTCTGCTGGGTTCCGCTTCTTCTGTGCAGTACAATAGATCCTCCCACAGGTAAGTAGCAGGGCTCTTGTGATCCTGGCTGCCCTGGTTGCCAATCTCACGCGGGCCGCACCTCGATGTGCCGCAGGCCGCATTTGGCCCGCGGGCCGCATGTTGGACGCCCCTGGCCTAGGGCCAAAGTTTGTGGAAGTAATTTTGTTTTGTATTTTTTTCACACAAATTGGACATCAAGTACGAATATAAAGCTCCTGGTGTAAGTCACTGTCAAACAACACCCCAATATGTGTTTAGCAACATAATACAGTAATACCGAGGACATTTGGGAAATCTGCATTTTTTAACGTGGAACCTTGACATCTGGTCCTTCTGCCACAGTGTCCTATTTCGGACATCTTCAAAGTTGGCCAATTCAATTTACCCCATCAAACCCTATATTTTTGAAAACTAGACACTCCAGGGTATTTCAAATTTGGTGTTTTAACTCTTTACATGCACTAATTCTACCACCAGCCTTTGTCAAAGTTTGTACACACATTGTGCTTTAGGTACGAATTTACATCCCTTGGTTCATGCAATGTCAAAACAACACTCCAATATGTGTTCCACAACATCTCCTGAGTACAGTGATACCACTTATTCATGGGTTTGTCTGGTTGTTTGAGGCTAAAAGGCCACATTTGGGAATTGCACTTTTATGTTTGGTCAGTCTGTGCCTATGCCATTTTTTTGGACATTTTTTAATCCGGCCAATCCAATTTACTCCATTAAACCATTTGTTTTTATTAATGTTATGTTAAGATTGCTTTCTAAGCTTGTTTAATGCCATGATGTGGTGATCATTGGTCACTAACTGACTGTTTTTGTGTGCTGTGCATGGCACGTCACTGGCCCTTAAGGGGTTTATAATGCCTCTGCTACCCCCTAATTTCAGGTGGAGCCATTTTCTATCACCTTTTCTTCACCACAACTTATATTGTGTGCTTCACATTTTGGGACGACATCTTGGCGTAATCATAGGTAACGTGATATCTAATTACTTATCCCTTGATTGTTTGCATGAGCAATACAAATCTGGGCTGCTAAGTATAAATAAATATATAGATGCACAACATCCAAGGGTCCCCCTGAAGGTTGTGTTTCTACAGGCCCCTCCCGATGTATGCATCCTGTTTTGGATCTAAATGTCCAGTGTCCCAGACCATGTTGTTGAAGATAGTAATACAAATAGCGCTTGGGTAAGTGCATGTATATTATGGAGACAATGAGTGCAAATTTGCACAAAATATGAGCCAGTGGTGTGTTGCTTTGTGCATGCTTTGTAAAAAATACAGGCGGTTTGAGACAGTTTAACTCTAGGGCTAGCCATGGGAGCAGTGGGAGGGCTGAAGATGGATGAGATCTTTTTTATAAAATAAAAGTGGGTTAGTTCAGAAGAAAGTTAGAGGAAAACACTGTGGGGGGAGACAAACAAGGGGGCAAACAAAAAATACTTGATTGTGACCTACCTGGCTCATAGAGATGTGTGGATTTTTAAAGTCTACATCCATCATATTGCCCAGGAAGGGTATAGAAGTGGGCCCTGGTGGAAAACGGGGCCAGTTTTTTCTCCGTTTCATGAAGTCCAGCAGCAGAAGAAGGAAGGTAAAAATAATGAACAGAACAATGGTGTTACATAATGTCACAGGAAAAAATGACTGAATCTCAGGCAGCAGACTCATCCTGGTTTATATTTATGCCACTAACTTTCATAAAAATCTCTAAAGTTGCTTGAGCTAAACTGCTACCCTCAACGTCCACTCTTAGTTTGTGTGTTGTCTGTTTCTTTTCCTATGTGGCTGTGCTGAAATCTCTGGCACTGACAGCGCGCCAAGCAAGCCAACTCCTATTTCCACTGAGCTGTACAGTGTGTTCTGAAAACAAGACCTTTAATACTAAGCACCACCCCTTATCTTCATAACTCAGTCAAAAAACAATAGCTCAATGTGTACATAAGCACCAGATGATCTATTTATTTATTGTATAGATTTATTCCCAGGTTTCTCATGCATCCAGATACTGCAGGACTTTAAGAGGATAAAGAATTTGACAGGATAGAAGAGGCGGATTCTGCTCAGAAACACCATCATATGACACGGCACTGAACAGTAATCACAAAATTCCCATGAAAACATTGCACAGCTGCATATGCTTGGCTTCTGATACCATACATATCTACCAATCATAGACATGTTCAGGCACGACTCTTTGGCTTTAGATACAAGCGCAACACCTTTTCCCTATTTTTTCGAGGTTCATGGCCAAGACTTGCAGGTTTTAACCAGTTCTCAGTTAAAAGTTGCTTATTGTTCTGCGAGAATTTCTCGCACTTCACAGGCCTAAGACTTTTGAAACATCCATGTGATGTTTGTGCAGAATTCATTTCATTCTTCAGTAGCTATATAAAATATCTCAGTCATGAGATGTGTGTCTGATCAGCTGCATTACTGGGGCCACTTTGGTGCGTGGGATGGAGCTAACGTCTATCACTGAATAAGAAGCTAACTTCAGCATTGTGTGTGTGCGATAGTCAGGATGGGGCCTCACAGGGGAGGGAAAGGCAAACAGATCTATGGAGGACTGTGGTGTCATGTGACAAATCCCTTTTCATGGGAGAGGAAAAGCATGCAGGGGCGGCTGGCTGCCCAATGGTAATTGTATAACCCCTTCAGTGCAGCAGTGCAAAACTGCCATTTGTAAGTGTGGGACCCTCTCCAAGTTCTTCGATGCTAGAGTGTTTGTGTAATTTGTGTTCTGCTACAGAACTTTAGAAAGCGAATGAAGAAATGGCCACCTCCTTGTCTAATCTTTGGAAAAATAATTTAGGGCTTGATTTTGAAAATACATTTTAACCCTTTTACCACCAGAACCAAATCACGCGCACGCTTGGAGTAGGGTGCGTTTGTGACAGGATTGAGAAATTTGGGAGGTATGCATGAGGGTACAATTCCCTTGTTGCACTGTAAGTTCAATCGTTGCTATTGTGTGGTATAGCAAGGTCCTAATTAGAGAACATAAAATGCATTGTAGGTTTCTAGGCAGATGGGAGCATATGTAATAAAAACTGATTGAGAAAAATGCATTTGTATTTCCTTTTGTTTTCCAATCTGTCTCCCAGTTATGCACATCTGTCCTCAGGCTTGCCACTCTGCCCCCTAATATGCCTTATATCCTCCATTTATCTTATACCCCCAGATATACCTTATGCCCCCCAGATATGCCACTCTGTCCCCCAGCTATGCTTTACACCCCCAGCTATGCCTTCTGACCTCCAGCTATGCCTTGTACCCCCTGATATGCAACTCTGCCCCTGGATATGCCTTATAACCCCCAAAGATGCCTAATGCCCCCTATATGCCACTCTACCCCTCTGATATGCCTTATATGCCACTCTGCCCCCCAGCTATGCCTTATACCTCCCTATATCCCACTGTGCCTTCTGATATGCCTTATACCTCCCTATATCCCACTGTGTCCCCTGATATGTTTTATACTTTCAGATATGCCGCTGTGCCCCCTGATATGTCTTGTACCTCCAGATATGCCACATGCCCCGTTGGTATGCTACTCTGCCCCCACCCCAAGACTTGCCCCCAAACCGTTTGAATTGGTTCTTTAACATTTTGTGGAGAGTGTGCAGGGGTGCAGCTGTACACTCGATCAGAAGAAGGAGAGTATTTCTTTATTATTATTTTGTATTCACTTTTATTTTGACACTGGATTTCACTCTTTATATTCTACAGAAATCTGTTCAGCAAGCCATCTCTACAGCTAAGGCAACTATGCAAGAGACTTTAGTCGGGCTGCAACTAACGATTATTTTCATAATTGATTAGTTGGTCGATTATTTTTTCGATTAATCAATTAATAGGATAAAAAAATGAATGTAAATTTTTCATTTATTTAAATATTTAATAAACAATAATGCTAATCAAATATCAGATATGCATTTCTAGTCTTTATTTCCACCAGCGCCCAATTTTGCACTTTGAAGCCCAGGCTTGCCACGACTGCCATCCCACAATCTGCCAATCCACGCTGGCTCCCGGACATGCCGCTGCTCCCCGGACAAATGCACGCTGTCCTGACCACAGCACTTCACGCGTGCCTCCACATATGCTCAACTGCTCCACATTGCATTCCTTACTCCCTACTGCCACTGTGCTGATACGTCCTTATCCCCTGATACACCACTCATCCTTCCGCAGACATGCCACAACTGCCCTCCCACATTGCTTAATATCTGTATAATGCTTATCCTCCAGATATGTCACTTCACTGCGCCAGGATTTAGAATTCCCTTTAGTTTTGGCCACGCTTTATCTCTAATGCACATTAAGTTAACTTTATTAAATTAACCCTCAGTTCTATCATTAAACTCGCTTAAATTTAACTCTAATACCCATAAACAACTACCCTAATTAACTAAACTCCCCTTAACCATACTGCCTAAAATTACCCTAAAAGACATCACCAAGCATCCCTAAATTACCCTAAACTCCCATTAAGCAAACTGGCTCAAATTAACCCCAACACCGCATTAACACAGCTGTCCTAATTAACTCGCCAAAAGACCATTAACCATACTGCCCTTAAATAACCCTAAACTCCCTATTAACCACAACTGCCCTAAATTAACCCTAAACACCATTATCATAGTCTTGCCCCTAAACCCCATTAATAACTGCCGCCTAAATTACCCCATCCCCTAATTTCAGTAAGCCAAATATTAGATATATATATTTGCATATTATATCTTATATATAATTAAGTTAGATGAAGTGTCCCAGCCATGTGGTTCGGGCCTGGAGAGGAAGGGAAAGCCCCGCGCCCCCGGGGGGGCCCCCCCCCCCCAAAATCACGGTGATTACAGGGAGGGGGAGTACGGATTATATAATGAGGGGGATCTTTCAGAGCGTTTGCTCTAACTAATCTAACTAATCGATAATGAAATTCGTTGGCAACTGTCACCCCAGGACTGGATCCCATTATTGCACAATACTTAAGAAAATCAAGGAAGGGATTGATTGCTGGTTAAAGAGCTGTCTTGACAAACTTTTAGATATTTTAGGTCCCTTCTCAGAGGTCTCTCTTCCAGCCATGTCTACCATGACAGACAAGACAACAAAGGCCTCTACAATTAATAAAGACACAACCCGTATTCTGACTATTTGTCATGCAAGAGAGACCATAGAGGTCAGAGTAAATTAGGACCCTTCTCTGGTAAGTACAATTCTTTTTATTTCTTCTTATATAAAACTGGGTGGCAGACTCACCCATTTTCCCCACAACTGGTCCCTTCTAACATCAAAATAGATTATTACAAATTGCCTATGCAGGTAAGTATACCGACACCCTTTATTCCCTCCATTCTCGATCAAGATATTATACTTCTAGTAAATGTAATGTAAACTTCTAGTAAAGTTTTATTTGAGAGCTGCCTTTGCAACTTCCAGGATACATAAGCAACATGTTCCTAGTTCGGGAGAAGGACAAAAAATCTTTTTTTTTTTTTTATTTTGTCTCTCAGATTTCGAGTTCATATATTTGGACTTCTCTGTACTTCAATTCAAGCCATTTTTCCTGCTCCTTCATATTACCGAGTACTTCAGACTAAATTCCTTTGTATATGAAGGCACGAGAAGAACTGACCTGGTAGTTGAAACACATGGAACAGGAAATCAATCTTTCCCTCAGCTCCAGACATGATTATTGAATCTGACAACAGTCTGGTCGGCTGTGGAGCCCATCTAGGAGAACTCACCACAGGAGGAAAATGGTCCAATCAAAAATAAAACCTTCATATAAATTGTCTAGAATTATTGGCCCGATCATTCGCTCTCAAAAGTCTAGCCAAGGACAAAATCAACTGTTGCATGCTTGCTTGGTAATATCAGTGTGCTCAGTGCAGGGGGTTGCAGGAAAGAGAGCGAGAAATAATGTTTCTCCCTCTTCCCACAAGTGGGGAAAAATAAGACAAATAAAAATAAACAAATGAGATGAGCATCATTGTGACATTATGACCATCTTGGAGATGTCCCTAAAGTGATTTCTAGCCATATTGTATCCCATTGCTCTAGCTCTACATGTTAAAAGTATATCCCCCGCCCCCTTCACTACTCCCCAAAACCATTAAGCCATAACTACAGTTTTGTTGTTAACCTGGCAATTTTTATCTCCGTGTTTGTTTTGACGCATATACTAATGCGCTTTGCACCCCGTTACCTGAACTGCAGATTTATGTGCCGCTCGCAGACTTCCGCAGGGGCCGCTGCTTCCCTCTGCGTTGGTCATACTCTGTGCGAACAACTTCTCTTGTACTGCCCGGGGAAGCAGGAACGGAGCAGAGTCATGTGATTCTACTGGATTCCTGCTTGTCCTGGACGCAACAAGAGAAGTTCCTCGCACAGCTCATGTGAGCAACGCCGGTGAGCGGCAGGGCACTTGTGGAAGTATATTTGTGACATCTGCGGAGTACCAAAGTGGTTTCTTTTTGTCTTACTAGAAAAAAATAATGCATTTAGCAGAACATCTCTTAAATAGTTCAAGTACTCCTGGATGCCAGACAATCAAAGGCTCCCCTACAAGTCTTTCCATTTTAGAAAAACTTAAAATCAAAAACCTTAGTTTTAGCATGCTGCTGTGCAACCTCTGTCCGTTTATTAAACCACACTGATAATCACTGAATACCAAAATCAAGTTTGTAAATACTAGCTAACCCAGCACAGCCTCCTACATTGTTGGCTAAGGTTGCCTCTACCAATTGCGTAAGGCACAGTGCCTGCAAGGAATTTAGGATGTCTTTACTCAATGCTACTTTTACTTATTGCCTCATAACGCGCAGGAAAAAAAAACATAAAAACATTGGTTATTTCTAAACTCAGGACAAATAGCAGAATCCATTTAGCAGTGTTTTTCATTAGTTCTTATAGATGAGTAAAATATTTTCACCATATTTTACACTTTTTTTATAGTAAATCATATGATACAATCAAAATAACGACATTTAAAGAAAGCCCTTCTTGTTCTGAAAAAAACAATATATAACTTGTGTGGGTTCAGTAAACGAGAAAGAAGGATGTTAAAACAGTCATTGCATACCTCCCAACATTTCAAAATGTGAAAGAGGGACACTTTTTTTTTTTTTAAATCATGCGGAACTCACCAATGCTTGCACCGCCACTTAAAACAAGCTTTATTTGTGTCAGCACAGTCATGCATATTAAAAATAACACATTGAATTGAATTTCCATAAGGCTCAGCCAGACATACTACCTCCATGATGCTGTCTGAGCGTTATGGAAAGTGCAGTAATAGTAAAGCTGCAGATGCTAGCTGTGATCTAAAAGTCCTATGATTCTCAGCCAGCAAGTTGTCCACCATAATGCTGGCTGAGCATCATTGGAAGAGTAGTCCACAGCAGCAGAGATTTTTTTTTAACCCCTTCGGTACCGGCGTTCTTGTACTGCGTCTTCCATTGAAGACCGCAGTTTTATTTAAATACTTCAAAGTGAATACGTGCACGGAATTGAGGGGGAGTAGCTGCTACAGATCGCTAGGGACACCCAGCAGTCAGTAGCAGCACCCCTCACGATCCCAGTGTCAACAGTGGATCACGCATCATCGATGACGTACCTGGTACGTTCCGGTCTGTGGGTGACACCCAGCCAGGAAGTACCAGGTACGTCACCTGTAGGGGTTAATTAAAAAAGTCTAATGTCAGCCTCCCTCCCAAGACTCCTACAAACTGCCTTTACACACACCTGCGCATAAACACACATATACGCGTACACTGCCCTTACACGCACACACACAACTATACATGTACACTGCCTTACACACATATATATATAGGTACATTGCCCTTACACACACCCACACATACACGTACACTGCCCTTACACACACACATACATGTATACTGCCCTTATACACACACATATATACTGTCCTTACACACACACATGTACACTTCCCTTTGATTTTGGAATCAAAACATTTGCTACTGCAAAAATTTTAGATGAAATTATTCTTCATGATATTCTTGTAAGAAACTTTTATTTCTTTATTAATTCATGTAAACTATTTTTCATATTTTAATAAAGCTTATGATTGGAAATGTTGTCTTTGTTTTATTTCCAACCTGCCCCCAGAAATGCCTTTATACCCCCCTATATGCCACTCTGCCTCCCTGATATGCCCTATGCCCTCCTAAATGCCACTCTCCCCCATGATATGCCTTTTAAACCCTTATATGCCTTATACCCCATATGCCACTCTGCCTCAGGAAATGCCTTATACCCCTATATGTCACTCTGGCATATAGGGGGTTAAAAAGCATATCATGGGACAGAGGGGGGCATATAGGGGGGGTATAAGGCATTTCTGGAGGCAGAGTAGCATATAGGGGTATAAGGCATTTCTGGAGGCAGAGTGGCATATAGGGGGTTAAAAGGCATTTCCAGAGGCAGAGTGGCATAAAGGTATATCATGGGGCACTCTGCCTCCAGAAAAGCCTTATGCCCCCATATAACACCCCCCGACTTACCACTGCTTCTGACTCCCTGGTGTCTGGTCTGGTGGGGGCAGCGGATGGAGGCCGGAGTTCATGAAAATAATAGGGCTGGTGTGCAGGCATCGCACCGCCCAATGGCCGAGCCTCAGGACTTCGTCCCACGTCTTAAAAGGCATGGGATGAAGAGCTGAGGAATGTCAATTGGGCAGCGCTGTGGGTGCACGCCAGCCCCTTTAATTTCACCGACCGGAAGGGGCTTTCAATCCCGTTCGCAGCTGCTCAGCGGCTGTTTTGAATGTTGGTCTGCTGGTATCACCCACATGTATCCTCCTGTTGTCCCCAAAATCACTTCCAGCCAGCCAGCATGCACACCTTGGAACCCTGCTATGTATACCCAATAAGTAGACACAACTACCTTGAATTGAGTACAGCAGGAATGAACAGTTTATTCTTGTAAAACATAGACTCATATAGCCACAGAACTTCATTAACATAAATCAACATTGATAAACAGGTACATGTAGACAACCCTTTAATCCCCTTTAGCTACTGAATCTCCCCCTGGTAGCCATCCTGTTAATGGGATTAGTTTACACAATGGAGTTCCTGCCTGTTTGGCAGCCAGACTGGAGCCATCTTTGAGTACCTCGGGGCCCCTGTATGACAGGTCATTCTGTCACAGTAAGAATGAGTTTGAATGTGATTGGTTAATTTTGAACACAGCCCCAGTTATGAGGGTGCGCACACTTATGCAACCAGGTTATTGTGGGGGGGGTTCCCCCCTCAAAGACTTCAGTTTGTCTTGCAATTGAATTGTTCATGTTATAGGTCACATTAAAGGTGGAAACAGTTGTGACGTGATTTATCTTTGTCTCATTCTTTAAAATCCCAAGAACCGGGCATTTTAACAGGGATGTGTAGACTTTTTATATCCACTGTATATATTTAGTTTTTGCAGTGGCATGTATTAGTCCCCCCCCGTTTTGACTGTGGTAGCTTATGCGCCCCCCCAATCGATTGTTCCTAGAGTTGGCACTGGCTGGAACGTTTACCGCAACCATAATTTATAGCAGTTTTAATCATTTCCTCCCTGCAAGCTGTGAATAAAAAAGGTTTCTGGACCAGGGGCCATCATACTACCTTTATCGCAGATAAATTAAAGAAGCATTACATTCTGATTGAGGGCTTCTATTTTCATCAATCAACTTTTCAAGTGTTCTTGGCAGTAAACTTCTTAGTGACATTTTGTTGGCGGAGATGGTGGTGTGCATACCTAGGAACTCTCCAGCACTCGGGGTAAAGTGCCGCTTCTCCGGATCACTGAAAGAAAAACCTGGGTCGTGGGAGCGGCGCACCTCACTCTTCGCCCATTTCCAATCCAAAAATGGTGAGTCTGTCCCACAATGTCTGTGGGACAACCTACCTGCACCCTGCAAGAGGAGGGTTCCGAGGAGCCAGAGGCAGGAAGTTGCCAGGTATGGTGGTGTGTAATAGCATTTACACCCTGGTGCAGCTAAGAGGTGCTTAAGTATTTTGTGTACTGTATCCCAGGGTGTATCCTAGGCCCTGTGAGCCGTTTCACCCTCTCAGACAATATGTGGGTCTCAATGACTTTATCAAACGTATTAAGATATCATCCCAAATGCTTCTCTTTCCCATAGTTCCCTAATTACAAGCAGAGTCTTGTGGCCAGGGGATGCTACCTCTAAGGACTGAATCATAGGCCTTCCAGTTATTTGGTCAACATCTTAACTAAAGCCATTATTGCAGATGTATTGGAGGAAAGAGACTTAGTTCCTTTACCCAGACTAAACATTATTTCAGAGTTACAGGGGGCATCATTTGGGCATTGAACCAACAGGAAAACCCCTCTAAAATATATGGAAAGATGGAAGTGGACAGCCCATCTAGTCCACCCAATGCTTCAGATGTAAAAATGCAGATCTCAAGCATAAAAAGCTATCCTCAGTCCAAAACAAGACTATCACATGCATGTTTAAATTCCCCTGTTTCTTTGTATTTCAATATTTGTAAAGTAAAACATTGCTACATTACCTCTAAGCCTCTGGCCATTTAGATTTTGACCTTTTGTGGCCCCATTTCTCCTTCCCTTCTATACTTATATTGCTTTATGTATTTGAAGGTTTCTAACACATCCTCTCTCTCATTATTCCTCCTTGCTATACATATTTAGATCCTGTAGTATCTCTAGTTAATGTTTATCATATGCAAAGCAGTGATCATTTTAGTAGCCCTCCTTAATACTCTCCCCAAACGGTCAATTTCTTTCTGGAGATGGGATCTCCGCCACATTAAGATAAAACTCAAAACTGTGGGTTGGTCCTTTTTTCTTATGTCAAGCAAACCTTTCATTTTGTTTAGGTTTAATCGGTGCAATTGAGAAAATGTAATGTTTTAAATGTTATGTATGGCTTTTATTTCAGCTTGTTCTTGATTTTGCTTTTGTTACAATGAAATATTACCAACACAAAACCTTGAGCAAATAGGCGTGTCAAACAGGTTACGTTAACCAGTAAAACCGTATTAACATTTTTACATCAGAATTTCTTACAACTGAAAACATTTTCAATAAAGAAAAAAATAGCAAAATTCTTTATTTCTATGACTACTTTTGACTATTGTCAACAATTAACACACATATACATAATTATAAAATATATATATTATATATACATATGCACACCAAAACATTGAAAATATATGCACTTTGAAGGTTTCATTCTTAATAAATAAAACTGAATTATATTTCCAGCCAAGAAAGCAAGATTAGAAAGAAAGCAATATGGGACAAATATATTAGTCAGTAAAAATATTAGCTGCTGCTAGGCAATTCATTACCTATAGCACTTAATATACAGCAACTGTAAGCTCCAGTCACCAATTATATATACATATAAAAGTGTAAAAAGACTTATGTAATTTATTTTTGTACATATTCCGCTGCATACTGTTGCGTGTTCATATTATGGGAAACTAAGCAAATCTTACCTTACCTCATTAAATTATGTAATGCGAAAGGCAAACTAGGCTCCTCTTAAAAGATAAACTTGCCTGGATCTGAGGATGAAAGCACCAACAGATCTCTTTAAAGCTTTCATCAGTAGAGTTGGAGAAATTGCAGTGCTGTCTTGCCAGTTCTCAATAAATCTGCTGGTAAGACAAACATTGAAGATAGTCTCCTTTGGGAAGTGCCAAGCTAGAGCTTCACATTACAAGGTTAATGAAGAGAGATGGAATTATTAACCTTGCTGTTACTGATCGGCAAAATATAAATGCCCTTAGAGTGTGGCGCAAACTAATAATCAGCAAATGGGCTCGTAAAATTAGATTTTCATGTTTTACGAGTACAGAAGCCTGTATGATTCAGAAGGATAAAAAAGGTAAAGCTGTTGAAATTGTTTTTTTTTTCTTATTTTTGGCCCAGGGTAATAGATACCCTGATGATTGGTCATCACATCAGCCCATTAGAAGTTTAAACCAGGGCTCACCCCATAGAGCACATATTTATATTAATATAAAATATCGGAATGCGTAGAGCACAAGCTATGTGTTCTTCACTACCTCTGTAATGTTTGTAATAACCCGCAATCCTGCAGTAAATGTTGTGAACCAAATTAATCTATACTGCTCACTTAGAGCGTAATAGATGCAAACATGTTTTGCTCTGAACCCTTTTGCTTTCTGAGACGATTCAAATCTGTAACATGTATTTTTAAGAACAACCTTTAGTTTCTATGACCATTAAGCATTTAGGATGCATAGTTTGGTTGTATACAGGACATAGTATGAAGTGGTAGACGAAAGGCGTTTCTCAGCTATTCATTTCATTAGGGGCTATCCAAAGCACTACTTACTACTGCAATATAGAAAAGGGGGTTAATAAAAAGGTGGTATTTAAACATCTTGGTATGTTTGATATCTACTACACAAAAAAGTCCATTTTAGGAGGCTGCCATTGCTGTGCCTCCACTTAGCTTAACCATCATCTGCTGACAGTCATGGTAAGAGCGACGATCCCCAACTTTCTCAAGAGTCCGTGCGGCTTCAGCAAGCATAACCACCCTCTGCCCTGGTGAGGATAAGAAAGATAAGGGAAGGTGGCGACAGGCCAGAAGAATGGCTGTGGCTCTTTCCCTCTGTCCAGGTAAGGAGTCAATTTCACCTGTTAACAAAGAGGAGAGCATTAATGTATTTATTATTTGTTTTAACTGCGATTAAGTTAAAAACACCCATAAATCTTAATTACATTTTGTTAAAGGTGTTCTGTAAACACATCTGGGAGGACCAACGTTAGATACACAAATAGACCATTTGGTTTCACATGGGAGTCTTAATGAGTTGGGTCTTAAAGCCTGACAGCAAACTCATGCCTGATATTTTTAAAATGGCATATTTTGTTAGGTATCTTGTAAAATAACCTTGGGTTATTTACATTCCCGGTGTTATTACAGATGTACAGATGGCCAAGCATCCCCCATCCATCAGCTAAAATAACCGATTCTCATAGTTCACTTAACCCCCTCCTGTCATGTTTCCTATCATTCTGGAGGGCACACAGACAGCATATTGGGCATCTTCAAGTTATGATTCTACTCTGGAAACAACCATATTTCTGTGTAACCCCAGTGAGATTTTATGGTACCCAAGACAGGATACCTGGCATCCTTTGAAGACACAGTGGGGGGCCAAGTAATATTTGGCCATATGCCCAATATTTATGCATTAGATAGGTGTTCTTACTTTGTTTTGTGTACGTATTGGTCATTATTCTAGCAGTAATGTAGGAAAATCAATGTGTAAGCTTTTTAGGTTGTCCTCCTGCCACGCACACCTCATTGAGTTAAAAGTGCAATGATTCAGCTCCTTGGTAAGCAATATAAACCTGAAAATGTAGATATGATTTGCCAAAGCTTGGGGTACTTTAACATAGTGGTGGGTTAAGCAATATATGGCCATATAGTGCGATGGAATCCCAAATATTTTATGCCTTAGGTGTTTTTTTGAATCGTATTCATGGGGAAGTTGCTGAATTCTTGCTTTGTTATATAATCCTTTGAAGATAACCTGAGAGATACTTTAACCTCTGACTCTGAATATAGGCATTTTACATAGCACTTACTTCCCCAAAAACAATGTTAATAAGTTGGCACCAACCTCCCTTGCTGTTATGTGCGGATCGCTTCTGCAGGCTATGTTGAAGCAGCTGGTGGGTGCGAGTTGGACTTGCTCCAGCCATTAGACGTACTGTGGCTTCATGCAGGAACAGCTGTTCCAAGAAATAGATAAACATTATTCAACAATAAGTAAATAGCTACATCATAGATCACTTTCAAAACAAACATACCTTGGAGTGGGCAAGCTTGAAGGAGAGAGCCAGCCTGCGCAAGCTGCTGAGATCTCGCTGAAATCCTGTCAGGACAGAGGTGGACACATGGGTGGCTTCTCCTGATGCTGAGCAGGACTGCCTCTGCCACAGTGAGGTACGCACGGATAGCAACAGATCACACACCAAGAGCTGCATTACCTGGATGTATTTGAGAAATATTAGACAAAAAACCCGGTGTTTGCGTTTTATTTGTCACACAACATTTTGACAAATTTAAACAATAGATCCGATTTCATCAGTCTAGGATCCCATTTCCTGTTCACATAATGATTTCCCACTGCCCAAGTAAGTAACCAATATGCAATACATTATTTTGAATATTTTATGTGAAGACAATTGGAGCCACCATACTGCACTGAAGAAACATTGCACAGAGCATGGTGACATGCAATGCAACAACAATGCACCATGGTGACAGCAAAACTTTGATGAATGGACCACTTCATCTCTATTTTTTCTTATCTGGACCGCCCGATCTGTGAGTACTACTGCATAAAGCGAATACTCTCTCTGCCATACAAGTAATGTAGAAAACAATGTGTGGTCATCAGTGTATGTGAATGAATGTGTATACACAGGAAAAGAACATACTCCAAGAACTGTAGGCCTGCCACAGCATTGTGTAATCACCTTGTTAAGGTCACTGTTGCCGGTGGTGCTCATGTTCAGGCTATTCCACAAGAAAGCGCTTGCTTTCTCACAATGACAGTACGAGTTCTGAAGACCATCAGATTTTCCTACCACCGATGTTTGCATGGCTCTGCATACATGAATCACTGCCTTTACCAGAGGATTACTAAAATTCAAAATAAAAATAATTTATTGACAAATGGCAATGGCAAGTGTACTTGTTTATTGTAATAGATAAAAACAGAGGAATAATAATTCTACAGATTTCTAATTACATTAAATGATTACATTGTATTTTCCCTCAAGCCTTTTGCTTCCAAAATGAAAGATTAAAAATGTTCTACTACAACAAATCTGTATTTCATTCACTCTGCTAGTAAACCAAGTCACTGCAATGGAGCAGAACATACTCTGAGTCAAGAAGCTTGGGAATCCTTTCCACATCTGCATAGTTAGATTTCACCGCAGGATCATCACCTTGCAACCAGCCAATTGCCATAGAAGATACAGAGAACCACCATCGGCAGATTGGATCCGTGCCTACAGAATATGAATAAAAATAAATATTTTTTTTTTTTTTAAATGAAGAGGACCTAACTTAAGACTTATGCAGAAGTTCTGTAGAGAACAGCAAATTACCAGCAGATGAAAACATGGTAGAAGATGCCCCAAGTGGCAGGGAGGTGATGCTGCCCACAGAGTCTGCAAACATGCAGAGAAGCTTCAGATACTCTTGAGCCATGGAAAACTCACTGTAGAAAATATGATTATGAACAAGAAAAAAATTAGTTATATTTATAATATTATAAAACTAAGAGTGTCTCAGCATCTCTCTCATGTAAATAGAAGTTAAGCAGATACCTTTTTTCCTCATCAGTTAATCCTTTATTGGTTTCTGGTTTTGCCAAGGAGTACAGCGCTTTCTCCAACAAGAATTCACAAAATGATCTGTGGATCTGAGCTATGGGATCAGCTGCAGAGAAAAGAAATAAAGATGTCCAACCACTCCAAAAAAATTGTACTATACCAAAGTCCTAGAAACCAATTTAAACGGTCTATAAATTTACTTACATAATCTTAGGTATGTATGATGTATACATTTAGGAGAGTTGCAGGACTATAGAGGAAGTGATGGTCTGAGCTAGAGAGAATAAAAATAGTCATGCAAACGAGACATACTACAAGTTACCTGGGTTTCTTGCAGAGGTGTAAAGAGACTCCTTCGAGACACACTTCATGGTCCAGTTACAGTTGATGAAGAAGCTCTTTCCAAGTGGGTGTGAAAGCCAACGTAAGCAATCTGGGAGAGGTGGTCTCTCAGAAGAGCCAGTTCTCTGTGCACAGCCGAGGAAGTAAGCCTGTGTAAATAAGAAAGGGAAAGTTTCAAAGATGTCAAGTTGTGGGGAGGTGAGAAGGGAAAGAACCTAGGGAACATAAATTCACCAGATAATGTTAGACAAGGTTAAGTTTAAAAATAAAATAAAGTTTACGGGTGGCTTTAAAATGTTGAATTTAGTTATAACAGCTCTTTAAGTTGCTCATAAAAAAAGGACTTACAGACAGGAAAGACCATCTTCCTGGGAAGCTTGCTTTCATCTGCACAGCTGTAGTTAGGTGTATTTCAGCCATCAAACTTACTGGTATCTTGTCACCAGCGCACTCAGCCAAATTTACAGCGCACAGAGCAAGGTTTAGTCCTGAGTAGCTCCAATTGGAGGGTAGCTTCCCTACAACAGCAAGAGGGAAAAGTTAATATAAAAAGGAACTCGAATCTCATCTTTTCGTTGCTAAAAAAAAAATTAAAACTAAAACAGAGACAGCAGAACTGTATCTAGGTACAATGCCCACAATGAGTGTCTCGTCCAGACTGTTTAAAACAGCTCCTCAGTATACTTCCACCCATTCTTAGCAGTTCATAAGCTTAAAGAAAATCAGCTCCCCGTCTGTGGTCATTATCCCAGCTCTGTTTCATAACTCAAAGCAAATGCACACATTTTAGTGTTCTTAATATAATTTAGTCCTCCTTTGTACAAACAAGTTTCCAGCAACAAGCCTTACCTGTCAGATACAGTTGATGCAATTTGTGGTACACAAGAGCAGCATCCCGTGCGCTGGTCATAGCCTCATCCTGAAACTCGGCTTTCTTGTAATAACCAGGGGTGCGTTTCAGCAGCCAACGTACAAGGCTCATCTTCTGCAGACTGCAGCGGATTATGTTCCAAGAAAGACTGCAGGCAAGGTCAAAACGGGAAGCAGGCAGTGACCGTCCTAACACACACAGGCAGGTCTGCAGGTTAACTGCTGCTGCACCAAAATCCCCCTGGCAGAAGAAAAAAAAACACTCAATTAAGAATATCAGAATAAAAATTATAAACGGATTAGTTTTACATAAATATTGTGAAAGGTTAAAGTAAAAAAAAAAAAAATCAAAGTAATAAGCTTGATTTAGGGAAGGATAAATGCAATTTATAAATCTGTTTATAGCCTAAATAAAAATAAAAAAGTTTGGAGCCTAAAAATTTTAATGCCTGTAAAAACACACATAGGTTGCAAGTTTAAGATTTGCTATAATAAAAAGTGTAAACCACTAGCATACCCGCGTAAGATCCAGATCAGCCTGTTTTCTGTGCCGCCAGAACTTCATGGAAGAGCGTGAATGTGTTCGCGTCACTGGTTCTCCATGGATTAGCAACTTCATAAAAACACTGAGAACAATCACACCGTTTGCAAGCCAAAGTATTAAAGTAGGGATGAGCCAGTCAAGCCAACTGCCAGAAAGACCTGCACACATCATATGGGAAAATGCAAATTTGGTAAGTTAACAGCTAATGAGTCAAGTATATATGACTTTAAATCTTATTAAGTGATTGAGCGTGTGTAGAAGAAGAAGAAAAAAAAAAAAACCTATGAGCATATTACATTGTAGTACAAGTAAAGTAACTCTTTGACATGGAAATAATATGGGACAGAATTGTGCTGAGTGCTCAAAAAACCATAACAATCAAAAGGAAAAATGATCTTAAGTCTGAGCCTGTCATCATGCAACTTGTGATGAGTTCTAAAGTGGAGTCAAGATGAAAATGTGAATAAGTGTAAATATAAAACAATGGTCTGTTGTACAGGGCCAATGCTGTAGAGAAAGCTACACTGTATTGGAAGACTGAAAACTTACATTGTAGCTCCACTGTAACTAAAAGCAACTGCAAGAACTACTATAACACAAGCATAAGTTTGTTTTGTCTATTAAGCAATGGAGAGAATACAAACAGCATAGTTAACTAGGATGGCTCTGTTCCCTTTAATGTTTCACATAAAATATTTATTTTATTTAGTACACATTGGTATCCTCTGTTAAACAAATTGAGATTTGCTTTGAAAACAGCAGATGAAAGGTTTGTTGCACATTACCAGACATATCGATGCCCAACATGCTCCTTCCTGTGCCATGCTGCATGGTGATATCAGGCTTCTGGCCATCTTCAGAAGGTAAGAGGGAAGTTAAGGGGTTAAAAGACAAACAGAGGAATGTCATGGCGCAGAGAAGCATCCGAGACCTGTCCAACATGCCCAGTGCTGATGGAGAGTCTGGCTCATCTTTAACCTTAAAAAAAACACAAAACAAAATAAAAAAACGAAAAGACAACTTAAAAAATAGCATGATGTAAACGGTTTTATCAAAGAACAATATGAGATGAGAAATACAATGTAATAAACAAAAAGGAAGCCAATGTATCTTTTAAAGACATTCCCTATAAAATAACATAACAAAGGACATACTTTCTCATCATCCAGCAGTGGGCTCCCTGGCTCAGAATCAACAGAATACGGGGAGAATACAGCAGGCGATCCAGAATCTGATGGTGGTGGGGACATCATCAAAATGTTTTGGTTGAAGTCATCCATCTTCATTTCTATACTTGTGTCCACCAGGCTGCTTAAATCAATTCCCTTTAGGTATTCTGTGTAAGAACATAAGGCCATTATGACAAATATTTATATAGACAGACAAAACAAACAAAACAAAATAATGTATAGCTCACGTATATCTGCAATAAGTGAATTGTGTATGCAGTTTTCAAATCACATAATCCATTTTTTTAATAGAAATTCCTTATATTTGAAATATGGAAATATAGTATAAAGTTTATGTATTTTGGTTTTAAATAATCAGATTTTTAAAGGAGCTTTAACCTCTAAATAAACTGTAATCTATTAAGAATGGACCATTAGCGTACACAAATCACACAGTGGCATAACTACAGGGGTCGCAACTGCGACAGGGTCGTTGCCTCCAGGGGGCACAGGGCGACCTCTGCCACCACTTGCTCCTGTCTCCTTGTAAACATGACCCCGATGTCTTCTAGTCTTCTTGTACGCATCAAAATAGTTTAGAAAGGGCCGCAAGTGGTGGTAGGGGGTTGTCCTGTGCACCCTAGAGGGGAGACAGCATGGGAAGAAAGGGAGATATTGGGGTCACGGTACAGCTACTCAAGAGGTGAGACGTAAGTGGATGCAGGCATGAATGTCTACGCAAAGCACATGTGAGCATGAATGTGCATGTAAATGGTGTGAGACGGTGCTCCCTTACATGCAAAATAATGTAAATAAAACCCTGTACAATGACACAGGCTAATGCAAGACACACCAGTTTTGACAACTCACTATTTTTCTGGTTAGCCAACTTCAGGGCCATGTTTTCTTGGCGCAGTTTTTGGTTTACTTGTTGCAGGTATTTTATATAATCGATTGCTTTCTTCAGGACTCCTGATTTGTGCATCTGATAATCACACACAATATAGCAATTACAATAAAATAATTAAATTATTTATTAAATAATTAAAATACGTCTTAAATAATTAAATAATAAAATACGTCTTTTCAAATATATAGCAACCACTACTCTGTGATAGTAGAATTTATATGTCCAAAGTAACGTAAAAAGGTTGTGATGCATTTTTTATAAGTGTTTAATTTTGTTTTGTTTTTTTAAACAAAGATATGCTTACAACGCATGTAACTTTTACAGCCCCTTTCTCATTAAAATATCATCACTATAAATTAGAGGTACCCGGGAAAAAATGTAAAGGTTTCTTCTTAAACCAAGAAGCTTGTTAACAGATGCGTTTTCTACCTTTTCAAGCTAGGGTTAGGGACTAAACTTCTCATAGCTTCTTCACAGGGCGTTAATGTGTAAAACAAATGCCCATAAGACTTCAGAATTGGAATATACACGCGCACACAGCAACATTAGAGAAAAGAAAAAATCAAAGCGGTAGGATTATTTTTGCTACTTTAAAACGGTCTAGCATTGGCATTATCTAAAACTAAGTAAATCAGGCTGGATTCTTCATAATTTTTATATGAATTTGTTCAGCTCTACCACTTTTGTTGCTAACATGAAACAGGACTAAATTGTTAGGTGGTACGCTAATAAAGGGATCAGTAGGATTTATAACAGTTGCACCCACCTTAGCATCAGTGCCCATGACCAGGTCTTTTAGCTCAATAATTTTATCATTAATGGATGATCGGTATCTCTTCTCAATGATGTTATGTGTAGTCCGTCTCTCCCCTTCTTTTGGAACTTCTGGTTGTTTCAAATTGCCTGGCACTTGCTTGAATTGCATCTTCTCCTGACCCATCATGACTGGCATGGTCGTCAAAATAGTTCCACCACCACCCACCAGGGTCTAAAACGAAGAAACGTTGACTTTTTAAAAAGGTGTCTTAGACATTTATAATTTTGTGAACAAACTGATTATTCAGTTTTATGCCAAATCACAATATACAGTTCACAATTTCAACTTCACAAATTTTCTGTGTCTCCCTACTGCTAGCATGTAAGTATTTGGCTGTTAAAACGTAGCCATATTATATATTAAGAAAAGGCTTGCTTGGATAATGGAAAAACATATGATAAGATCAGAATACACAGATATTTTCTTAACAGATGTCAGTGTAACCCCTTAAGGACAAGCCTGTTTTTTCTTTTTTTGTACCCTTCGTGGCCAAGGCTGTTTTAACACTTTGTGGTGCTCATGTTTAGCTGTAATTTCCTTCTCTCTCATTTAGTGTATCCACACAAGTTATATATTGGCTTCCTTCAGATACCTTTTTTTTTTTAATTAAATCTAAATTTCCTATAACAAAATAAAACGGGGAAACACTGGAAAAAATGCCTATGCCCTATTTGAAATAGAAGAAGGCTCCAGGCACTCAGGGGTTCCATCAGACAGATTTATTGTAGGAAACAGACAACAACGTTTCAACCTGAGGTCTTTATCAAGTTAACTTGATAAAGACCTCATTGTGAGGTCGAAACGTTGTTGTCTGTTTCCTACAATAAATCTGTCTGATGGAACCCCTGAGTGCCTGGAGCCTTCTTCTATTTTTGATTTACTGGGGAGCTGGCCCTTCCTGGCACAGCTAAGCACCTGAGTTCCTGTGGGGAGTGAGTGCAGATTCCTAATTCTGGTGACTATGCCCTATTTGAGACATCTTAGAAGCTGGCCAATTCAATTTACCCCATCGAACCAAACATTGTTTGTTTGTTTGTTTTTTTATAAAATGATAGTGTTTTTCATGTCCGGATTTTTGGAAAGATACAGCAATGATTTTAGCACTGTTTGGTTCACCTGATGGTGACGTCACTGCATAATTTGTAAATTTTACTACATTTATATTTAACTATTTTTATTTTGTTTAATATTTTACTAATTACATTGTGATTGGAAAGCTGGTCTCCACTAAATTGGATGGTTGATTGCAGTACCTGTATTCAACCTGCAGGCCACACTAGGCCCCTGCTGCCGGTATTGGTATTACAGCAATATTAAAGCGAAGATTGCTTTCTAAGCTTGTTAAATCCCATGAAGTGCCAGGCACCTCGTTGGTCATTAGCCGTTTTTGCGTGACGTGCCTGGCACGTCATTGGTTGTTTAGGTGTTAAAGGTGACATAAGCAAAATAAAAGTAAATGTATATCTCTGTACCTAATCTGATCCTCTCTCAATGCCACATTACCCTGCACATCCCAAAAATTACTATCTCATTCTGAAGGTTGCTTATGGGGTGGGAGGTCACGTCATTGACTCTCCATACACAATGCAGATAAATAAATTTAGGCTAGCAGAATATATATAGTTAACCAAACGAAAACTACTTATGCAATATAAATGCTATAGAATCATCACTGGCAGTTAAAGAATACACAGCACCTTGACCTATATACATGGTGATAAGGATTCAAGGTAAGTTGATAAATCATTAATGGCTTTTATAGCAAATGTTTTCTAAGCAGTGCTAATCAGATCTTTACCCCCATTCATGTAGATAATGATAATGCAGATCTAAGAAATGCCTCAAAAGTCATGGCCAACTTTGATGAGGTGGGGGGCACAACAGTTTGGTGACATTGGTTTACATTTTAACTCTTTCAGGAAAATCCAAGCAGGGCTTCAGCGAGATATCCCTTTATCCAGTGGGTGGGCGCATCAGCAATGTAGATGATAGCTTTCCACCTATTCACTGTGCTAGTCAATTTGCCAGCACATAAGAAAAGTTACACATACATACATATATATATAGTTTAATATACTATATATATACTATAATTATAATATATATATATATACACACACATATATTAGCTGCATGCAAGCCTCACACCACAATTCTTATACTCACAGGTACTTGCAGGGTTGTAGTCTGTAATGGAGCAGCAATTGTTGTTATTCCTGGGTTCTGGACAGCAGTCATGACAGGACTACCATCTGCCTTTAATGCAGTCAGTACCAAGGATTCTGTTTTTATAATTTGTGGCTGCACCAACACCTGGTGAAAACAAAAGCACATGAGGATGCAGTAACTTAAGAGTCTATTTTTTTTTTCTTCTTACACACGTTGCCCCGCGAGTACTGTAGGGCTGTGAGTAATGCTGCTACCACTAAAACCAAAGTTCTCATAAAACTGATTTTTTGATCAATTAAAGCAAAGGAGATTAATAGTACGCATAATCTGTTCAGTCCTACTCCAATGGCCTGTGGTATACAAAAGAACAGTCAAGCATTCTACTAGTTGACATGCATGGTGGTTTAAACATCGATTGATTATATATATATATATATATATATTATACTCCAAGTAGAGAGATTAAAGCAAGTACAGCAAATAATCAGACTGAATTATAATCTGTAGCACGTAAAAAACATAATTACAGGAACCTGTTGAACTTGTGGAGTCACAGTCTGAACTGTAGCAGGGGTCAGTGTCTGGATTGCACTCTGTGCAGTTGGCGTCAACGTTTGGATGGTACCATTAGCAGACTGGGTAAGCACCCTCTGGGCCTGTACTGCCTGCACTTGCTGCTGAATAGTGACTGGTTGCATCTGCTGTGTTGTCATCAGACTCTGAACTTGTGGCTGAAACACTAAAAATTGAAACAATAGGAATTAAAGCTATACCTCATCTACGTGGCATTCAAAATAAAAGTTACACAAAGATATTTTAAAATGTAAGAGTAGCTGTGGCCTTCATGAAAATCTAGAATCTGGATTTTTAAGTGAATACATTATTCCAATTTTGATTTTCTTATCTTCTGTCATACATTCTGAATACTCTATAATAAGACAGACTTGAGTAACTACGGGAGTACAGTGAGAGCCATCATGTGGGAGTTGCTTGGTTCTGGGTGGACTCTTCTTGTATCTCTAGGCTTTGACACAGAATGAGCGAGAGGAGGGGGCAGCAGCTACTGACCATATCTTGGAAGGTGGCACATGTACTAACATGTATGCATGCACATAAAAACCAATTCCTTTATAACAAGGATTCAGAATTAACACTGATTGTGCCTGCGTTGCATGATGGCAGTCTACACTGCTTATCGGGATAGCTGGCCAAATTGAAATGCCATAAATTAGATTTAGGTAAAAACAGTCATGAAAAAAATATAAACAAACAAACAAAAAAAAAGACTTCATTTGTTAAATATGTTCATATTGGAACCTGAAATGCACAATGAAATACTACGGGGGAAGTCAATGAGAAAATGGAAGGGCTCAACAGATCAGATATTCTGTTCACGTCTGTTCAGATTGGAGGATCGGGGAAAGGATGTCACCAGACGGACCGCCATATTGCTTTCACATTAGGGCAAAATGACGGTTTATGTTCGAGGAGATGTGGACAGAGATAGAAGAAAAAAAAGGAAGATAGAGGAAGAAGATGAGGAATTGGTCATCAGAGAAAGTGAGAATGAGTATGAGATGAGAGTAAATGTGGGCACGGGACAACATATTTTGCTCCCAAAATAAAGTGCCCCTGAGTTTTGCAGCCTAACGGAACAGGCAAGGAATAAAATTTGTTGCCCGGGTCTAGTGTTTTCTGTACCATTTTCAACAGACATAAGATACCCTCTATTCCCCAGATCACATAAAATAGCTGGTGTGTAAAACCTGAATATTTCATCTGCATAAGTTAAATGCCCATGGTTTTGGTTTATATATAAAATCTGTTATTTTTGTTGTTGAAAATAAAGCTTTGTTAGTTTATAAAAAGCCTGGCTTGTAGATTCAAAGCAAATTTGCCAAGCTCTGAAATTATATATATCCCCAACAATGTAAGCAGAGCTTTTTATGGTATATACATTTGTATGCATAGGACATATGTACATTAGGTAAAGAGGGCTCTATTAAAAATATTAAAAGATTAAAATATTTCACTACATGAGAAATATAATTATCTGTTTGTAGTAATGGCTGTAATGTGTAAACTACATTAGCATAAAGAATCAAACAAAAAATACAAGTCACTCTCTTACCCTGGAAGCTTGTGGTACCAGCATTTTGGTAAATAAGAGGCTGCTGTATAAATCGAGTCTGGGGGGCTGAGCTGAAAGTGGGTGTTAGCATCAACGTCTGCTGTAGTTGTGGCTGAGGGGGAGACTGAAGCAAGGGTCGAAGAGGTGGAGCGGTCCGCTGTGGTGTTGACTGGGTGGGTGACTTGACCGTTGCAGGCGGCGGCGGCTGAGATGCTGTGACCTGGTAGGATTGTTGATGTACTGTATTATAAGCCTTGGATGCATCGCCTCCAGTGCTTCCCTGGTAGGTCTGACATAGTTGTTCCTCAAAGAGATCAGGGAACTCTCCAACTTGGTTACTAACAAACTGCAGCATTTCTAGAACAAGAAAAATTAAGCAAGACTCGTTTAAAATATGGAAGACTTTGAGGAAAAAAAGAAAAAAAGAAAAAAAAAAAAAGGGGAGTACCCGTAACCATGCAAAGACACTCTCCTGTCCCCAATACACTGCCAGCAGCCTTTTTGTGTGTATATAATATATATATATATAATTTATTTATTTATAACGTATAACGTGGTAAAATCAGGCGAGTAGGCCATTAAAAAAACACTGATACAAAAAATGCTAATGGCGACTTTGCTTTAAATTCAGAAATACTACTGATAATGAAATAACACTAATTTATGACTGGAATAAATATGGGAATTCACTTATTGTAGATTACGAAGCACAAAAGATGAAAGGGTCAACACTGCTAAGGTTTATTGAGTTGCATCATTTTACACGGAGAGATACTACGAGTGACATCGGCACAGAGCAAATACACGCTTCAATCTTTTCAGGTTCATTGAAACGTTTTGCAAAATGATCTATCCAGCCTGGACACCCATTACTATCCATTGTTTATGAAAGGCAACATAATGCAACAATCCATATACACATATATAGACATATATACACACACACACACACACAGGAGTCTTGCTTCATTGTAACACAAAATTACATAACAGAGGTTTAGTAGGAAAGACACATTGGTTGACAATTTCGTGACCTACAGTGCTAGCTGCTTAGTGTAATGAGACGAGTAATTTTCCCATTTCAATGTTTTATCTTGCAGGAATCTGTCTAATAAAGTGATTGAATCTTCATGTTGCTTAGAATATTGTGCATTAGTAGTAGTCAGGGCAGCACTGGAAAAATGAGTATACAATGTGGTCAATGTTCACTGTACGAAAAAGAAAGCACCATTTATCCAGTACCAAAAAAAGGCCTGGGAGGGCAATAAGTGGTCTTGTGTATCTGCACTTAAGAATATAGATTCCCCTAAAATTAGGATCACAAAATAGCTGGAAGGAGTGCATCCGTGGAAAAACGAATGCTCCTCTAGATGATTTATTGTAAAGGAATCAAACTACCCAGAGGGCGTAAAAAAGAAAAAAATATTAGTTAAGTTTACAGTGTTGCATACAAAGTTTAGGATTTTACAGAATTTATGGGTGTTGCAATGAGTAAACCATATACTAAAGTATTACCGTTTAGCTATTTAAATTCTAAAGCGGTGTACACAAAAAAAAAAGCATTAAAGTAAAAGCATTTAACCTAGGAAAGTGAAATTATTCCATTTCATCTGCATCTTATGTGTGCCTTTTTTAGGTTATTTTTAGCATATTTTACCATAACAGCAAGCTAACCAGGTACATGTATTTCCAATAATAATAATATATAAATAAATATAAGCAAGTGTAAACATACAGCTTACAAAAAAAATGTCCAGCAGACAAATAAATGGACCTTTCTTCTCTTTTCCATTTAAGCAAACATTTTATTAGATATACACTTTTGGAGGCATATAAGCGCTTACTTGTGCTTTCTAAAGCGCCTCTCTCTTACCTTATAACTAGCCCTATGGCATTGCTTTAAGTAAACATCCAGAGAGCATGAACACAAAAACTTGCAGCATGTTTTCAGTAAATATTTATCAAAATTTGGAGTTCATGACTGATCTTTGAACCAAAGTATGGCCTTAACCTTAAAACGGTCATTTTCATTCCCTAGATTACCATGAAGATTCAACAATCACAATGGACAGGAGTTCAGGAATCTCCGGATAGTAGAATCCCAGCATTTTTTATATCATTTATTCTTATATTAATTGGACTTGTATGGTTTCGCTACTTTCTAAATCACTTCTTTTTCCTTTTACACTTTCTCTACCAAGCATTGGCTTCCTTGATGCCATCTTATCAAAAAGAACGCCTTAACCTTCCAGGATATAGGAATCAACCCACAACCAATGAATTTGATAAAAGAGAAGCTGGACTATTGGTTAAATTGTGTTTCTTGTACCATTTCTGAATATTTGCACACAAAATTGTGCAGATCGATCATTTGCCTGTTAATCTTCAACAAAACCATTACATAGCCACACAAGGTCAGTAATCCCTCAGTTCAAGGCTCGCCTTTGTGGAATGGGATCATGGAAGTTCTTTTATCTCCTCCTACACTGAGCTGAGAATACACGTGCTTGTGTTGAAAATATTACGCTGTATAATATCAGCACTTTAAGTACACAACATTACACTAAATATTACATTAAATAGAATGTTACCCAAACATCTCATGAGTAAAGATAGAAGCTTTGACACCAACAGTCAATTTTCCTTTCTCTCGACATCTCTAAGGCTAGAACGACAATTGGAAATAAGTTTCTTTTAGGTCGGCACCAGCAGTAAGTTACACAAAGGGACGTGGCCCCTACTTTCTGGACGCAATGTAAGCAAAAGCTAGTAAGTCAGAGGTGCGGAGACAATGGAGCTGTACCAGCCCCATTTGGCATTGTTTGGCTCATCCGAAGAATTGGGTACCACCAGTGAACAAATAACCCTCTTATTATTCAAATTGTTCAAAACATTCAAACACTTACATAGGTCTCTTTTCAACCTTATGTACCAAGTCCATCAAGATCAACCCTTATACCTAACATTCCTACTCTTGATCCAAAAGAACGCAAAATATAACCCTTTAAGCTACTCCAAATTCTGCCATCAGGGGAAAAAAGGCAATCGGATTTCTCCTTGTGAAACATAAACCTCATCCTAACAAGTTTTATCGACAAATACAGCATAACCCAGAGCCGATTTAACCTATTTCTTTTTTAAATGAGAAATATCTATGAGCCTGGAGATGTGGAATTACCATTTGTGTTGTTTGCAGATCATATATGCCTTCTTGTTAAATAAGAACAGGCGGAGGAGAAGGGAGTGAGGCTTTGTCAATATAGAGCTGTTTGTCATAGATCGCGGCTACAGAAAGATTGCAAGCCTCTCTTACCATTTTGTCTCGGACATTTCATATATACACAAATCTCACACTCAAATAACAAATAACTTGATTTTATTTATATTGTAAAATTAATCTAATCATAATCATTAATCTAATATATATATATCAAGCAAATTCTGGTGGGGGCAAGATCCAGGCAGCATCTTCCATATTCATAACAGCAACTAAATAAAACTATTACTGTAACGAAACGCAGGGGAAAAAATGGGTTGATGTATCTTTATTTTATAACGAGGAAACGTATGATTCGGTGAGTCAGGAGCAGAAGGGATGGATACGGCACTTTACGAGGGCGGTGACCCCAGGCAGCCATTCTGCCCACATCAATATGCAAAAAGTTTAGCAGATGAAACCGATCCATCACGAAATAAAATCCGGTCATCGGTTTCTAAGCGCTGCCCCACTGTCAGCCCCGGCGAACACCCCGAAAGGATTATAACGCGCTAAAAATGCTTATTTAACTTTCCCTTCTACTCGCGAACTACTCGTGGCAATACTAAGAAATGTCACCCTCGACATTCGGTAAGGAAAGGGTTAATTAGTGTTCGTCTGACGATACACAGGACGAACATTTACTAATAATCATACTGCTGTTCGCTAAAGTAGGGCTTATCTGTGTATTCGAATTGCATCACGTTAAATCATTCATAGCGAATACGTCAGGCAACCTCCCTCGGAGTCTCTCCGGTGACAGTTCCAGCTCCGCTGACTGCTAGCACAACCACCCATTACAAAGTAATAGAGTAATATCTCCCATTCATTACAACAACCCGCATTATCCCGCTTAAAATCCCTCACAACATTTATTTCATTTCGCTTCCTTTATACACCATATGACATCACTTACCATCAATGTCTCCAAGGGTGAGTTCGTCGCCCAGCTCAGTCAGCGTCTCCATGTTTTCCATAGCCAGATCTGTCGTATCCATAGAGCAAGTAACAACTTACTGGGCTCAAGCTCCCCAAGGGAGCGTGTGCCTTGTCCCGACTACTGTCACTCCCTTTGCCTCACGCTCCTGACAGCAACGAAAGAGACGCCATGTTCGCCCAAAACTCCCCACCTTCCTACAGTGACGTCAGAAACTTGCGTTCCACACTTGACCACACGGAAACAGCGAACGCTTCAAAGCCAGGCCAGAGTGAGGTTTGAAACGCAACGCCCCCACCCCACTCATGATGAAACACCCCCATGATGCCCCGGCATGCGGTAAGCCCCGCCTTTTTAACTGAACAAACGCGTGCTGGATGTTTTGTTGTCAATGAGACCAGGCGCCAGTAGCCAATGAAAGAGCTTGGCAAGCTGTGGTGTGATAGTACGTCACTGATCAGGGGATACATATTTGCATGTGAAGGGCAACCCCCTGGTGTCTAACCAAGCCCACAGTGCATTGTATGACAGCTGTGATCGCATCCTTAACCCCTTTAATGCCAGGTGCCAACCATAAATAATTTATTTTTTACTTTGTGTGCAGCACATGTACAAAATGTACACGCCTCTGGGTATTGTTAACTGACGCCAACGAGGGTGTAAGAGAAAACATACGTGTGTATGTTATAGTACTAAAATAAGTATAGGTAACGACAAAACTAAATTAAGTAAAACAGCCTTGAGAAATATCCTATTTAGCGTTTTTGTGGTTTGAACAGGATTTTGAACCAGGTCACATCTACCTTACCGCATTTCATCACATGTCCTAAAATTTGTTTGAGAGGCCCAGTCCTAGTTTATCGGTTTCCTCCAGTTGTTGAGTCTCAGTCGAAGAGGAAAGTGGTTATACATGGCGTTGAGAGCCAAGCAGTGTCTCTGTTTTTGCGTATGTTCCTGTGTTCGGGTGGTAATATCAGCCATTTTTCTCTGGATGAACATTAACCAATCAAAAACAACTTTGTATCAATAACTTGTGACTGAATATCAAATAACAAAAACTCTTGGCCCACACCACAGAGTTATCAAATAATTTAATCAAGGCCGACTGCCCCAAAAGCCGATCAGCCTGTCACAGAATAAACCCCAACTGTTTACAGAGAGCAACTTCACCCCAATAAAAGCCACAATAGAAAATATAATCATTAACCATTCTCTTTTTTTCTTTTTTTTTTAATTAACATATCATTCAATCTTAAATAAGGGAGGGTGGGTGACGATTCAGCAGCTCTTCCAAGCTGCTTTCCGTGGCACTGCTGACAACTGCTCCTTACCAGACTCAAAGGTCAGTGCAGTCAGTTAGCGCTAGCCTAGGGTAGTGAACGGACGCCTCAGGGACACCTTCTTTTATATCTAAAATTCCCGCCCAAACTCTAGCGCGAGCTGTCCGCGAGCACAACTAGATGCAAAAGCACGAGCAAACTAAGCGGTGCAAGCTGCTCAGAAGTGCATCTACCACAAAAAAGGCGGGCAAAACTAAGCGGCGCAAGCGCATTCCAGGACATTCCTAAGTGTCCTTTGCTTGACCCCTGGAACTTAACCCTTTCAGCCTCACTAGACTCCCCAACAACCACATGTAACCCTGTGCTATTCTCACAGGGTTTTTCTCACTTGTTGCTTACCGGCACGTGTGAAATGATCCCCTAATGTGTGCGAGATGTATAAACTCATAGGAGGGAATCAGTTACTCAGTTCTTGTTTAGCAACAACCCCAAACTCCACTGATTTTTCAGCTCTTTTGGTCAGTCAGGGGAAATCAGAGGATCTCCTTAACTAGCTCATAGCCTGGAAAAGTAGGATAGCTACTCAGGACATGTATGACAGATCATTTGTTTTAGAATATGGCCACCAGCTGGCTGCTACAGTCCACACAGCAAAAGTATAAGAGTATATCCAACAGGAGGATATATATACCGTAAGTCATTTTCTGGCTTCCATTCTTAAAGTGTCGGAGCCCATTTTAGTCCCTAATCTATCCCTGAACGTCAACAAGGTCACCCTGGTGTATGTCAGCCACACACAATGGTACCTTAGTCCTGTCAGTAAAAGCTACAGTAACAGTTATACTTCTGAAAAATTGTATTCCTACTTTCCAATGCCCCCCAAACATTTGAACTGGTCCAAATGGGACACTTTTGTTTTATGGGTGTCACTTTTGTTTTATGGGTGTGGTTGAGAGTTGTATTACTGTTCAGAGCCCATCAGCTCAGGATTGTGCCCCTATGGTCAATGAGTTTGGGGATCTGCCATTAGGTCAGGCACATGCATATGAGGCCTTAGATTATAATAGCTATCTACACAAGAATAAGGTTACGTAAAAGAGATGCAGAAATGCAAGTGAAGTTATGTATGTTTGCAAAATAATTGCTAGGCAAAACTATTAAGTAGGCTGTTCCCTTAAAAGGAGTCCCATTGAACATGTTTTCATTGTGATGGCATCTAAAAATGGCATGTATTCTTCTATTGAGCACTTACAGTCATACTTTGAAACATCCACAGTTGGCTGCCCAGAGCATCTTCTTTCCTGTGCGTGTGGCTGAGATCAGGTTGGCAGGGGCTAGGTGTACTCAGAGGTGGGACAGGCTCTAGTTAGCCTTTGTAGAGGGTAAAAGTGGCCCAGGGAGTAGGTTGCCATAACCTAGATGGGAGTGGTTGGAATTTGGGGGAGGTTGGACTGAATGTTGATGTGGAGTGGGCTCCTCTTCCTCACCTGAAGATTGAAGATACTAACTCAGATCCCTGTCAATGCAACACTTCACATAAAGACTCTGGGTAAAACCCTTCACGAGATGTATTAATTCTGTAAATGGCATTATTGACACCCCTGTTTCTAGACATTTAAAAACATATCATAAATGCTTCATACTAATCATCCCAAATTTATACTTGAACGGTTAATTTTAGGTAATGTAAATAAGAAACTTCTCCAATGAGAATCTATGAGTTAAGAACATTAACTCCACATGGTGTAATACATTCTTCTTAATGAAGAATGTAATTATTCTTCCTTCTTAGGAGTTTTATTGAAGGAATGTCATATTATCAACTTTTTTTGTAATATACAATCACATATACCGGTAATACATAGTACAGTTTGTAAATGTCCTCTTACATACTCTAATAATATAATTTATATCAAAACATTTTAATGGATTTCCTAATAAGCGTGATTAAGGTTATAAAGTACATGAATAATAACCATCAAATTGGGAGGATAGTATCTATAAATACAGACCTCAGTGTATTACCCACAAACCGAAGGTTTGGTAGAGCAATTCAATAAAACCCTGAAAGCTATTCTACAAAAGATGATTTATAAGGACAGAGAAAATTGGGACTTTTAGTTGCTGCACCTAATATTTTGCTATTACAAAAGTACCTTTAGACAAAACGGGGTTCTCACCCATAGAGTTATTGTAAGGTAGGTAGTCCAAAGGACAACTTGAAATCACTAAGTGAGAGCCTAACAAGAGCCTATACCACATTGCAGTGTACATGAGCATATAATGTATTATGCCCCAGCATATTACGTATTAAGTCCAAGAAAGGCCAGAAAAGTAGGTATAACAGGAATGTCAGGGTCCCTGTGTTTCAAACTGAAGATGGGGTACTAGTTTTAGTTCCCATAGTAGAGAATAAATTCCTAGCCATGTGCATTGGACCGTATGATGTCACTGGAATGGTTGGAGAGGTAAATTATAAAGTAAAGCAGCCATGGAAAACATAAGTTGGAACAAATCGATCATGTAAACCTACTTAAGCCTTGGAAGGAAAAGGAAGCTCTGGTAACTGTAAAACCCACTGCCCTCCCTCTTATAGTGATGGGAAGTTCGGATCATTAAAATGAATCGGATCATTTCGATTCGTTCACTGAAATGATCCGATTCATGATCCGGATCTTCGGATCACTCAGTGTGTCTGCACGGAGTTACTGTTTTCCAGTAACTCCGTGCAGGCACACTAACGATTGGCCCCGCCCCTTTCATTATGAATCCTCCCCCTGCCTCCAGTGATGTCAATGAAGGCAGAGAGTCGTTCAAAGATTCGGATCTTACAGGGATCCGAATCTTACAGTGATCCGGATCACTGTAAGATCCGGATCATTGTAAGATCCGGATCATTGTAAGATCCGGATCATTGTAAGATCCGGATCTTTGAACGACTCTCTGCCTTCATTGGCATTCTAATCATTCAGAGAATATCACCATACTGTTATAAATAATACATTAATAATCACTGCCCCCAGGATTTACATTCCCCTTTACCTGCAACTGCACCTTAAGCTAACTTTATTAAATTCATTAAATTAACCCTTACCATTAAATTAACCCTA
>VKOC01000004.1:28937329-28982210 GCA_009364415.1 Spea multiplicata
AATTAAAGGAGGACCCAAGACAGAACCCTGAGGCGCCCCACTTAATACCTGTGTACAGTCTGAGAAACATCCATTCAAGAACTCTCTGCATTCTATCTTTTAGCCAATTACAGACATTTGCCCCTAAGCCTATTTCTGTAAATGTGTAGAGTAACTTTATGTGGAACCGTATCAAATGCCTTAGCAAAGTCCAGATAAACCACATCTACAGCCACACCCAGATCTATATTTTACCAACATTATATAAATCAATAGGGACTACACAGATGACAGAAAACACCAGCAGTAGCACTTTCAAAAATTGTCCGTCCAAGTTTGAAAGCAGAGTTTACAAGCATCAATTTAGGTACACACCTGCCATGTAAAACAGAAAAGGCAGGCTTATTCTAGATTGAAGACTTACCCAAAATTTTGAGAAATTTGACTACCTGCACCACAATGGGTTAGAGTAAAACAAGCCAGATAATTACATAAAAACTAACATTTTGTGAAAAGGGACCTGTGGTTTCTACACAGAAAGCTACTGTACAAACATGAATATCCATTCACAGAAATTTTATTTTGATTAGTTAGTTCACAGATCTTTTTCTTTCAAAGGGCACCACCAATGGGTTTATATAAACTTGCTTTCATATGTATACCAAAATTACTATGCGCACACACATTTTGCCATGTCCCTTTGTATACCAAAAAGGTAATTTGAAGCTAAATTCAAAGCAGATTCATTGACACTGGAGAACAAGAGGTTGCAGGAATAAAGCCCCAAACATCCTTGGAACTGATGATCATTGACAAGCGGGTAGGACACATTCAAACCCTAACCTGCACATAAGGCCAAGTTATATTTTCCCCACTTAGTGTCCATTTTTATAATGCAGCATTTTTAATTTTACCCTTCTCAGACTGAAGAAGTATAATTTAACCAGGTCAACTTCCACAGAACTGGGCAATAAATACAAAAATAATGGAAATCAACTGATGGAAGGCGGTATCACTTAGCAGAGGCAACATTAGTCTTTAAAAATATACACAGATAATTATTTTTCTTTATGAACCCAAGGACGGTTGGGGAATTTTAAGTGCTCTAGCCAGAAGTTGTTACGACAATAGCTGATATTTCTGGGAATGAGTGCTATGTTAATAGCAAAAACTAAGATCCAAATGCGGTGTTCTTATTTCTGAAGCTCTTTCATGCGGTTAAGAGCACTGCCGGCCTGGAACCATTCAATCTGTGTCTCGTTGAAAGTGTGATTCAGCATTATGTTCTCTTGGCTGCCATTTTGATGAGTGATTACACATTTAACGGGCTGTAGGACGATAAGAAAAAAAAAAAGTTATGTTCTCTTGAAAAGTGTTGATAATAGCAATAGTAAGTTTTCATTCAGAAAAAAAAATACACTGAGGATAATCTAAAATGGTGGTCAAAAAAAAATAAAAAATTGCACATGGGACTCATAGAACCGAGTGAATCAGGGTAGACATGAGGCTGGTACCTGGCTTGGCTAATCTCTTCAGAACAAGAAAAGAATGAGCACTGGAGAGGAACTAAAAACACTGCCTCCAAATGTGCAAGAACCTAGACAGAGCCAGTTCTCCAAACTCTGGTTACAAAAATCTAACTTAGGTTGTGGTCATAACCCACATTACAGATTGAGACTAGTTATCTTTGTTGTTACCTTTCCTGGTGCAAGGTCCTTCAGTCCAACAATTGAAATCTTGTCCTCGGGATGAATCTTATCATAGTCGGCTGGATCAGAAAATGTGAGGGGCAGAAGTCCCTGCTTCTTCAGATTTGTTTCTGAAAGTTAAAATAATCCATTTGAAAATGTTCTTATATTCAGAGGTGAGTGTCTGAGTATTGATTTATAATGCGTTTAATTTACTGTTGCTGATAGCAATTAAATTATACAAATTTAGTGCATAATTAAAACTGTTTAGATTAAAAGTGACCCTGACTTCCTGTCCAGTCCACCCAACGATTGTTTTAAATAAAAGGAAAAAAAAAAACACCAACACACACAACTAAAGAACTATCCATATTAAAGTACTCTAAGTAATGTACACAAAAAAGGTCACAGGGCCTCTTCATATATTGAAGAGCAGATAACAGTAAACTCCAGCTAAATCTCTGGTGTAACATTTTCAGGATTATGCATCTGGCTTCAAAAATCAAGTTTCCTATGCTGCAATTAGCTGCTCACCATGAATTCTAGCAAAGCTCTTTGTGATGATTGCTCTGCCCCCTAAATGCCGTGGTTCCAACGCTGCGTGTTCTCTGCTTGATCCCTCCCCGTAGTTCTCATCTCCAATCACCACCCATTTAAGTCCATGTGCCTGGGAAGAGGGGGGAGGGGAGAGACATACACTAGTCATTTTCCTCATAAAAAGTCAAGACAATCAAAATCTATATAATAAAGAAAAAAAAATACTGTCAAATTGGTTGTACTGTCCATGTCCATATAGAATTACCTTGTAATAGCGAGCAGTGTCTGGCACAGCTCCATACTCCTGTGTAATGCAATTCTTCACAGAGTTAGCTTTCTCATTCTCTATGTTGATGGCACCAATGAGAAGGTTGTTTGAAATGTTATCCAAGTGTCCCCTGAACTTCAGCCAGGGACCAGCTGCAGAGATATGGTCAGTTGTACACTTTCCCTTGACCTATAATAAAGAATTGTGTTATATCATTGCTGAACTTACCCAAGAAAAGTATAAAATGCAAAGAAACGTTAGTTACATTTTTATCTTGGACTATCTACATATTCTATTTTTTGCTACACATAAACATCACATAAAACAATTTGCATATCATTACCTTTATGAGAATCTGCATGTTCTCCAGGTCCTTTCCATCCCACTTATCGAAAGGTTCCAGCAATTGCAGGCGCTGACTGGAGGGATTGACTTCCACTGCCTGGCTGCTCCCTTCTTTGGGTGGGTACTGGTAGGTATCTTGGCCAGGGTCAAAGCTCTGCAGATTGGGATAAAAGGTAAATCAAAGATGCTTGTATTCAGTGTAATCCAAAAAAATGTATATTTTTATTATAGAACTACAGTGTTAAGAACATAGCATGGTTCACCGATTTTGTGAAACAGGACATTGATATTACAAAAGTTGCATATCCATGTAAATTAACACATACATGTAAAAAGCCAAAATAAGTGTGTGTATACACACACTGACAGTACTGCACAAAGGTTTTAGGCAAGTATGGAAAATTTTTGTAAAGTTATATTTGGGGTGACCACCTTTTTAAAACAAATTCTCAGTGTACACTTACACAAAATAAGGGATTTTTCAGGCATATAGTTAGGAGCGTGACTAAGCAATTGTACTAAACGGTTGCTAATAATGACAAATATGTAGGCTGAAACTATTAACTGAAACAGCTGTGTAGGAAAAATAAAACCGGGCGAAACTCACCAAACTCACCAACAATGACAATTATTATATATACACATATGAAAAAGTATTAAATACAGTTTCTGTAAATGCCATAAAATGCGAACTATTTACAGTGGTCAATTGTTCTAATATCAAAAGGATCTGATGAAAGTTAAAAGTGAATAATAGTTACTGATTTGGGCAGTTCATCAGCATCTGGAGGCTCCAGCTTGAATTTTTGACCATCTGCACCAGTGAGAAAATCCTTCTCTGGGTCAAACTTCAAGGTTCCAGCAATCGATAAGGCCGTGACAATCTGTTTTTTAAATTATGAAGAAAAAAAAATCCTATTAGATCCATTTCTAGTCCAACTTCCCCCAGTCCCAGCCAAAATATAGACTTTTGCAGTAAAAATGCAGCATAAGCCTGTAACCAGTATATACAGAAATTAAACATTTTTAGACAAACTCCCACAGCTTGCAGTTATTAATCAGATATTTCAATAATACCTCAGGTGATGTGACAAAGGCATGAGTCTCTGGGTTGGCATCATTCCTCCCCGTGAAGTTCCTGTTATAGGACGTAACAATTGTGTTCTTCTCGCCCTTTTTAATATCCTTCCTACAAGAGATTGTGTAGTGTTACCAAAGGTAACCATTTTCTCATTTAATGTAGCCATGCACACATAGAATTGACACATTTTAAACCACATACTGATGATTACCCCCAAAAATAAAAATCGAAATATATTAACTAGTTTGAAAACACCCGATACAGACTTGCATTTACAGGGAAAGAGTAAAAGCACACCGCTTTGCGCTACAAGAATGTCTTGTACTTAATAGTGCTCATGGGTTTCGAATGACAAAACTAGTTATTTTTTGCTTAACTGTTTAACAGAATGATTATCACTGCTGAAATCTACCCCCCCCCCCAAAGTATAAAAATACTGAAATAGAACAAAAAGGTTGATTACACTTTATTTTTTCCCCTTTTATGTTGCTCTTGGCAAGTCTGCTTTCCTATTCATACTATGTGTGATCATAAGCAAGGATATAACAGCAGGGCTCCCACTACAGTGATGGATCCTGAATGTAGTCAGGTAAAGAAAGCCTGAACTTCCATTCAGGAACTATGGTGCTGTGACACCAAGTGCCATTATAGAACAGCGATCAGTCTGCTAGCCCATGCCGGATGTATTTTAGAATGAGTGGTTAGTAAAGTCAAGTGTACCTGTCCCACTGTCCAATGCAAGGTCCACAGGCATTTGCAAGTACAACACCTCCCACATCACGCAGAACTGCTGACTGTCAAAAAGAAGAGGTTAACATCCTGAAAGGGCATTTTCTTCCTCTGGTGTGTCAGTTTGACAATACTTGTAATTCTAATCTTCCAGTCCTATGTGTATAATACTCATCTCTTATAAAGTGCAAGCACAGTGTAGATTTAACTGATGTAGTGCCCTGCGCGGGACTGCTTTTTTAATCCCGCTCCCGCTGATTTTTGGCCAAATCCTGCAATGTGTGTGCTGCTCCCGCCACATTTGTGAACAATCCCGCTCACCTCCTTACCCGAAGTGCCTCTCTTGCTCCGCCCAGGAACAAGGCGGAGTCACAGGAAGTGACATCACATCGCGTACTCCGATTTGTTCCTGGGCGAAGCAAGAGAGGAGACACTAAGGGAGCAGCGAGAAGGCAGCCTTGCAGGACTACACGGGATTACCGGGACCCGCAGGTACAATGCAGTCCTCTGTAGTTTCCATAAAATATATATTATATATAGATTTTCTTTAATCAATATAATTCAAATTACTATCTGGTAGTTTCACACAATACTCACATAACCATCTCTCTCTATGGTGGCACGGATTTGTTCAGATCCTGGGGTAATGGTAAATAGAGACTTGCATTTGAGACCATGTGCCAGAGCCTGTTTGGCCACAGCTGCAGCTCGTCCCATATCTTCATAACTTGAATTGGTGCAGCTTCCAATGAGACCTAGGAGGAAGTAGATGGATCTTACTTACCCTGGCAGTGGTTCTAACATGTGCTTAACATTCCTAGAATATAAAATGCCATTGCTATTCCCTTAGAAATTCCTGAACAACTTACCAACTCTGATATCCAGAGGCCATCCCTTTTGTTCTGCAATGGCTCCTACCTCTGACACTGGGTTAGCAAGATCAGGAGTAAACGGACCATTGATGTGTGGTTTCAGCTGTTAGAGACATGAAGGTTGATGAGAGAGGAAAATAAAACAAACACCCTAGGACACTAACCGATTGAAACAATGTTAAATCAAATACATCATTGTTCAGATGAACAGTTCATTTTTGGGGGTTGGTGTAGTTAAAAGTGCTACATTTCAAAGCGCAGTACACTTTTCAGAATCTGCTTTATTTATGCCAATTAGCATGGCTTTCTTAACTGGCATAACTACCCCTAGCTAAGAAAATCTGCTTTCTTAGAGAGGATGAAAGGAAGAACGAAAAAAGGTGCTAAGGACACACCCACAAATTAAATTAGTTTAACATAACCATGCTTACACACACTTTTTCCTAATATATGTAATTTAACAGAAAACGCACTAGTAGGTCAATCAACAGAACAGGTCTACTTTATGGAAACCTGCATGGCTAATAACCACCAGCTTATTATTAGGAGACCCAACTTACTAATATTCATGTAAAATTGTATGTTCCACCGCCTTAATAGAGCAACTCTATTTAGAAAAGACTAAAATATTTAATCAAAGAAAGACTCACCTCATCAAGGTTAATTTCAATAACCTGATCGTATTCACACCCCTCGTCAGGTACCAAGTTACTTTTGAACTCATCTGCCAGAGATGCAATCTCTGAAACATGAAATAAAAGTCAGTTAGGACAAGGGGAAGACAAATGTGAAATTTTAACTACTTTAGCAAAACAACCAGATATAAATTGGAACAAAATATTGCTATGCAGTTTACCTAATTATGCTAATCTTACATTCGGTCTAACAAAGGAGAACTTTTTTTCTAAGAGGCCATAATAAGATTTGATATTTTGATCAACATAAGATGACTGGGTACATACTGAAGAATTTCTGAGAACTCCATGTTGATTTTTGCAATATCGTTAAACAACTTAATTTTAATTTTATATATTTTATTTTTTTTTTTTTAGAAGTGCAAACTCTCCCATATGAAAGCATCATAAACTTGGACACTGAGGGGGACAATGTTTTTAAAGCTCAATGCCACTGCAATATAGAGTGGGGTCAAGTGACATTTGTTCATAGAATGACAGGAATAAAACATTTTCATTCATAATAAAATAGCGATTTCTTCAGTTAGCTACCAAAAGTGTATTGTTGAAAGAGCCAGTGCAGGAGAATCTTGTCTTTACTTTGTGTACTTAAGAGCAGGCTAGAATGTACAACACATTAATAATAATAATAAAAAAAAGGTTGATTCACATCATACAAGGGACTGCAAATACCTGCTCGCCCAGTCTTCTCTAGGTATTTTTTCATGCGCTGCCCATATGGGAACACTGAGGTCGTGGCTCCAATTTCAGCTCCCATGTTACAGATGGTGGCCATTCCTGTGCAGGAGATAGAGTCTACCCCGGGCCCAGTATACTCTACAATGGCTCCTGTGCCACCTTTTACTGTCAAGATTCCCGCCACTTTCAGTATGACATCTTTAGGGGAAGTCCAGCCAGACAACTTGCCCGTCAACTTTACACCAATTACCTAAATATGAAGATATACAAGTCAACCCGTATGAAGTTTAGATTAAACAGAACTGGAAGTATTCTTGCCAAGGTGTGTCTAGTGAATTGAACCAAATTAACAATTACATTTGACTAATTGGTTGATTGAGTAATTGAGGCAGCAATTACTTTTCACATGCAACCCTTTAAAATTGGATAGTATTTTTCCCTTCTATACATGAAATCATTAACAAGCAAAAAAAATGGCTAAAGTCCCACAGGAGTTTTGAAGAGATAAAGCAATGGTTGAGTGGCTGAAGATAAAAGGTTGTATTTAATGATGTATATTCAGAGAAAAGGGATCAGTATTGGTAGTATAGCATTTTTATTAGGGATGTTAAAGGTTTTAGTGGTCGGTATGTCTTTCTCCAGACATTACAAAAAGGTCTTCAACAGGTTAGATATTTCTAGTGGAACAAACCAAATGATTTAAGTCAATTAGAAGACTGGTCTAAAGTGTGGTAGCTGCAGTTTGACAATAAGTGTAAAAATCCCAAGGCAAAATATAGCTTTTGGAAGCCAGGGTACTTGGGAGAAATTATTTCTGACGAGTTAAAGGTAAGCAGGCAATGCAATAAAGCAAGGAGTGTGCTGGGTTGTATTCTAGAGGCATTAGTAGCAGAAATAGAGTCTTCATTAATCAATTCTGGAGATCACATCTACAGAAAGATATTGACATAGTGAAGAGGGTTCAGGGCTACTAAAACGGTAAGTGGTTTGCAGGATACAAAGTCTAAGGAATCTCAATATGTACAGCTTAGAGGAAAGAGATGGGATGTAATAGAAAACCTTTAACTACAGGAACGTATAGTACAAGAGAAACGTTGATTTCAAAGGATATGCATTATACAAAGAGGTAATAATCTAAGAGGGTAGGGGGCAATGCAAGGGAGTTTTACTAAGAGGTGAATGGAACAGCACCCCATTAAAAGTGGTAGAGGTCAACATGCTGAGGGAATTTAAACATGCATATAGTATGGGCTTAAAGTTATGCTGAATATAAGACAAGACTGATTAAGTCTTTACAGCAGGAAAAACATGGCAGACTAGAGGGACAAAATTCCTGCCACCACATTTTTTGTTTCTACCTTAGGTACTCACCTTTGGACATTTAAGCTCCCAAGGTATTCCAGCCATAACATCTACAGCGTCAGCTCCACCCACACCAATGCAGATACCTCCCAAACCTCCTCCATTGGGAGTGTGAGAGTCAGTACCGATCAGAAGAACTCCAGGGTAGGCATAGTTTTCTAGAATGATCTAACATTGAGAAATGTGTATTATGAATGGATGCCTTAAATATACATCATTAGTATGATCATCAACAGGAAGCATATGGCACCTACGTCTTGTTTATACATTGAAAACAAACACACATCAGTATGGAAGGGTAAACAAATATACCCAAAACAATATTCAATCCTGATGTGGAGGCTTTATAAGTGTAATTCTAACAGTTCTGCAAAGGACAAGCAAAATGAGTCACCTAGGCATGCCAAGACCAAAAAGGAGAGACACTGCTACTAGAGTTATGTTTAGCATGATCAAGTTACTCACTAAAGCGTGACCTTGAGCGACTTAGAAACTGCTAATAAATCACATGAACGTGATCCTTTGCCTTATTGAGTTTGTAGGCCAATATACAGTTATATGTAAAAAGTTGCAGTTGACTGTCATGCTACCAGTGTATCTTTGCAGTACCATGTATGTCTTTTAATAAACTGTGAACTGTAAAAAAAAGTTACAGTTAAGCAAAGTTTGAAAATGTCTGACCATAGTATCCAACTGAACAGCCTAATCTGCGTGAACATTCAACGAAAACACAGCTTTTCAGTCTTTGCACCAAGAAACACTGATATAAAGTGGTCAAAAGAGTCAGAACAGCTTTTTAATGATACTAAATAGTGCCTTCCAACTATAGCTTTCATAAACCCGTGTCTTACATATTGTAATAGCAACGTAGGAATCGGCATATAGACATATTTTCAAACCATAGACAATTAAGCACTGCTGGAACCATCAGCCAATCTGTCCATCCGTCAGTCTCACCTGATGGATAATGCCGGAGCCTGGTTTCCAGAAACCAACACCATACTTGGCAGCAGCCGTAGCCAAGAAGTCATACACTTCTTTGTTTGTATCCTGAAGCGGGAGACAAAAGGAGAACCAGATCTAAAACTATGTTCATGAAATAAAACCATTTTTAAAAAAAATAAAATCATGATTTCTGCATTTTCTATGAACATGGGAGAACTATATATATTTAATCAATACATAAAATCTCCCTTTTTCCTATTGGTAGAACGTCACTGAACTATTCTACAACTGCCCTTTTATTTACCAAAAGAAAACAGAAAATCAGCTTTATATATAAATAAATATCAATTGAAACAAACAAAGCAATCATTTTAAGGCAAGACTAATTAGAATAAAAACCAGAGCAAGTTACAAAAGAAAAGCTATCTAATGCTAGATATACATATTAGTAATGCACACAGAGTACAATATTGATGTATATATTGCGCAGACAAGTCTTTAACAGTTCAAGCCATTTTGGGGGCAATATTAAAAATATGATGCCGGTGCAAAATTTGAAAATTTGTTTTATTACCACATTAATCTATGGAGTGTCAATGTCAAATAAACAATTAAATGGTTTGTGGTAGTCACAAAGCCTGTTTTAAAGAACAAAACCAGAATCATTTTATACACAACTCTATTCCCAGATTCTCTTCAAGATGATGTTAACACTCTGGTAAACGTAAACTTTAGAAGCAGACTTTGCATTGTGGAGGGCATTATTTACAAAAGGCGTACATATGGCCCCATGAAAGTCACTCCTGTCCACACAGCATACCTTAGCTCTCTTGAGATCTTTTTCACCACCGAGCTGGGCCTCAATCAGGTGATCACAGTGGATGGTGGAAGGCACTGCTACCTTAGGTAGCCCGCTGCTAATGAATTGCAACATGGCCATTTGGGCAGTTGCATCTTGCATGGCCACCCGATCAGGCCGTAGACGCAGATAGGTTTTACCACGAACTATCTCTTGCTTGACTGGGTCATCAAGGTGACCGTAGACTATTTTCTCAGATAGCGTGAGAGGACGGTCCAAGCTGGGATAACAAGGGAGAATAGAAAGAAAACAAGCTCATATATACAGTGAATTACCACAAATGTTCCCCTTTTAAGTCTAAGTATTTGGACCTGCTCAGGTACTGTCCAAACTCAACAGTTCTTCAAACATTTCTAGGCCTAACATTTGCACTTAATTCCTCTCCAATTCTTTTTCATTATTTATCATATTTTTTCAAATGTAATGCCTTAAGCTCTTACCGCTTCTGTACAATCTTGATGTTTTTCTCCTGTTTTTCATAGCTGACATATTCGTTGGGCTCAAAGTGACTCATAGATACCTTTGCTCTCTGGCACAGAGCAGCAGAAACATGGTATCTGCGGGCTCCATGGCCTAGTGCGTGCTACAAACCAAAAAAAAAAAAAGCTTGTCATTTGTGAGCTACGGACAACACATACAATAATCTAGAAAAACATGCACATAAAGAGCACATTTACTGGCAACGACCGCTTACGTGCAAAACAAGCCTCGTATGTGGTAAAGTGGCATCAATCCTGGAAGGACAATGTTTCCGACAGCTGACTAGCGACACAAATAAAGTTGCCTTTTTACTCCACTGCTTGTGTCCTATTCTCATGGCCATTTTTTTCTCTACCCCTCCCCTATACCCTCAACATTCATCTCACTTTGACCCAAACTGAGACCATCTCTGAATAATGCACCTTACTTGTCTGTTTCTCTTGAACTATACACATCCACAAATATTACAAGTAAGACTGTTTAACCAGTTGCCCAATTAGCATTATGGTGAATATATTCACAACTCAAACAATATAGTGTATCGGTTACAATAGCCGGTTTGATGAAGCACAACATTTTGAAATTCAAATTTTTTTTATTTTTTGAACATCAGTTGTAAAAGGAATAATAGCGCACCCACATAGATCAATACAGGACATTAAGACAATCTCAAAAAGTGGTGCCAAGAACACTATACATAGAAATAAAAAAAACAAACAAAAAAAAAAACATGAACCATACAATCCAGAATAAATACCGGCAAAAGGAAGCAGCAAGTGACAGTCCCACATGCTTGCTTGGGAGAGGGAGCTCGGTCAGTCCTTTCCCCTGGAGTCTTGGCTCCAGGGGGAAGAATCCATGAGAGGGGTCACGCATTGTGCGAACCATATTGAACTACAGAAAAAGCTGACTTGTAGGTGGTATCTCACCCCCCCCCGGTTATCACACGTTTCCATCAAGCTCACCCGACTGCTGGAAAGGCTGCCGGGCCATCGGCTCACTGCTACATGTCTGGTGGTCGTGTCCTTACATTTCCGCACCTTGGACAGCTGTATATGATTTCATTTCTTCTGCTCTAGGAGTTCACCTCCCTTTTGCTCCTGAGGTTGCCCTTCTCCATATGTTTCCTGATTCTGTGCTCCCCCCCACCAGGAAGCTTATCGTACATCTTTTCCTTGCATTGAAATTGTTGATAGCTCGCCACTGGAAGTCTCCCTCTGTCCCTAGCCTGTCGGAGGTGTTCCAAACTGTAGACCGTGTTCACACTCTTGAGAAGCTCTCATTTCAAAATGATCAACAGCTGCCTCAATATGAAAATATCTGGTCGCCGTGGCTCCGTCACCGTTCGGATCCTTGTTGGTCTGCTCCTACATAATCGCTCATTCTTTTTTGTTTACATATGTGCGGGCTGCGCCCCGCAATTCGTGTCTCATTTGCAGTACCCCCTCCTCGGCTCAGCCGACTGTCACTTGTAGCACAACATTTTGGCCAGTACAATAGACATCTCCTTCTGGGAGATGTTTCTTCAAAAAGATTGCTATTCTTGTCTGCACGCTTTCAGGAAACTTTTACAAGCATTGTTTTCCCTGTGATGTTGGTTGTTTCCATCTAGAAAGCTTTTTAGAATAAGGAAAACATGGCTGGATTTGAGGGTTCCCCAAGACCATTAAAAATATGTCCTAAATGTAATTGTGGCTCTTTTCCCCCATGGCCTACACAGTGGCAACTCAAACATTTGCTGTTCTGTATGCTAATAGTGACGATATTCATTAGAGATTCACAATCCCCAACACAGCCATAAGTTTGTTATAGTGGTATGCTTAACCCCTTCATAACATACATTACGTCCTCAGAAGCCCTAGGTGGCCGACGACATAATAGTTATGGGGTTTGCACCAGAGGGGACATTTCCCAGCCGGTACACAGGAGATCAGGGTGTCAGGCTGAGGTCTCCCCTATCAACAGGAGCTAGCTTCCTGCTCACTGATCTAATGTAACAGAGCTCACACCAATTACATTAGAATAGCAGATAATGCGTCTTCTGTCAGCAATGTCAGTCCTGGCACTGCCAGAAACAAACTAAAAATGTTTCCAGAGGGTCTGTCCAGACCCTCCAGAGAATTTTGATGAGCTCCCACTGCAGATTGATCACAGGTACTGCGATCAGCAATATATGGCAATGGAACACTGCTTGCTGATCACTCTGACCAGCAACAGTCATGATCAAAGTAAAAACAAAATAAGACTAGAGATGTTAAAAGCAGGTTGAATTAATTCTAGGTAGGTGGTGCAGCCAAATTAAATCTTTATTAAAAAAAAATACAATCGGGTATCATATCCACTGTAAGATGTTTTACATACTACAAAAAAGCACCACAGAAATCATACATAAAACAGTATTTACTTATTCTGTGCCTATATTACAGTAACTTAACGTTCATAAAAATTGACTCTTTTCCACATGTCATTGACTAGAGATATTTTATCATTATGTAAGCAAAATCTCTTTTCCATTAAATACTGTATTTGCATGTACATAAATTTGCACCCATCCTTAACGGGTGATGTCAGGGACGGTAAACTGCCCCTTTAATCTTTCACCAGTGTAGCCTTTGGCATGCATGGCAGTGTTACTCCACCTTTAGCAAACTTTCACTTGAAGAAAGAAAAGTCCAACAAAGCTTCATTCAGATTCGTTAAAGGGTCAGCTTTATTTAAACTTGATTAGATTACAGCTGTGGAGTTTCTGTGATCTCTCCAAAATTTTGAACAGTGACCTATTTCACGCTTAAAAATGCGCTGCACAGCCAATTAATCCAGGTGTTATGACAGTATATTTAAATGCAGAAACATTGCAGCAATAATGGCATGGAGTAAGATATTAGGGACAGTAAATTGATGCACTAAATGCAGCAGGTAAACAGTTAATACTGGTATCTAGTGATGAATTAATCTCATATGAGTAAGAATTACTCAGACATGAAATATATCATCATTCTCAGATGTATACAGAATAACCTGCAAAATGCAGCACTGGCCATCAAACACCATTTTAATATCCATAGGAGGATATGAAGACAGAAGAAAAGAAAATTATTTGGAGACTGAAGCTGTCCCCACAGATTCTGAGGTCACCTTGAGGGTCACCTTGAACTCAGATTGTAGCGGCAATAAAGAGCATCCTTACAAATAAGCGCTCGTTTTACAAGACAGGCATAATGTACAGCCCGGGAGAAGTTATATGGCTCTGTTACCATGGAGACGAAAGCCGGGTCACCCGTCAGGGACACACCGACCTCGTGATAACGAAGTATGACACACACAAATGACATATCCCAAAGACAACGCACACCAACCGTACGGGCCTATAACACGCATCACCCGACGCTACATTTAAATTTAAAGGTGCTTTCTCGAGCTTCAATTTTCGCTCAATACTCACCTGTAATCTGCTAGCTAGGAGACTGTAGGACACCATTTTGCTCACTGACAAAGATGAGGTCACATGACCATGACGTCACGACAAGGCCTCTTATAGATGCTAGAATGGGCGGGGTCCCTGAGAAAAAAAAATGAGTGCGTAACCAAGTCCTGACAGGGAGCAAACGAAAGGATACGTTGTGGAATTGTAAACGAATATCAGCATAGTTTATAGTCTAGAATAAAATGCATATTTAGTTTACATAAAAATGTTAGCGTAATTATGCACTAGCTACGCAATACATTATAAAAAAACATTTGTGTTTGACTAGATATGTTTACCCACCGGAAAGGATTCCGTGGCGCGTGATTGCTGAGTGATTTTACCAGGTGAAGGTGACAAGAGGAGTAATGTGACAGAAGCTGGATAGATAGATGTACTGCGGGTTACTCGTAGCGCTACAAAGCCTGACACAAACAGCAATATCCCATGTTTCATTATAACAGGCTGAATTCAAACCAAACATTATTAACCCCTACTGCTAATCTAGTTTAGATACAGTGTGTTATTCCAGGTCTTCTTGGTATTCCTCACAGCTCTAGCAGAGGAATACTAAGAATCGGGAACTATGTGTATATTTTTTCAGAGGACACTCTCTTTGTAGCTGGATCTACAGACAAAATGTCTGATCATTTTTGTTTTAAGAAATGGTTCAAGCAAAACACATGCCTTTTAGCCAGCAAAGCATTGTGACCTGGTGAATGCTGAGGATATGTGGTGAAGCTGGGACTAGACCACTAGTCATGATGGCTACTAATGTTTCAGTTCAGGTAGACTAACCAAATCATTATCTTTATCAAGGAGATAGACAGTAGTGGCACAAATCAAAGTGTCTTTATGGTGCCATGACTTTCAAAATCAGGACCACCATTGGTACAACCAGTACCTGTGTTATGGACTCCGGTCTCGATGTGCTGTCACTGGCCTTCATGAATGTTTGGAAAATAAAAAGATCTAAAATGTAACAGTCTTTGTTACGTTCTATTGATAGATATGGGATCATCATGTTATTATTATTATTATTACTTCTATTCATTGATATATATATATATATATACACACACACTCACTGGCCACTTTATTAGGTACACCTGTTCAATTGCTTGTTAACACAAATAGCCAATTAGATGGCAGCAACTCAATACATTCAGGCATGTAGACGTGTTCAAGAAAACTTGCTGAAGTTCAAACCGAGCATCATAATGGGAAAGAAAGGGGATTTAAGTGACTTTGAACATGGCATGGTTCTTGGTGCCAGACGGCTGATCTAGGGTTTACAGGGTCCGAAAAAGAGAAAAAATCAAGCGAGCGGCATTTGTGTGGCATAAATGCCTTGTTGATGCCAGAGGAGAATGGGCAGACTTCGAGATGACAAAAAGGCAACAGCAACTCAAATAACCACTTGTTACAACCAAGGTATCCAGAATACCATCTCTGAATGCACAGGCTCACCAAAATTAGACATTGGAAGGCTGGAAGAAGGTTGGCTTGTCCGATGAGTCTCCGTTCCAGCTGCGACATTCAGATGGCAGTGTCAGACTTTGGCGTAAACAACATGAAAGCATGGATCCATCCAGCCTTTTATCAATGGTTCAGGCTGGTGGTGTAATGGTGTGGGGGACAATTTTCTTGGCACACTTTGGGCCACTTAGTGCCAATTGAGCATCATTTAAATGAGACAGGTTTCCTGAGTATTGTTGCTGACCATGTCAATCCCTTTATGACCACAGTGTACCCATCTTCTGATGGCTACTTCCAGCAGGATAATGCACCATGTCACAAAGCTCACATCATCTCACACTGGTTTCTTGAACATGACAATGAGTTCCCTGTACTCCAATGGCTTCCACAGTCACCAGATCTCAATCCAATAGTGCACCTTTGGGGTGTGGTGGAATGTGAGATTCGCATCATGTATGTGCAGCCTACAAATCTGCAGCAACTGCGTGATGCCATCATGTCCATATGGACAAAAATCCCTGAGGAAAAAAATTATGGTTAAATCCAAGGGACAACGGGGAGGCTTTTTATTTTAACATGGAGGGCACCATGGAGGTTATCATTATAGGCTGTGACACAGTGGGGACATAGTCCGAAATTCATAGTGGGCCTGAAAATTTCTAATAGGGGCACAGATCCTTCATTTTTAATAGTGGTTACGCTTTTTGGATCTTGAGCTTAGTCCAATAAACCAAAGATATAACATGTACAGTGAATAAAAACACTATACGTGAAACCTTCACAAACAAGCATATATTGATACAATTGTGTATAGAAGGAATGGCAAAAAAAAGTAAAGGAACGCATAGATTGTGGAATAGCGGTAAGAATTACACCTGTGCAGTGAAGGCTTATGGCGGCAGTCCCCCTGCTGCCTAACCGGGTGGCAGATCGCTCTCCTGCTGCTCAATGGGCCAGTTACAGAGGAGATCTTTGATCTCCTCAACTGGCCCATTTACACTATGGAGGCTGTGCCAACTCAGCACAGCCCCCATGGTCTGCATTAGAAGGTGCTGCACGCCTTTTACACATGGTGCACAGGGATATGATGTCATATTCAGGAGCACAAACAGAAATATCCCATATTTCATTATAACAAGTCTTTTAAGGCAATGCAGACTCTGGCAAGGAGGGGGCAAATGGGGATCACTGGCCTAGGCCCAATGGTAAATCCATTATTGCACCTGGGTATTTTTATTTATTGTGTTATATAGCGCCATCATATTCTGTAGCGGTCTACAATGGGTAAACAGGGCATAACAAGTAGTATATAACATAACAATTTGACTTACAGAAACAATAGGTGAGGAGGGCCCTGCTAAAACGCGCTTAGGTGAAGCGTGGGGTGAAAGGAATACAAGGAAGTCCAAGGGCTGAGAAGGCTGAAGCCGGGTATAGGATTAGTATCAAAGATACTGTAGGGTAGTGTTTAAGCAACTGCGGCTCACCAAATGTCTTGCACAGTGACCTGTCCCTTCCTCAGTATCAGGCAGGTTCCTAGCAGGTCACAAAGTATCCTTAACACAACACTTTAGCTGCAAGATTTTATGAATGGCACCCTCCCTGTGAAAGTCCATATAAAGCAGAGCGGTAGCAAAGGAACTTCCTCTCCATATAGCCTATGTTCCTTAACAATTTTCACAACATTCCCATACCTCTCAACATTTCAGATATCCAAATCCAAACACCTTTTGGGGGCGGGATAGAGTATGGTTAGTGGCCGGCACCCTTACAGCTGTGATAGAGGTTGGTACTGCAACAGCACAGATGTCGCAACATAATGCAGAGAATCCCCTTAACTGGCCCATGAACTGTGCCGCTCTATGGGGCAGATGGACAATGCCTGAAAAAAAAGTGATCTGTATTTCATTTGTAAGTGACAGGCCTATCCCACTTTTATTTCAGGCTTCTCCAGAAGAGCATTAAGAGAAAGCTGTAGATGGAGTTCTCCACAGACCAGTTGTTATAGGATAGCAATAAATGTGACCTAAAATGACCCCTGTAGTACACCTACAATGGGTGATTAGTTGTGCAAAAATCACATCTAATCAAGTCATTTACAGTCAATAATTATTTGCAGGAACCCATTACTATTAGTGAAAGAGGGAAGAATGTCCTGACAAAAAGTCATATTTCACAAGTGATGGAACAACAATTAAAAACACAAAATGTGTTGCTATCCTATTAAAAGGTGGAGCCATTTTTAACTAAATGGAATAGATTAATCTTTCACTTAACTTCTTACACAGAATTATAATGAGATTGTCTACTTAATATCAAACACTTTTAGTATTTGGAGACTTTAGGTGGATTACTGTGCATACTTTTTATTTCTTAGCGGTAGGAAAGAACCCTGATTGAGAAACCCTTATCTTTTTAAAGCGATTACATATTTTCTTAGGGATTGTCATAGCATAAGAATCATGTAGCATATGGTAAACTTGCCCAAAATTACAAAGTGGATGGTGCCCAGTCTTTACTTGGGACGACACCAGTTCCCGCCAGCGTCCACTCCCCGACACGACACCAGTTCTCTAAAATTAGCATGATATATTTTCTTAGGAACTAAATTGTCAATAGGTAGACACCGGTTGTATGTGAATCGCCCATGAGATGGAACTCACACATGGTGTCCAACACCCGCCATTCCTATAAAAAGATATGGGCACAATATATATTGTGGGCATGGAGTACAAGTAAGGGTCATATTTACAATCTGTTAAATCGCCTCTATTTTTTGTTTTCTTATGTACCCTTTACATAGTTCTTTTCACTTTTAAAGCATGCAAGGCCATTTTTTTTATCCAATGCAATGCTTGCCACCAAAGGAAAATGATTGTTCAATAATAAAATAGAGCGGTCTTGGAATATTATGATTCGCTTATTGGTTTCGTATTGATATTATTGGGCATATGTTCATTTTTGCAACTGATGATAAAATATTTTATGGTCCGTGAGTGGCTCTTTTACCGATTTGATAAAAGGACGTTGGTGAGTATATATAAACACATATATATAACAGTACACATTTTTCATACGCATCTCCATTCACCTTTCCTTAGTAAGAGGAACACATATGTCTGTATGACACTCGAAAAGTTAGTTTAATTCATTCTAAAGCGGTCAATCTGAAGTGTTAGAGAACACTGCAGGATGCATTTATGTCTCGAGCATTTAACACTCCATTGGTAACCTCAAGGCGGATGTGAGAGTCGTTTTGATTCAGATCGAGGCTTGGAACGCAGAAGCAGCGCGAGTGTTCTGTATGCGGCGCCCGATACAGTATGGCGAAACATCACCCTGATTTGATTTTCTGTAGAAAGCAGGCCGGAGTGGGTGAGTGTTTGGATACAGATGTAGTGATCGAGCTTTTCGTGCGGAAAACATATTCGCGTGTTTTTTAAGGTTCATCGAAAGGATACGATACAAGCCGATTAGTTCAGAAATGGCGGACTCTCATTTATTCACAATGCATGGCCTTTAAGAACAGAGGGTTAATGTGTACCGTAAGCTTATTCACATAACCGAACAGATGTACGTTTAGTGTTCGTGTTCGTAGATTGAGTGCTGTGAGTCTTAGGCCTCTTTGTAAAGAGCTTTTATAAACGTGATTGTCCACACTTTGACCCCGTGGCTTGCTTACTAAACTGCTACTTCCTCCCAGCAGCTTGCAGCAAGGGCTTTCACTACACTGAGTTTGCAGGCGAGCTGCAGTTATACCACGTTCGCTATGCATTGTCAAGGAGTTTTTTTGCTTCTAGTAATATAATCTTTTATTTATATAAAGGCAGCAATTTACTCAGCACTTCTTACAATACATATTCAAAGAGTATGGCAAAACTAGGGTTGACAGACTAATGGATCTATCTTTTGAAATTGGATGGTATACCTTAAGTCTCACTGAAGTATGTCATTATTCTTTTTAAGACTGAAATATATCTAATTTTTAATTATATATATTATATATATATATTCCCCACTTGTGTTATTCACAGAAGGCTCTGTTGCCTGGCATTGCTTATCGCATTGCTTGTGGTCAGCCCCCAGGAGGGGTCCATCAGAGGTCTCAGGACAGCATGGATAGACCCCCTGGGAACCCTTTTGTACTTTTAATTTTGTTTACGGCATTGTCATGGCTGACATCCCTGAAAGAGAATTGCTGAAATTCTGTTTGGGCCTTCTCCATTATTTGCTAACAGAGGACAACCCAGGTTGTTTGATGGCGCTATTAAAAACCGTAGTACGTACTATTACGTCTTTGTTTGCCTAGACCTAGTATGTCCTGCGTTTAGAAGGCGTTAATATGCATTCTTCCAAAATGGGGTAAAAAAGTAGGAAGGTGCTTCATTTGAAATCAAACCTTTTTACATAAAAAAAACTTGAATGCAGAACTGCATTTTATATGTAACTTCTTGTTGGTAGGAATATAATATGATGAATACATAAGTTCATTTGTAATATGTAATGGGTGTGACTGCTGATTAACATGTTCTGTTTCCATTGCAGCCATCGGCAGACTGTGTGAAAAATGTAAGTATCTGCTAGAAAGAACAAAGGTGGTTTTTACTTAAGGATCCGAGTAACTAATCTATGTTTTTAAATAAAAACAGTATTTATGCCGACATCTTTCTGTATGTAGTTCTGAAATTGTCCATCCCTTGCTCGGGTTGGGAGAACTGGGAGGTTCGGCCAATTTTCATAGTTTTTGGACAGTTACATTTTGGGGGGGAACACCCTTATAGACAGTGTACACTTTACCTTGGGGAGACTATTTTCCTTCCTGGGCAAATTCAGCTCCTCGTAGATAGCTAGTTTAAAGGGAAAGTGCCACCGAATTTGATTACTAGCATGTGATTAAACATAAGTTCAAAAATGCTGTTTAGTTATTTTTACAGAATTCTTTCATACAGACATATCCATTTGTGTTCTAGCTCTGTTTTCTTAGCCCAGTCTACTAGACAAACAGCCATACTCATTATATTGCCGAATGGTTTTATCTCATTTTGTTAAAGTTCCTTTATCTGCCGACCTAGAGGCTGCCATTGTTTTCATTTGTGATATTTTTGGTGACTCTTGGTGACCAATCACCACACTGAGCTGATCATTTATAGCAATTCTACTGTGGTCTGTTCATCCGTACACTTTCATTAGCATGTGTGGGTAGGTGATTTATGGAATCATTATGTGGTTTACCACAAGGCAGTATAAGTCGGCAGGGTTAACTAGGGGTTAACAGAACCAGAATTACCACCAAACAGCTAATATACAGCGGTCTGAAAATGTAGTATGTAAAACTTTAATATTACACTAATAAAAAATGGGGGGGGGGTGTCTGTTGCCATTGATGTGGACACTGTTATGATATTTCAAATATAAAGATTCCTATGTCTTATCAACCCTATTATGTAATGCAATTATATATATAAAAAAAACTACAAATTAAGAGATATTTTGGATTTAAAATGGATCAAAATAGTAAGATGTAAAACTACCGTCTCTGTTGAGAGGATAGTGTTGAGTCAGGTTTGAGTCTTTTTTTTATTTTTTTATTTTTTGTCACGTTTTCCTTAATTGTTTTTTTTTTTCCTTCAGGTGATGGGAAGTGTGTGATCTGTGATTCCTATGTGCGGCCTTGCACACTTGTTCGGATTTGTGATGAGTGCAACTATGGCTCTTACCAGGGACGCTGTGTTATCTGTGGAGGTCCCGGTGTATCTGATGCTTACTACTGCAAGGAGTGTACAATTCAGGAGAAGGATGTAAGTGATGAGTGCAGCTCTCAGCATTTTAGGTAGAGATTACAAGCCCTGATCCTGGGGTTTTAAAAAGCCCTGTATTGCTGACATCCATGCACCTTATATTCAATTATATTAAATATTTTATTGCAGAAGAATTCTGTGGAATAATTGAACTCATTTACCTTTTTTATTCGAGTATTCAGCTTCTGTGTCCAATGTACCAGGCTCCTTTGTCAGTTAATTGGATAGAATAACCAGAATACATCTGGATGACTTTGTCTATTTCAAATATGTATGTGGATTAATTGTAATATCAGTTCTAATACTTTATTCCATTCTGTTTATTTTTTCCAGAGAGATGGCTGTCCCAAAATTGTGAATTTGGGAAGTTCTAAAACAGATCTATTCTACGAGAGGAAAAAATATGGGTTTAAGAAGAGGTAACCTGGACCTTGGTTGGTTCAAGTGGCTGAAGATCGTGTTTAAGAAGGACATTTGTAGCAGCTACATGTATTTTTTTTAAAGTTATGTTGATTAAAGTGTCTTTTTACAAATGCATTCATATTTTTTTGTGTGTGTGGAACTAAAGAGAGCGATTTTTCACTTAGAATTGCTGCTCGTTTAGCTAACAGTTAAATAGTCAGATACCTCTCGGTAGAGCAATTGGGGGCCTAAAGCCAGTCATGGTCCTGGGGAGGATGCGGGAATGACTGCCTGGGCCTCCCTGGTGATGAGCCTTTGGACAAGTTCCCCTCCTGTGGTTTGTCCCAGAGGTGAGGGTGTGTACGCTCCTCTCGTGAACTCAACTGTAAGGAGATGCCAGAAGAGGTCTTGACGAGATCTAAAAAGTTATTTGCCAGTTACTCTGAGGCCTAGAACTTTTCCTGTTTTAAAAGTCTGATTACAGAACCTTGAAATCACCCCTGGGAAGACTTCAAACATCTAAAAGAGTTAAGTAGCCTTTTCCATTCGAGCAGGTGTGGCTGGCCACGAGATGATGTACCATTCCTTGGAAGATGCAGCTCACTTCTAGGGGCATATGGATTGGACGGCAGAAAAGGAGCCGTCAAGAAGGCTTTCAAGTCAGCTGCGGGCGTCTTAGTATTGCAGCAGCCGCTGTAGGCCATTCAAGTTATGGCTGCAGAGAGGGAGGAAGATCTGGACCTAAGACTGATATCTCAGCTGCTGTGGAGTTTTGTGAGCCATTTTCTATTCATAGGGTGGCTAGGACCTTTGCCTTGTCAGTAGTTGCCTGAAGAGCCCTTTGGCTAAAGTCATGGGCGGCTGACTCCACAAGAATAATCTGTGTGGAATTTGTTTCTTGGGGAAGGATTTATTTCAGTGAAGACCTGTTGGAGCGGTCTCAGGAGACAGATGCTTGTTTCTTCAGTGCAAGAATCCTCTAGCTTAATTTTTCAAAACATCAAGTAATGTGCACACTTGACTTTTTAAATGCTATAGGAATAAACCTTATGCGGATAGAGGCCACTTGCCTAAGAATAAAGCAAGAGAGGAACAGTCCCTTTGAGTCTGGATGCCATGCCTCCTATTTGGGGGGGGGGGGGTGGCTTAATCTTTTCAGTCATGTATGGAAGTTCATCAGTATATACAGCCGGATACTAGACACAGATTCTTCAACAACTTGGCTAGTTAGTAAACCTCAAAAAAAAAAAAACGCGGCTACTCCCATCTGAGATAAATACTCTTGGGAACAGTGGTCGATACCAATCTGCATAAGGCCTTTTATTAATTTGACAAAATACACTGTTTTCAGGAATCTGTCAAGGATCTATTGAGAATGTTCCTCACGATACCTCAGGCAGATTATGGTCGTGCTGGGTCTAATGTCATCCTCCAAGATGTCAGTTCCTTGGGTTTTGACCAGACTGTCCCTCTGGAGACTTTTCTGCTAAGGTAACGGGACAGTTCCTAGGTTTTCTCTCTCCCACAAAGAGTTTTTTTCCCTAATCATGTCAGAATGTTCTCTTTGGTGGTGTTATGGAAGCCCTGAAACACACAGCAACAGGAGCAGCACCCACTGCTTTAAATAATATTTGAAGTGTAAAATACATTTTCAAACTTTTTATAATTACTGAAAACAAGGTCCAATGGTTTTGCAATTAAATTACGGTACTACCACAAATGTAGACACCAGTGGTAGAAAAAGTGCATGGAAAGTGTTAACACCACACCATTTGAAATACCCTGGGGTGTCTATTTTTCAAAAAATATGATTTCATAAGATAAATTAAATTGGCTGGCTTCAAGGATGTCCCTAATTGGACATGGGTTCAGGATGACAAGATACCAAAATTCAAAGTTGACCATCTGAAATTTGCACCTGAAATTATTGAATTAAAAATTGAATCTAACAAATGAATAACCTTTAATGTTATTTATTTGAGATATATAATGTAAAAATGTAATTTTAATTCATTAATTAAAAATAAATTAAAAAAATAAACCCCTAAAACTTGCTGCTGTGCAAGATCACTGCCTATGTAGTCATCAATGAGAAGGAAAGGGTTACAACTCCTCCATCGTCATTGAATATGCCAAGGAACATCATTGGATGTTTCCGATTGGATGTTGCCAATGCAGGAAATGGCAACTGGCTGAACAAAGGAAACTATTGCTGATTGCTTCGTAAATGCTCTTTCCAGCAGGAGGGTGGCACCGTATTTATGAAGGGCGAATGTGATCGCTCTGTGGAATGATCACACGGAGCCCCTACGTTTTTTTTATGTTGCGGAATACCTCAATGTCAAGGAATTGCAGCAACAATATTTGAGCAAAGAAAGCGATTGTTGATCAATTCCTAAGTTCATTTAACCCCATGGTGTGCCAGATTGGGAAAGGGAATTTTGTAGCCTGTTCAAGATGTATTTAAGTTTTAAACATGTGTACTCACGCTCAGCATATACGGTATGTGTATACATGTAAGGGAGAGCACATGTAAGGTGGCTGCTTTGAGTCTGGCAGGCAAACACAGGCATATTGATAGTGAGAGTAAGTGAGTGAGAGAGCATTAGGGAGAGCATGAAAGAATGTGTGAGGGAGAGCATGAGTGAATATAAGTAAGAGTGAGATTGTTAGAGTGTGAGAAACCATGAATAGTGAGTGACAGTGTGAAAGAACAAGAGAATGTGAGAGAGTATGAAAAAGATTGAGTGGGAGTGAAAAGGTGAATAAGAATGAATGAGATGGTGAGTAAGAGTGCATGAAGGAGTGTGTGGCAGCATGAATAAGAGTGGGTGAGGGTGAAAAGTAACAAAATGAAAACGATGATTGGAGTACCACCATCAATGCCTGACTCGGTATATAGTGATGGGAGTTATACTGTGCCACTGTCTGGCTTGCTGTATAATGATAAGAGTTGTAGTACACCACCGTCTGGATATATAAGAAAGGAGTCATGCTGTAGTCTGTGTTTGGATCAATATGTAATGATGATTGTTGTCTATATATATTGAATGGGAGTTTTACTGAACCACCTTCAGGCTCAGTTTATAATGATGGTTGTTATAAAGTACCACCCTCCGTGACTGGCTTACTGTTTAATGATGCGAGTTATGCTGTACCGTCTTCAGTGTCTGGATTGCTATGTAATAATGGGAGCTATGTTATACAAGTGTCATTATCTGGCTCAAGATATGATGGGAGTTATGAAGTACAACCATCAGTGTATAGTAAAGGGATTTATGCAGTACAACATACGTCAGACTCACTACGTGCTTATGCTCACTATGAGCTGTACTGAATCATATCTATGTCTGGCTAACTGTATGTTGATGAAGGCTATGCTATAACACCTGCACGTGCATAATGGGGATTATACCACACAACCTCTAGAGTTCCAAAGCTCATGCAAAACACCTCATCAGGCTCCAACCAGCAAAAATGTAAATAAATCAATTGGTTCAGGGAAATTTGTTTTACTATTTTTTAATTATCTGCTGCTCCAAAATCATTAATGTCCTTGTTACTTATTTATCTACTTTTCTCAATAAATCCACATAACGCAATAGTAACCACATAAATGGGAAAGAACAGCTGTCGCATGCAGTAAAGTGCATAGGTTGCCTGAAGTCTCCCTTTAACTGTTCAGACTGTATTATTACAATGAAATCTAACACCTTGTACATCAGACAGCTTACTTTCCCTAGGGAGTGGAAATAGTCAACAGCTGGTCCATCACCCCCTCAGGAAAACACACACCTGCAGTGATGTATATTATTTTAGCCAGTTCTTGAATGACTGATTCATATGATATACCGGTTGCTTTTCTAACAACAATTTATTTCATAAACTTGTGTTGCAATAAGCATGTTATTACATTGGCACAAAGTACTAACTGGCAGCATGCTATGAGTGTGGGAGTAACTAATACCTGGGAATCATGGAGTCGCAAGCTCTGGTTGTTGGTGAAATAATTAACGTAATCGAGAAACAAGACTGTGATGAGAGTACTCATGATTGTGTTTATACTATTAATTGTGAAATAATGAAAATGTAATAGATCAAATATATACTCTCCTTCCTAGTGTATTCCCACAGCTGCAACCCTAAAAACTATATGATCCATCCTCCTGAGGAAGCCACGGTTTGGCGAAACGCGATGAGGAACAGTTTTTTATTTGGACCTTATTCTTGGGCATTATATTTTCAGATTTTTATTAAAATGGAAAAACGGTGGCACTGTCTACGTCTTACATCAACATTTTGGGAGTCTAACTAAGAATTATACCATCTGTGGAGTGGCTCTTTCTTCCTGCACAAAGAACATCAGAGTAGTAAGGAGTTGTGGCTCATGAAAGCTGATTAACACACCGACTGAGTGTGTCCATCTGCGTGTAAGTGCAATCATTTTGTAATTACTCTATTTATGAAGATACCTTCCCAATTGAGATAAGCCTGAAAATCACAGGAATATTGTGAGTGTGACTATTGAGAAAAAAACTGCACTATTGTCTGTGTTCTTTCTTTCTTTCTTTTCTGCTTCTGTGTTTAGTTTACACAAGCACCCCTAGATGGATATAGGTAAAATAATTAAAATAGCAAATTTTTGCCATTGAATACCTGGTATCCCTGGTCACCATGAGTGGTAAGAAGAATTACTGCTGAGTCTGCTACAACAAATCCACCCTGTTGTGAGTAAGTACGAGCTGATACCAGAAAAATTCAGCCCACTGGTTTAACTGGGTGCCACCCTGGCCAGCAACATGTATAGATAGGACTGCTCCGTATTTATCCTCACAGTGTTTGAGTATTGTACCGTATAGATTGAAATCAGTAGTCTTTAGCACAGGGGAAGTCTAGCATAAATACTCTATTTCCTAGACTAGTGGTGGAATAGTAAGTCACTTCTCATTGCTAAAATGACTTAAAGGGAAACTAGTTTAAATAACAGAATATATATATATATATATATATATATAATGTTCTATCCAATGTATTTAACAGATCAGGTTTTCACTGTCTTCTCCAGTCTGTTTAGACAGTTCAGTTGCTCATTCTGTGAAAACTTTCCCTGTTGTGAGTCCCTGAAAATTATTATTATAGTAAATGCTAATATGTGAAACAAAACAAGATTTTCAGGCCTATTCACTTACAGCTGAAATGTCAGATGATCTATTATGTAAATGTAAGATTTTCAAGGTGTAATTATTAAAAATAAGTTATCACTACTGCAATGGAAAAACATTATGAGCTTGGAGAACTAACCAAATATTTTTCTTTTCATAATAATAAAATCCTGCTGTCCCTGGTTACTATCACACAGAAAATAAAGACAAAAAAACCCCACAAAGCATAGGGTAGCTTCCCCCTGGCAAACTGAATTGGAATCTCCACAGCTATTGCCCCCCACATTAGTCACAGAAAAAGAGAACGTTGAAAGACCCATCTCACTGACATCCCCCCGAGCTGCCAACTTTCCCATTTAATAAATAAAATCACCCTTCTCGCATAGTTTTATCTATGGCTGGTATGCTCATTTTCCAGTCTTTGGCAATGTAGCTAGATTTTACCTCAAATGGATAAAATGTGTCTTGGGTTGTAAACCCATGAAGGTAGTTTATAAATTTGGGCTAAGCAAACTGGAAAGAGATACCACTTCATCATTACATCATCACTATAGGTTATGTATTGTTCACATATTGCTGGTACCCAAGTATGGGTCTGGGAAGAAAGCATTTCCATTGAAAGCCTTCCGTTTCATCTCTAATGAATGACCCTATAGAGGAGAAAACAGCAATAAGTCCTGTCCCAAAGCAGATTTGTGTCACAACTGCAGTGACCAGTTTGAATGTTGTTTTCAATCCAAGACAGAACATACCAAATGCAAGGCATTCTGCAACACAGTGCAGAATACAATCAATAGGCATAATCCAAGAATAATGTGTACTTTCAATACACAGCATACATGGACACAAGCCATAGTCCACACAAACAACAGACACTGTTGTGAAAATCGTCAAATGTTAAAATGTTCCAGGGCAGCAGAGGTTATGCAATTGGCTTTAGGACTGACTGCTCGGTAGGAAATATTGAAGCCGTGGAGTAGTTTTACAAATTGAAAATTGTTTTGTTACACTGGGAACATGAAATGCAATGTAAATAAAAGTATCTTGCTTGAAATAAAAGTACAGCTTATTCAGTAAATAATAAACAAAGAACAAAAACTGTCTGCGCTTTCTTTTGTTTTCCCTGTAAATAATAAGCAAAACTTGCTTTTTTTAAAAGTTGATATTTTTGTTGGAAATGGAACATCAAGGTCGGTATTTGTTAAGAACATTTCAACTAGACTTGTGCATTCGTATTCGGGAAAACATGAAAGCGAACACGAATGTTGCGTTTTTGTTGTTCAAACTGAATACCGAATAAACTAATATGCCAGCCGGTAAATGTACACAAAGACGAAGAAGCACAACATTAAGAATCTTTGCCTTTGTTAATATCTCCTAGCTAATCTCCCTGGTCCCTTCCCCATACAAGTCATTGCCTCTAGCGTACCTTGTCTATGTAGCAGCTGCCCTTCATTGGTTGATGCCAGAGGAGGCCCCTGCTGGCAACCAATAGAGTTGCTTGTACGGACCTTTAACTCCTGGAGCCAGGTTGTTCTGACGTTGTTCTGACGAGTACCTTGTTCCTTTTGCCAAGGAGACTAAAATCCCCTTTCCTCCCATGCCAAATTGCTCAGAGTGATTGTCTGAGTCCGAGACAACTGCTCTGAGCAGCTTGGCCTTGAAGGACTTGAGTCCCCCTGGCAAAGCACAGGGCAAGGTACACCTCGGAGCAGCTTGGTCTGACTTCTAATGACTTCGGCATTAGATGTTAAAGGTCCTTAAGGGCGCCACCAGGAGGCTTATCTGGCATCAACCAAGGAAGAGCAGCCACCTTTCATTGGTTGATGCTCAACTATACATGAGAACAGGCAACCCCCTCCTTTCCCTTAAATGCAACAACATAAATGAAGAAACCATCAACACAAAAGATCCTCTAATCCTCCCATAAATTGGACAGGGAAAGCTCGAAATCGCCCAATCAAATTTGCACCTTAGCACCAAATGGCATTATTTGTGCCAGTCAGATGTGGACATCTTTCATAAAGGTCTTTGTGTAATAAAGTATGAATGCCATGTGATAAACATATTATTTATTACTGTAAAAGAAGACACTGCATTTTGTTTCAAATTTTCCAGAAAAATAAAACAAAAAATGGCTTTGGAAATTTTTTTCCATCTCGTCTCCCTTATGACTGTCAATAATAGAATAGATTTTAAATAAGCTGAGGACCAGACTGCTATATTTTTGGAATATCCCAAACCCATCCCATTAGACCAAACAGTGGAACTAACAGGTTGGTACCTGAAGGCTCCCCAGAGCAGCAGGTTGGTACCTGAAGGCTCGCCAGAGCAGCAGGGTGGTAACTGACCTAAGAAAATCCTAACCCTATATGCCAACAAGGAAACAAGCATATGGACTACGGTGAAGGTGGCCATGGCCATATTTTTTTCAGAACACATACACATTTTAGATATTGCTGACCAATATACAGTCCTTTTAATACAAAATGTGAATCCTTTTATTGTTCCCTTTAAATTTATATCAGGTAAAACAAACCTAGTTTTTTTCCTAAGAAAAAGTTTGTTGTTATACCTGTCAACCACTTCTGTTTGCCATATACTGTGATACTGTGAAAAAAACGAGGGAGAAAGAAACCCTAGGTTGGAACACCTCCATGCACGCTTTCAGAGGCCTTTTATACCTCTGTTTTTTATCGAACTCTGGCAACTCAAGGCCCAAGCTTCACAGTACTTCTTATCCACCTGAAAAACCACAAACTAGCCAACAGGTGTCACTGTTTGAAAATATACAATGAGCACTCAAACTCACCAAAAACAAACATTCCTAGAAGGTACTGTAGTTAATGGTGGCAACACTGAAGTTGTTAGTATACATTTTAAATAGATTTATCTCCAGTCTTTGGAGAACACAAAAGGTTGGATCCTTGCTGGAAAAATAAGCATATGAATAGAAATACTCTTTTTGCTTAGCTAAACTAACATGCAGATGTTGTGACAGGTAAACATAGACAGAAGTTTCTTACAGGTACTTGCTTTCTGTGATTATTATCCTTACTTCCCTACAACACACCAAAGCTGGTGAGACATACAAAACATGGTTCATAACTGGGGGTCATAATAACCTTTATATAGCTAATAGCTACACGGGGAAGGACTGCAGCCCTCAAGTTAGCAACTATTCTTACAAAGTACAATAAATAAATAATGCTCATATCAATAAACATGTGATGTACCTATGGGATGTAAGTACTAGTGTTGCTTCAAAAAAGGTAAGAATATTTACCATACATGTCTCATTATGCTTTTGTAGAGCTTTTATAATACTCTCAGCTGTGTGGGTACAGCTGATGATGGCTAACCTATTTTATACACTGCTTGCAATTTGAAACATAAATGTATAATTATGCTTTTGTAAAGATTGTTTGTCATAGAAACACTGCTTGTTTCATCTTCAGATGTCAGTAGGGACCAGCACACCAGGCCAATGGTTGAAGACAGGGAACTGCAGTGACATAATAGCCCTTACAGAATTTAAATTCTGGGGCGAAGGCTACAAATCACAAGTACATTGGGATGGGCTTGACACAATGTGACTGTAGAAAGCCAAGTGTTCATCGGTGTCCCTAGAACAAAATATCTTGACAAGGATCCAACTAGCTCTGGAATTCATGAGCCAGCCAAACCAGGTCAGAAGCTGGAAAAAAAGTGGATGCTTCACTAGCATGTGAGGATGAGCGATTGTATGTTTTCCAGGTAATGGAATGTATAGACACCCTTCTATGGAATTTCTGCCATGACAAGCTCTTTGGAGAAGCTACAAAGGGCTCTTAACATTAGGAACCTAAAATGGAAATTAGGATCCTGAACTACAAATTAGAGATAACAACCTTTATAAAATGAAACCTTTATATTAGAATATGGAAATATGAATCTCATATATTGAGACCTTCTAGTCCCTCAGCTTTACTGGAAAAATAGATGGATAAACTGGTGAAGGGTCTAAAGTCAGTTGCCATGTGAGGGAGATAAAATTTCTCCTGTGGGATGATAGAAATGTTGATTTTTTCAACAGAGTTTGCACATAATTGACAATAGTCTCTTCAATAAATTCACCAGTAACCTGGAACCTAGGAAATGTGAGGAAAGGAAACTCTTTGAACTCCAGGGTATTTCAAATGCCAGTATTTTAACCCTTTCCATGCACTAGTTTTACCACCAGCCTTTGTCACAATTTGGTGTGTTGTTTTTTGTGTGGTTGTGTTCAGTAACATCTTCTGAGTAGGGTAACCACACGTCCCAGATTGACCCGGGAGGCCTCAGTCCGGGACAACGCAATGTCCCGGAATTGAAGCGATGTTTTGTTTTGTTTTTTTGTGGCGGAGGAGAGAGAGGGATGCCGAGTGGTTTTCGCTCATGAAGTTTTCAGCAACCGCTCGGCGCCCCTCAGTGTCCTCTTCGAGGCCTCTAGCTCAGTTGCGGTGCCAGCATTTCATGTTGAATATGACATAATATTCCAGCGCTCAGAAGTGCGCACAGCGGCAAAGCAGGGAGACACCGCAGGAGGAAGGAGGGGGGTAGATAGTGTGTTTTAATTTAAACCCTGTGCGGCCGCAGACCCCTAAGGCCGGCCCTGGTGGGGACTTCCCGGCCCCTTAGAGTGGCGGACCTGGTCGCAGTTGCGGCGGGCGTAGGTAGGATAGGGGCCTGGAGCTGCAGCTCCATCAGCCCCTAAGTCAATGCGGCCCTGCCGCAAATGCCGCAAATGCCTGGTGTGCCCGATGGCCAGTCCGGGCCTGCTCTGTGTGATCTCATGGGTTTCATAGTGTGTCCCTGAATGGCAGAAATAAAATATGGTCACCCTACTCCTGAGTACAGTGATACCCCCATGCATAGGTTTGTCTGGTTGTTTGGGAACTAAAAGGCCACATTTGGGAGGTGCCTATGACCTATGTTTAACTCCAATACACTGATTTTCTATATTTTGCTGGAGCTGGATAGTTCCCCTGATGGAAATTTTAGCTATTTTTATTTTTTCCATTTTTTTTTTATATTTTACTAACCACATTGTGATTAGAATGCTGGGCTCCATTGACTTGCATGGTTGGAGCAGTCACAGTGCGTCCTGGGGTGGATGTGATTGTGGGGTGGATCCGAGGACTATAAAACCCAAATTACGATGTGAAACACTGCTTCCTATGTCTTGTTTAGTAATTGTACCGTTATGCTGAATATGTGCCATATAAATCAATACATAATAATACATATTCTGTACTCTGAAAACAGATGGCAATGTCATAATTGGAGAGCAACCTGCTCATGTTGTCAAGCAGGACTTACTATGATTCACTTCCAGTCTTCTGTCCAACAAACCTGAATCATTCATAGGAAGGATGGTACTTTGAGACTAATAAAGTTTGTCTTCTTTAGATAGCAATAGCCATGAGGTGGCATTTTATTCACAAAAAGTGAGATAACTTATTTTGGACCGACATCTTTTCAAGCCACCGTGGATAGGACATAAGATACGTGATCGTACTATGCTTGGTCTTTGTACATCTTAAGTCAGAATTCTCTTTTATTTGAATATTTATCTGGAATAGTGTCCTTAGTACTCATCGTAGAACTGATTTTGTTAAATTAGTCAAATTCATGAGCAACAGAAACTTGAAGAACCAGAAAAATTGTACTCCGGCTATACGAAATCCAAGTAAATAAACCAAAGGAAGAGAGAGAGAGCGGCATGTGAAACATATTAAATAGAAACGCCATACCCACCACTGCGACAACAAATGGGTTATGAACGGATGTTAGGGTGCCATATAATGTAATGATTTTTGGAAAGTAAAACGCCATCAAAAACAAATATATTTATTCATGTTTCAAAACTAAATATAACTTAAGTTAATATGTCTCCCAAATACATCATGCAGATAACTTTTTTTACCAAAATATTTTTTACACTTACTACATACCCAATTATGTGATAAATATGACCCTTAAATAATATGAAAAACACACATATTTTAGGTAATGTATACGAAAACAAGAACAGTAAGTGAATTGACTTATGTCATGTATATGGAAGCTGATTAGGCGTATAACACACACCAAATATATAAGTAGGCCTTTGTATGGAGCAGAACACATAGTAAAAAAAAATACACATACAAATGAACTACAGTTCCCTTTAGCCTCTGCTTCCTTAGCTTTTCACGACCAATTTACGTATGTTGACGCACTACACACCACGCCCGCCTATTGGCTTTCCCTCCACACCAATGTGCTGTCGGCTTTGCCGTCCACTCACCCAATGGCGAGACTGTTGCTAGCATGCTTTTTTATTTTTAGCTCTCGCTCTGCTCATCAGAATGGCATATTTGCTTTACATGCTATTGTAAAATCACTACGCCGATTCAAAGTAGTCCATGTGATGTCAGTGGTAACCCTTGCGTGGGACATTTAAGTTTACGATAACCTTGATGTGATGTATTGTCGACGTCCCCCATTATTTTGGCCCCCATTTTGTTGATATTATGACCTATTTAACAGCTGTTGGCTGTTCTGACCTTCCGTCACAAACATCTGTTCTAGACGCGGCGACAGGTTAATGTCAGTGGATACATTTTGTCGGCTGTGCGGAAGATAATGTGGAGGTTTATTTTGCTGATTATTAATCGTAGGACAAAGTATAATAAGTATTTAATTATCACACAAGATGGATTAACTCTATGTTGTCAATAAAATTGCTTTGGGTCAAAACGTATTTTGTTCTGTATAATGTTCTGACTTTTGTTATTAAATTGTGTACTTCTGTACGTTATCTTTCTATACAATGATTACTTAAAGGCACATATGTAAGTCTTTAAATAGCACCTGCTTTCTTCTATGTGTTATTTAGAACGTCTACGGCTTGCACATGCACGTGGCGCTGAAGCAGTTAACCTTGCAGTGGAGGCTTCGGGAATTAGTTCCGGTTAGCACTATCCCCAGGCCGCATCACCATGGGTGTGTGTTTCTGTATTTCATTGCGGGATCCTTCCGCAGGGTTGCTAAGGGTGAAACTTTTCCCCTGACTTCCTTCACTTTGGGCCAGGAGGAGGGAGGCAGCGGGATCGTCGACCCCAAGAAACAGACCCTAAAATTCGAACTAAAGGGGGGCCTAAAAGTATACTTTCACCTCCTCCTGCAGAACCAAATCCAGCAGCAGGATTCCGACACCTATTTGCCGACCAAGTAAGCATTTGGGGGTGAAACAGCTTGTCTCGTCACCGTTTGTTAGGGTGGCGTTTGAATAGAGGATGGCATTAATAGCCTGTCACGGCATCCCTCAAAGTCGACTTAGTATGACTGTTTTTGGGAAGCTTCGTTTTTTTGTTTGTCATGAATGTTCTGGTTAATAATGTGTTAGGGGGTGGCCGCGTACTTGCCCTTTTATATCGTGACTTGTCGTTGAATAGGCGACACGAACACTGAACCGAATGTTTCTATTATTCGGTGATTATTCAGGCGGCACTGTGTATGAGCAGTTCGTTAGCTGGGAATGTGTTTTCCGTCATTTCCCACCCAGCTGTCATCGCCTTGAAGCATTATGGAGCCTTCCTCCTTCCTCAGTGGCCGTGCAGGGAATATCCACAGGGATTAGAGGATCAGAGGTGTCTAGATGGGTTTTCGATTACTGTCAACAGGCTCTGTGCCTCTCACTTTTCTGGGAGCGTTAAACAGCTGCCTACTCCTGGAGCCGGTAACTTATTAAATATGTATACATCTATATGTATTCATCCATATGCCCCCTGAAGAACACTTGGGGTTTACGATCTATATTTTCTCTGTAAATATATACCATTCCTGTCACACCTTCTTAATGTTATGTTAGATTCCAGACTCGATATACATGTTACAGGGTAGTCTCCCTTCCCCCAATGACATCTTTATAATGATACATTTGTAACCAGGTTTGAAATATTTATCTTTTTAAATTGATGTGCCAATGGTGGCATAAATTCTCTGTCCTAAATCTAATATGGCTGCCAGTGTGGGAGTTGCTGGCTCTCGAATGTTTTTTTTTTTTCTCCTCCTTGTCACAGGCCTGGTCTGTATTGCTCTAGAACAAAGTTTAATATCCTTCTTTACCTTTATCCAAATATAAAAATACACTAACAAATATTTATTCTTGCACCCAATAATCATCCTCCCGTTTACCAGTCAAACCAGATGAATCCAGATTTGCTGGCCAAGCGAGTCAGCGGCAATGTCTTCTGCTTTTTTTTCTGTTAAGAATATCGGTGCCCACTGGGATATTTTTTGTGATTTATCTTGACAGAAATGCTTCGGATTCACCTGTGTTCAGTGTACCTTTCTGGGTAGTTTTATAGATGAAGTGGCACAGGGGTAAACAATACTCCATCTAAAAAATCCATTAAAGGAACTCTGTGTGAGATGTCCAGATCTGGTTGCTGATATATTTATGTATTTTACTTTTTGTTTTATTACCCAAAATGCTTCATCTACCATTAGTCATTTGCTTCAGCTTGTTTGTCTCATAACTGGTTGGTGGAATCCGTGATTTGGTTTGTCACTGAGGTCTATCGGTCGTGTATTAGATAGAAATAAGGTCCATGAAACCCAGGAAAGGAGAACCCAAAGTACAAGGTTATTGGCCTCCTCCCCCTCACCTTGTTTAATGTGTAAACAGCCATTTAATGTCAGCTGAACCAGCCCTTTAAAAGCGCTCCCGAGCTCTAACTGTGATTGGTGGATTGTTCCCACGCCCCTTCCAGTGTGTAGCTGGACTTTCTGGTGCTGAAGGGGTTAGGATGAAGCAGCCATCCAGAATAAGACTGCTCTAAAATGGTTCCTGCTGCGAACCTCCTCCCTATATATTATTTTTTTCCTTAATAAAACTATTTTGACACTAGAAGCAGATTTTTCTCTAATTAACAGTGTCCTACATTTTTAGATTCCATATGGAGCAACTAGTTTCCTTGCCATTTTTATATACAGACAAGTAAAAGAGCAGAAACCATTTCTTAAGGAAAGCTATATTTGAAATAGGACATCAAATCATAGCTTACTTAAGTATTGTGTGTTTCATTGGTAATGTTGCATTCCTAAAAATAAAATGGTTGTGCCTCCTTACTTATTGATTGGTTTGGCTGAGGAATGTACCCAAGCATTATATATATATATATCTTTACACTACACTAAATAACTATAGTTGTCCTTCATAAAATTGTCTGCTTTTATTGATCTGAAAGTTTGAAGTTGGCCTTATTAACCCTCATGTTAGTGCAACAATAATATTTTTCACAATGATCTTGTACAGAGCACAAGTAGCTACATCTATTTGTATTCAATTACTCACAATAAAAAACCACATAAGCAGCCCATCTACAGCATTTTATCCTCCATAATGTCAGGCAATTGGCACATAATACCTAAAGCAGTAGAGTATAATACATGTCAGGCTCTCCTGGGGATTAAAACCTCCTCCGCATCCCATTATGTCAACATTTTTACTTGTTTATTCCAACAGATAAGGAACCCACCTTTCATTTTAAGGTTCTATGTACTGCATGAATTTACATAATCACGTTCATAGATTAAAACAAACTATATACATTATACATACATATTAACACCCCAGGAGAACATCTTTATTTAGTTTTATTTTATATAGTGCCACCATATTCCGTAGCTCTGTACAATGGGTAGCCGGCATAACAATTAGTATACTATATAACATAATAAACAAGTGAGGAGTGCCCTGCTAAACTAGTTTACAATCTCGAGGAGCTCCCCTTTTGTGGGAGCTGATTTGGTTCAGCCTTGATTTAAAGGGGGGGGGATTTCAGATCAGAAAACCAGTTTGTTACACATGCCATTATCTGTAAGATTAACCCTCTATTTTAAAATAAAAAAACAATTGCGCTAAATGTCTTTTCATAAATAAGTTGAGTGCTCCTGAACCCTATGAATGGGACCGTTTCCTTTTACTGGGACGATTCCACTGGGTTGTGGAAAACCCTGGACTCCGCTGGAACTGTCACTGCCTGGTGTCTGCGTGTGTTTTTGTTTGTTGTCACAGTTGTGTGCTCAGCACTGGATGCGTCTGACTCTCAGACGGGCTTCACCCTAGCAAAACACTTTGTTCCGATTTAAGAGTTGACTTGAAAGCGAAACTTGGTTATTTTTGAGAGGCTTGAGAAGGTATAAAGAAAGCTACCAGTTGTTTTAAAATCTGCATTGAGCGGCAATAGATTGGTCCTGTGTGAATGTCTGTGCTAAAGGGCTCTGAATGATACACCAAAGCTAGCTAAAGTCTCATGAGTTGGCTACTGAGTTTTATCGCTGTATCTTAGCATGGCTTTTAACACTTTCTGTATTTATCGATGCCCTTGCAGGTAAGACCAAGGCAGGGTGTTGTTTACCCAGTTCCAGCAGTGTTGCAAACTCAGCACACAAGTATAAAAAAAGAGAGAAGTTTCTTATTTTTTTACAGCAAAGGTTCAGATTACTAAAATGTCACCGGTCATGAAATTGACACAGTCGTGTTTCTTTAAGGCTTTATTAATGGCTCCAACCAGGTCTCTGGCTGCTGGCATACATAAGCAGTGCAGAAATGTGCCACCAATGCATGGCAGCTGTCGCTGGGGACAGTAAAGTTGTAATTTAACTGAAAGGTGGGAATCAATGAGGGAAACGTTGGGGGGCAGGGATATCGGGGTATTACTTTTCCTTGAAATATGTACCCTGGAAAATGAGTAATAAAACACTTCAGGATACAACACTATATGATTAATTTTAAATGCCTTCAAGAGTATGTCAGACCAGCGGTCACCAAACCAGTTAGATCACCTTCAAATAATATCATGTACAAATATGTACTCCTTATCTGTTCTAATTTACACAATTAGACTGGAGCGTTTTTGTTTGTTTTTAAATTGGAGTTCTTTTCAGAGTGAGTTTGTGTAAGAGATTGTTCTTAAAACTGAGGGCACTGTTTTTAAGAACTTAATATTATTAGAAATGGAGTTAACGCTCCCTCCCATGAAACTGTAACATTTGCGTTTTTTTCCTCAATGTAGTTAAGTGGATATATAGTTTAAAGCATGAAGGGCTGCATTATCCCAGGTATGCTGATGTGTAAATGAATATTTAGCTCAATTTGCCACTTCTTCTAATTGAGACAAAAAAGTACCCAATTCACAAAAGCAGAGAAACAATGTAAAATGTTCATGCAGACTCGGAAAAGTAGGCTGTTTCTTCATGGGGTGCACAAAGTTCCTGATATAAACTTCAAACATCATAACATTACGCAGACAAATCTATTTACAGCTTTCTTACATTACATTTTTGAGCAGGATCTTTGTATTATGCAATGCATTACATGTCATCAGAAAAATCTAATAAGGATAATTTTATGAATGTGCCAGCATCAGCAGGCTTTGGCACTTTACTTTGTGTATGTGGAGAATTTAAGTGATCTTTATATTTGTAAATATATATATATTTTTTTTTGTTCCAGAGAATATGCATCTAGAAATTAAGGTCGCCCTCAATTTCATAATTTCATATCTCTACAATAAGCTTCCGAGAAGAAGAGCAGACCTGTTTGGGGAGGAGCTTGAACGGCTTTTAAAAGGCAAATACGAAGGTCACTGGTACCCCGAGAAGCCCCTTAAAGGATCTGGCTATCGTTGTGTTCACATTGGTGAAACTGTTGATCCAGTGGTAGAGCAGGCAGCACGTCGGAGTGGCCTGGACATAGAAGATGTTCGAGCAAATGTCCCAGAAGAACTAAGTGTTTGGATTGATCCATTTGAAGTGTCGTATCAGATTGGCGAGAAAGGATCTGTAAAAGTGTTGTATCTGGAAGATGTTGAGAGTAGCAATGAGTTGGACAAAGAAATAAAGAGCAGCTTCAATCCTGAGGCTCAGGCTTTCATCCCAATAACAAACCAGGAGGCTTCTCTGTCCAACTCGCCATCACCATCTTTTGGCCAGTCTCCAAGCCCCACTTTTATCCCTCGTGCCACCCAGCCTATTACTTTTACTACTGCAACCTTTGCAGCCACAAAATTTGGGTCTACCAAGATGAAAAAGGGAGGTCAGCGTATAGCACGGTCCCCCACCAATAACCTTGCAAAGCATAAGGGCCTCTCCTTGTCAATGCATTCATTAAATTTCAGTCCAGCACAGGGTCCCCCGTCTCAGCTCTCCCCCAATGCCAAGGAGTTTGTCTTCAATGGAGCCCCAGGGCTTTTTTATGATGGTGACAGCCAGAACCTTGCAAGCCCTGGCCAGTTTGCTGCTCCCTTCAATGCTGGGAGCAATCTCTTTTCTGATAAATCCCCCTTTGTGGAAGGTTTGAACTTCAGCCTTCCTTACCCAAGCCAGCCCTTCCAGCCTGTAGTCCTGGCAAATTAAGGTTATTTTGGAGATTTTTTTTTTTATAAGATAAAGAAGCAAGGCATAATTTACATTAATCGTATTAAAAAAAAAAACAAACATTTTTTATCTACTGGGAGAAAACATAATTGGAATGTGTTGCTACTGGACACTTGTGAAGTTCACCTTTTTTACCCGAAGAGATGCATACATGCATACATACATACATACATACATACATACATGTTCTATGATTAGTACGTCAGACTTCTTTCTTGGATGTATCAGTTTTTGTTTTTCTTTTCATTAATACCCCTTCCTCCTGAGACAAGCACTAAACTTGCTGTTTTCAGGACCTGCAATGGATGCATTGGACAGTCGTGTCGGCAGCAGCAGTTCACCATCAACAGATCAGAATAGCGACTGGTTTCAATACTGCGCTGCTTTGAACAATCTATGCTCTTGCGGGATTATTTCTTGCCAGCTTTGAAGAGAATCAACCCCAACTGTTATATTGATGTCGCACTCTGCCCTCTTTGTTTGCTTAGGTTGTTTCTATATCACTACTTCAGTCCATATTTTTAAATAATTAAACCGTGTTAAGGCCCTGCAAAGAAACCTAAAAAAGGGGAGACTGGGATTTCGTCCTGAGTGGACCATGCAATGTTGACAAAAAGTGTACACACATAATGCAATTCAAATATCACAAACCTAAGGAGCTCGAGGAAACGACCCTTGGCTAATATTCATTCTTCACAACTATTTCAGAACCTAACTAGTGTTTGCATTATTTGTAACTAGTCCATGAAGGTGTTAACCATTTAGCGTGTGGCAAAAATCCCCTAAAGCCTTTAGATGTCCCCCTCGGTATTATGAAGCCCGTAACACAGCTGAACAATTAAGGACCCTTTGTGTGCACTTTTTAAAGTGGCTTCGAATGCAAACATTGCTTTGTTTACCAGTATTAAGTATTAATACTCTGCGTTCTGCTTTAAACTAGTAGCCTAACTATAGAATACTTTCACCTGTTTGTATGACCTCTTTCTTTTCTTTTTTTTTTCTCTTAACCCCTTCATAGCGAAGGCGTATTTAAGTATGTGAAATGTATGTCAACAATTTTGTGTCCAAGAAAGGCCTATAAGGGCCAAGTTGGAAAAAGATAATATATTAGCAAATGTTTTATATAATATCTATATTTTTTAAAGCTGTTTGTAAATCAATTTTTATTTATTTTATTTTCTAAGATTTTGGAATAAGCATCACAATGATCCGTAAGCAAACTTATATATTTGAAAAAATAACAAAGTAAAAAGCCAAAAAAAAAAAAAAATCACAAGCCAGCCTCTTTTTAAAATCAAAGCTTTTTTTTTTTTTTTTTTTTTTCACGGTCGAAGTTGAAGCTTATTATTGAGGAGGGAAAAAAAACTGCATTTGAAAGCTGATATCCATGTTGGATTTTCCAGATTTTTCTGCAGAGAGCTCATACTTGGCATTCTAGGAGTTTAAAGTTCTTTTTCTAAGTGCGTGATGTTCAATCCTCATCCGCTAAAAGTGTAAAGGCTTGTTTATTTCGGAAAGCTGGCATGATTGACATGGTGCTACGCAGCAGTGATGAATGTCGATACTGAAATAGATCTGTCGTCCACAATTGTATAAATGACAAAGTAAACTTTAATCTATGCTTTTCCTACCAAAAGTGTGTAGCTTGTATGCGTAGGTTAAACCGATGCTTCATTTTCTTGCAGGGATGATTTTTGGCCTGCAAGTGAATCTACACTTTTCTTGACAGAGAATCAAACAAGCATTGATCAGAGAGACATGCAGCGTACTCTGTGATGGGATACTGATATTATTGAAACTTTAATCCCTAGAAAACTGGTTTTCCTTGTTCCTTTGCACCGGAAGTGCTTTCAATAATTAATCCCGATCCTATACATGGCATTTCTTACCTGAGGAAAAACAGTTTTGAGATTTTTCATCCCTCCCCCATTTAATTTTTAGTATCAAGCCCCTTAATTTTATTTAAAGACAGGCTAATTGAACATAAAACTAGTAGTGCCAGCAAAAGTATGTCCTTTAAATGGAGTATATAGTACTATAGGTCGGATCACAAGCTACATATATATTTACAGAGATAGTTCTTGTTTACATATACCCTTTGGCAACTATAATTTTCAGGGTCGGTGTTTAGAAACTACTTTTATTGTTGCTTATTTTAATTTCATATTTGGCCTACAGTAGAACCGTTGATTTCTATTGATTGCTTGGAAGCCTTCTCACAATGTCTTTCTTTCTCAGCTGCATGTTTATTCCCTTTTGACTCCATACATTTGCCCAACTGTTTTAGCGAATGCAGTATTATGGTCCACTGTAGAATGAAAATCCTTAAGAAAAATGAAAATATGCCAATTATGGGAAGTAGGTTTTTAATTATGAATAAAATATCAATCTTGAAAACCATACATGCTCAACAGTTGGTCTTTATAAAAATAGCTCAAAATCCTAAATGTGTAGCATAGAAACCAGTTTAATGCTCCTGCTGATTCCCCCTCTATTAGCTGTCTGCACCATGTTTGCCTTTTATAAATGCCCAATTTGTGTCTGTGTGTATGTATGTATGTATATATATATGTGTGTGTGCACATATATACTATACATTTATGTTATTAGGCGTGATAATAACTTTGCATTGGGTTTGCTTTGTAGCAAGTAACCATGTATAACTGCCAGAAAATAATAATATGCAGGTTAATTCTCAGGACAAGTTCTGACTGTCACTAGTAATTTTGTGTTAAGCAGTCTGAATACATAATACTCTGAAATAATACTTTTTTTGTTTTATTTATTTAAACAGTGCCCATACAGTTTGAATGGGGGGGGGGGTAAATGTGTAGATTGTGATCTGTAACAATGATTTGCTACAGGAATTTTGCTTTGCCCTCCTCCTGAAATATGGCATCACGCTCAAATAGTCAGATTTGACGGGTGTTCGCATATCTAATTTAATGTAAAGGAATTAATAGATTTTGCTACACAATATATAGCACAATGGAATGTAGTTGTATACGTCCCTTGACATTTTAATTAACGACATATTTTTGGTACATGCTATAATTGATTAAATTGCTATATAGATTTTTTTTTTCTACTACTTTTTCCTTTAAGGATAGTAAAATGATACTCTTAAGGAAACTGACGGCTAACTCATCTCTGGAACAATATGACTATTCAGATTGTTTCTACTCCACCATTTTATTAATGACTATTTTTTTAATAAGTTATGTTAATGTACTTCCCTTTCAAGAAAGGTTTACCTAAACAATTGTGTACACACAATTAAAAATAAATAACATTGTATTCACTGCTGCAAACACTTCATAAATAGAGACTAACATTGCCTTTTGCAATGTCAGTGGGTCCGTACCACTTGTATCTTTTTGTTTTTGAGGTGTATGATACTTCACAAGTGTGAAACTACTACGAGGTTAGGTTGCTACACACACGTTTTTTGGTTCATTTAGCAACTTTTTTGGAAAAGCTAAATCAAAAAAACAAAACACTACTCCCTTTGTCATTTGCGTTTTGTAAAAAAAAAAAATAAAAAAAAAATAATTTGCTACATTTGTAAAATGTGAGGAGTATATTCTCTCTCTATATATATAATATATATTCTACTAAGTACATTTAAGATAAAAGTTCTTCTGTTAAGGTATTTTCTTTCTTTCTTAATGAATACAGGAAAAATACTATATTTAAAAAAAAAAAAAAAATTAAACAAAAATATATTTTTCAAGAAATAAAATGGGTGGGGGGACTCCGGAAAACTGCCTCTCTTTAAGCGGAAACAGTGTCTAAGCTTGTACAGAACTGAGAATTAAAGATATAAACTTTATATTAAAATATTGTAAATGTTACACGATAACAATTGTTTTACCTTCCTTTTCGTTTAACGCAGGTCGAAGGATAGGGGAGAATTTTTTTTTTATTTAGTCACTGAAAAATTATAAATTACTTGATTTTGTTTTTCTTTATTTGTGTATGTTTTGGAACATTGTGCAATATTCGATGGCCTAATGGAGTGTTCAGTTTCAGATGTACAGTTTATATTGTTCCAAAGTTTTTTTAAGTTTGTATTAAAAGCATGATAATTAAGTTGACTGCTTTTTATTTTATACACATTGTGTTCCAAATTTATTCTACACAAAGCCTTGCCAATGTTCTTAACTCATTTTGCTCACAAAACAGTGAATGAAAGTGTGGTTAAAAAAACAAATTCCATCGGCCTAAGCACTTATTCTAAAGGAATATTGTCTATCTTGCAGAGATGCTGAATTAAATTTCCATCATTCCATCATTTTAGACTTTTTTCTTTTCTCTGTTTAACTGCATTAGGGAAAAGTGAACTCTGCTTGCAGTAGACACTAGTTAGTGCTGACAGGGAAAAGAAAAAATGTCGGTGCACTAGTTAGTGCTGGTCTTTCATAATGTATTTTTAGGGAAATGTTTTAATGGATAAAATCCTAAATAGAATCTTTAAATTCTGCAGTTTGTCAGTTATTCTATATGCCTTCTTATGAAAGTATTGGGAAAGGCAATCTGTGTGAAAAAATAAGTATTGATATATTTTACATACACACTATGACCAAAAGTATGTAGACACTGCCAGTCCTGCTTATAAGATCTTGTTGGACATCCCACTTTAAAACCATGGGCAGTGATATGAAAGTGCCTCCACTCTTCTGGGAAGGCTTTCCACAAGATCTTGGAGTGTGTCTGTTAGAATTTGTATTCATTCCACTGAAAGAGCATTTGGGATCATTATCTTTCCTCCACCAAACCGTGTTGTCACTATAAATTCGGGTACATAGTCTTTAACTAGCATCCTCCAAAGACAGTCGTCCATCATTGTACCCAATTGATTCGTCACTCCAGAGAACAAGTTTCCATTGCTCCTGATACAGATATATACCAAAAATTTAATTCAGATCCAACTAAGAAATATAAAATGGAACTCCTGACAAGACTAAGTGAAGGTTTACTTTCTGGCATTCTAACTAAAAATGGATATACAGGTAATTATGATCCCTGTATTTTACTTACTACCAAAAATACACAAAGAGGAAAAAAAATCCCCCAGGCAGAACTATTGTATCCGGGATAAATTCCTTCACTTCAAGTTTTTCTGAATACATCGACACTACTACAGCCCTCAGTAACTAAACAGCAATCCTATCTAAAATATACTGGAGAAATATTACATACACATAAAATGGCAAACCACCTATATATTAGTTACCGTACATGTGATGTATAACCTCTAAAATGATGCAAAGCAGTCAATAACATTAAAACAAGACAATACTTCAAGAAAAACAAATAGATTGTATTATTAACCCCTTAAGGACCGGGCTCATTTTTCGTTTTCTACCCTGTGGGACCGAGGCTGTTTTGACACTTTTGCGGTGCTTGTGTTCAGGTGTAATTTTATCCTCACCAATTTAGTGTACCCACATAAGTTATATATTGTTTTTTTCAGGACAAGATGGGCTTTCTTCAGATACCTTTATTGTGATCGTATCATCTTGTTTATTATAAAAAAATTAATAAAAACATGGTGAAAAATTGAAAAAAAAACACATTTTATGACTTTTATTTGAAAAATCTTTTAC
>VKOC01000004.1:28986880-29007572 GCA_009364415.1 Spea multiplicata
TGTGTCCCAATATCTTGTTTTATGTTAATGTGTGTTTTGCTGGATATTTGCACCACTGTGTGTAAGAAATAAATCAGTCTTCGTTTGGTTTTCCCCTACACTGAGTCTCGGCTAGTGACTGGGGAACCGGGGAAAGTGTGTTGTCCCAGGCTAAGGGAGCACAAGGAAGCGGAGGCATTCGATCGGACTAGCCAGCTCCGTGACAAAGCATATCTGGGGAGCAAAGTGGCAAATCTGGGGGCAGATGTGCATAACTGGAGGGAGATGTGCATAACTGGTGGGAAGGTTGTCAAATAAAAGGAAATAAAAACAAGAAATGCATTTTTCTCAATCATAGTTTTTATTAAATATAAAAAGTAGTTTACATGTGAATTAATATTTACTAGTAAAACTTTTTTCATGTAGGGTAGTCTTATATTCAGGCTTTTTCTTTTTTTCCCTAAATTAATATTAAAAGTTTGAGGGGTTGTCTTATAATCAGGGTCAACTTATAATGAAGCAAATTAGGTATATTGCTTTGATAGCTGCATGTATACACGTGTTCTTTACCCAATCTACTATACGTATACAATGAGCTCAGTGTGGTTTTTGAGTATGTAATGTCACCCAAAAAGAACATGAGTAAGTATAAATGACACAAGATAAATTAAAGCATGGTCACATTGAGTAAGGTTGTGAAGTCCAAGCGTCTTGTTAGGGTTTAGTGCAGACAGCTTGAAGGCTTATTAGCGCATAACTCAATTTAGAGCCATATCAGGTCATAATATAAACCTGATATCAATCTCTGACTAAAGCAGTACTGTGAAACTGTGCTTCATTAAAGAAAATCTAAGAAATAGTTGCAATAAATTAGGATTCCAGCTAATGGAAAACATTATGATTAACTTAAATGCTGTATATGTATATGATCTCTGCATCCATTAATTCCATTAAAGTGTAAGATGATGACTACCACACCAGTGACTGCAGAAGTGCACCAGTGTACAAATTTGAAGCTGACCATAGTGACATCGAATGCTTATGGCCTCTGCAATTATTTATTATTGTAGGGAACATCAATGCTTAGCCACTTGGATTATATTGATCAATATAACATACGCCTCGACAGTTCAGGTGTCCAAATCGGGGTGTGTCACTAGAGGATGAGGAATGTGGCTGTCGTTTGGAGTGGACAGTGCCATAGGCCCCAATCCTAACAGCCTATAAGGCTCCTAGGTGCACAAGTTCTGTTTGTAAGACATAAGCTAACTTGTGAAGATTAATTTACAGATTTATTTGTGAAACGTAATGATGATTTCAGTAGATATCAAGAAATATGACAGACACAGATAGTAAGCATCAGTAAAAATCATGTACGGAAGCCAATGCTGATATACACTTTTTTACAGCTACCTGGGCTGGTCACGGAAGATCAGAGGATCTGCCCAACCAGCAAATGATACCCACAAGTGGGGCATTGCATGAAAACTGGGACTTCATGGGCACAGTATAAAATATGATACTAAATGCTTCTTCTAAGATATAGGTTCATTACTTTTGTAACAATAAGACCAACAAAACTTATGGCCTATTACCATAAGGTATTATTAAATAGATTGTTTCATCAGGAGATGTATGTATGTATGTATGTATTATATAAATATATATATATATATGTGTGTGTGTGTGTGTGTGTATATATACATACATACATACATTAAAATTTGTTGTACAAGGGGAAGAGTTAAGTGAAAGTGAGCACTTGACTTGTCCTTAATCTACTTGCATTCTCCAGAGGTCTGACCAATTAATACTTTGGGTATTCTGAGTGTATGTACATTGGAGTGCCCTCCTGTCACTGCCTATCACCTGCTGGGAGTTTGTACAATCCATTTAAGTGCTGTCCCCTTAGGACAAATCTGTACAAATGTTTCTTGGCGTCGTCATCATGATATTGTGTCCCCCTCATGCTGTATTATGTAAGATATTTTAAATATAGATCCGTGCAGAGCAAAAACAGATGGTGATGGGGTGTGTGTGTGTGTGTGTGTGTGTGTGTATGTGGGGGTGGGGGGGGTTAAACCCTTCCAGTAGATGGAAATGTGAAGTAGTGACAGGTTAATCCTCAAGCTACAGCTGTCTTTATCCATCTATTCCCCTCCCAGTGAATATCCTTAAAACCTTATTACACTGAGGCTTAACAGAAAAAGAAAGTGCCAGTAAGCACATGGTCCTAAAATGTGATAAAAACATAACAGAATAGAATGAAACTAGCACAAATTCTACTGTGGAGTTTGATCCTGGAAGGATATGAGTCACCCCACATATAGTATGGTGACACCCTAGTAGGTGAAATGTACAAGTGCCTTGGTAAAAAAGAATAGCTCAATTGATCACCCCAGCCAGACCAGCATAACTGCATAACTGCATAAAGCGTGAAAAGTGTTGGATTTGGAAACAAGAGGCTAGGTCTTGGCCAGATGAAGGTTCAGCTAAACACTGCTCACCCACCAAACAGAGATACAAAAGGCTGTCCTAGATGTCGAGTAACTAGCTTCACCCAGAGCCCATAGTCAGATCTGGAGAGTTCCCAGGTTACATCTTATATATACAATTTATGATTATTTTCATTATTTTCCTCTTCGGGCACACATTTTTGCTTTCAGTTTGTCCATTTATTAATTAAAAAAATATATGTATATCACATAAAAATATGATATATTACTGGTGTTTTCAGGAGTATTTGCCCTCAATTGGTTTGCTCTAGATACATTACCATTGTATTATGTTAACGTTGCGTCTCAGTATTATTACTACTACAATATTTTGCACTTCAGTGGATCTAGAAAACGGCTTGCATCCCGTTTCTCAGCAGTAATGGCTCAAATGAAGTGTTTCCATACTCCTCTGATGCAACCTCCAGATTTAGACACATTTCTTGTACGTCATTAATGTCTGAAGTACTAGGTCATTTTAGCCAGATATAGCAGCTGTAACTGTGCACCAGGCCATGAAATAAAAACAGGCTCCCGGGAGAACCTTTCTAATGTTACTCTACCGCATGGCATCATTAGCTCCTCTCATGCCAACATAGCTATTAAGAAACCTAAGTAGGGTATTTACTGCTCAGGAGAATATAGGTCACTTCCCCTGGAAACTAACAAAAAAGTATATCATGAAATTAAACAATTTTGGTCACTTAAATGCATATGTAATTGTAATGCGAATTATTATGTACTTTAGTACGTAGATGGATCAGCATACACACAGGGATCAAATTTTGGTGTGCCTACCATTCAGCTTGTTGGCTACCCCTGCTGTTGTTTGACGTCAGCAGTTACCATGGAAGTGACAAAACAAATGAAAAAGAAAAGCAGCTACCTCTTTTACTGGTTGTTTAAAAAGAGTATTGTGCAGCTTTTTCATATTAAGGCATATGTAATATATGCGTCCTATAAGATTATTAGAAATCCATATCCCTAATGCAGAAATATAGTGAGAAGAGCACAAACAATGTAAACACATTTGCATTTGCTTGAATTTTTGTGATCTTGGTCGCTAGAAATCTTCTTTAGTGACATACACATCCTGCCAACCATGCATAAGCCCTCTGCTCTCATCCACCATGGCAACCCTGCAGCTCAGTGTTCAATTATATATATATTTTGCAGCTGTGGTGGGCTAGGCCTCTACTAGAACATTGGCAGTCGACAAGGAAAGGGGGATCTGCTGGGGGCTATCAAAGTATGTGCAAGTAGTTGCCCTTTTTGCTATGTGTTAAAGACAGCCTTGCCATGACTGCATATATTAGACACATTAAGGTAAACCATATTGTTTTATTTATTGTTTTGTCATTGATTATAGAATATGTTTAACTAATAAAATGCTCAGAAATCATCTGCTTCAATGGAGGTTCTGAAAAACATTAAGTGACCTCTGGTATAAGCAGTGCCATCTAGTGTTTAATGTCCTGAATTAACCCTGTAACTTTGGTAATCTAAATGCAAATTATAACAACCGCAATAAACTCCGCAATGGAGTTGCCACTCCCTATTAAAACTACTACAAGCTGTTAACCCCTGCGATGCTGCGTAGATAACGGGAACGGAAATCCGTAGGTTCGCCGTCAGGGGTTAAGAGGCCGTGCAAGCGACCAATAGGCTCACTCGCACGGCCCTTTAACTCCTTAAGGTGCAACTTGGCCAGCAGAGACCACTGGTCTCCCTGCTCCAACAGTTAAAGGTCCGTACAAGCGACTTTATTGGTCGTTCCTACGGACCTTTAACTGTTGGAGCAGGGAGACCAGTGATCTCTGCCAGCCAAGTTGCTGCACGAGGATTTTAAAAGTCTGTACGAGCGACTCTATTGGTTGCCAGCAAGGGGCTCGTCTGCCATCAACCAGTGAAGTACAGGAACGGGCGAATATTTGCGGAATACGAAGACGAACACGAAGAGTTGGCCAGCACCTCAAGTCTAGTATATAGTAGTATAACACAAGGTTTAATAAGTATATAAGATACACGTTTACATAGTACACATGTGCGATCTACAGCGTGCCTCACATCACGCACTTAGCAATATCTCAATGAGGCAGTCTTTAAGCTGGAACTCCTAAATCACAAGTCTTGTTGCAAGTCACTGACGCTTTTCGCCTGCCCAAGGCTTAATCAACTGCACACCCCTACTCAAATTGTTACTCCTTTTATACTTATGACTCAATTAACCCACACGTTCTGCTCCTCTATCCTCCTATCTATGCGATATAAAAAAGAGGGAAAAAAGGAAAACAAAACAAACAGGAAAAAAAACCAAAAACAGATCAATTTCAATATTAGGTCCTGCATTTTGGAGGGTTTTGAGCGTATATACCCGCTTAATATGATCTGACCTAATTTGTGTATTCTGTGCCATTGTATCTGTACTCATAGTATCCCTATAAAGTGCAGTTCACTAGGGTCACCATTGTGGCATCCTGCAAAATGTGCAGAAACAACATCCCCTTAGGGAGTGCAGCCCCAGAAGATGAAGACTGGGACTCGACTCTACTGTGTCCCTACACAATTTAGGCACACCAATCACCATGTTTTCACTCAGATGGTTGCAGAAGACAAACCTCAGGCTCTCAAAAATAGAAGGCGCTGGGTAAAAGGGAAACATTTGGATTTCCATATATTATTGTGTTCATAAAATAAAAATAAATGCAACCCCTTCAGGTTTGTGCTGATCAACTGCCACATGGACCATTTTTAGTAAGAAAAAAAATCAACCTAACCATCATTGGGTTCAAACGAGGTTGATTGCGTGGTTTCTTTTAGGGAGTAACATTTGTTGCTGATTTTCCATGAGCAATGTACTTGACCTCACAATGAAAGAAGCATTACACAATGGGCATAGCCCATGACACCCCGGAAATCTTAAGGTGCAAAAATAGTAGTAATCTTGTCAAACAATTGTGATAGCTATTTGTTTTTAAATACAAAGAAGATTCTGTACAATAGATACCAGGCTATGCACATTAAGTAATATCATGTGTGAAATATTAAAAATTTGGTGCAGTGTAATAACCCAATCACTAAAGCAGGAATTAGCACAAGCAACTAAAGTGGACCAGTCAATACTCCCAAAACCTACATAATGCGCTATGTATAATATATATATATATATCTTTATACATACTAAATACCACCATGTAACTGTGTTTACCGGTTAAAATAAACAGTATATATATATGTAATACAAATCCCCTTTGTGTGTATATCATGATATACGGTATCAGTTCAGTTTGCCCTCATGTGTACTGAGGGCAATATGGCGGTGCTTGTAGTGACATCTGCTCCCCTAATTGGAGAATCAGGAGAGGATGTCACCTCAAGCTCCATATTGCCCTTAGTTGGCGCTTTCAGTTACCAAAGCATCACATTTTTGGCAGAAGTGTCTGGGTTATGTCTGCAGGGACAAAGAAAGAATATACCAGATTAAGGATTGAAAATAGAATATGAAGAAGATGCAGAAGAAGACACAGAAGATGCGAAAGCAGAAGCGGTCAGCAGAGAGGGTAGGGAAACATTTTAGAGAGCATGAGGGAAAGAGTGAATTTGGTTTGGCTTCCTACTGGAATGCACAGTGCCTACTGTAAAGTTTGGTGAAGTAGGGATAACAGTCTGGGGCTTTGGGAAGAATTGTAATGCTGATTGAGCCAGGCCTTTTTCATCCAAGATCAGTGCCTGACCTCACAAATACTCTTCCAGAAGTGGAGGCTGTTAACCCCTTCAATCCCCTATGGACGTACCGGGACGTCCAAAAAACGCCTATTAAAAACCCCTCCAGTACGTCCAGCCCTGCCGCTGCACGGGAGATGGACTCACCACTGACAGCAGAAGCCGGCATCGCCGGCTTTCTGCTGTCCGATCTGATGTAACAGCTCCCGGCATGAAAGTCGGATAGCTGTTACATTTCAAACTGCCCGATCGCGTGATCGGGCATTCCCTTCCGCGTTGCGTCACTGCTGACGTAACCCGGAAGTTCATTGGAGGACAGGATTATCCCCTGCAGGGGATATCCTGTCCTCCGATGAGGCACAGAAGCTGCGATCTCTATGCACGTCTGTGAGGACCTGCATAGAGATCCTAGTATGATCGGTGCAGGGGGATCGCAGGGAGGGGAGTGAGAAATCATGTCTCTCACCCACCTCCCGTCATGAAACAGAAAAGCAGAAAAAAAAAAGTTTATTCATTTTTTAAAAAAATAAAAAAAAAAACATTAAAAATCATAAATTTTAAAAAAAAATAATCGTGAGCTGCTGATTCAATGTGAACATCACTGGCATGAATTTCAGGAGGTCCCTAAGAGGACCTACTAACCATTTTTGCGGTAAAAAAAATATTTAAAAAAAAAAAGAAAAAAATTATAAAAAAAACCTTACATTTCACATTGCCCTAGACATAAACATATAGCCAGTATAACCCTCCTGCCCCCGTTCACAGCCCCCAAACCCGTTAAGCCATAGGCATAAAAATTATACAAAAAATGTACACCTTATAGTATGCTCCCTGGTGCTGGGAAAGTATGGAATTGATAAACTTGGAGGGGATTTTCCATCACTTTAATTTTGTAAGGATTCAAAGGGAAAATTAAAAAATAATTAATCCAACTATGGTATCAAAAGAAAGCTCTATCTCTCCATGTTGATCAGCCAAACTAGGCGTGACGTAAATGACCGGTACCTCGACTGGGTACACCCGCCAGATGTTACTTCCTTCTCCCCATGGCCACCGGGAACAAAAAACTTCAACCGTCAGGCAGACCTAGTATCGGGCACAGCAGGAATCATAGGTCTTCGGTAACCTTGGCTGGGCTGTAGTATACAGAAGAATAGCAGTACAGCCCTTTACTGCCCTGAAAAGGGCAGGACCGAGGCTTTTCCCAATAACAGAGACTCGTATTGAGGTAAAACAGGAACTACTATGTTCGTTGCTTCCTCCTGGACCCGCAAGGGTTAGCCGTTTGTATCCTCAAGGCGTAGCCAATTACAATGCTGTAGTTGTCCTGAAAAGGACAATGCGTGATATAGCAAGACCCTGAAGCATTAGACAATACTAATGTCCAGGTGAACAACAACAACAACTACTCTTTATTGGGGAAACACACAGCCTTAGTTACTGCAAGATCTTTGACTGACCCTAGAGAAAAGAAACTGGGGATCATGGGAGTATCAGTTTTCTGTCTTGTTTATAAAAGCCAACCATCCTTATGGAGCTGTGGAAAAGCATGTATTTATTTATACACTGAAGAAAAGTGTAAAAAATGTTACTGTGCAGTCCTACCTTAGAAAGGGTGTAAAGAAAAAACTACACAAACCTATTGCAGCTACTGATTAGATGTCCTTGTGACTTTAACCAAACCAAGGTTAAGCAACCTTTAATTTGCAACAAAAATACATTCTCTCCTTTAGCTTCCAAAAAAATGCACACAGATCTAGAAAGATTTTAAAACTTTTTATTACACTGAAATAAATGGATATTTGTCTACACCTCTTGCTTTCTCTTTAATTACCATTTGAGACAACAGCTTTGGAAGTTTTGCCCCATATGGCATCATCCCACGTTAATGGAGACCAGTAACATTTGAAATCATAGGATTTAAAGTTTTGTCATCAGGCAAAATAATCATCTGTGCACTTTGCCAATTATGTGAAATCTATTCAGTTTTGGCAACTGTGTCAGAGCGCATACTTAAATAGAACAGTATTAATTATATGCATTGTGCTTGCAGAATTGCAAATATTCAAATGCAAAAATGAAAACAAAGTGTAAATCCCTTTGCAACATCAATACGCAGCACCATATGCAAAAGACTATTTGCACAGAATCTGCTAGATATCACAAAGGGTAGAGGCCGATACATTTTAATGCATTCTCCATAGAAACAAAAACGTAGCTTATCGGCTGTCCAGAAACTAGAGCTTCTTGTTTAGTTAATCACAGCTTCGATGAAGCAAGTTGATCTACACATTTTCTTTTGCAATTATGAAAACTTTTTATGCTGTCCCCTTCTTATCACTTTGCTGAGGTGAATACAATGCTTGTTTGTAACCTTCAAACTAAAAGGAACTACAAGGACTATACCATGTGATGGAGTTTAAGTAGTACTTTGAAATTAAAGTATTCAACCTATAAATGTGCTGCTCGCCCCTGTCAAGTTACATATTCCTTGAAAGAACCGGCAGAGAGGGGATGAAAGGAGATTAGCAGTAATCATACGAATATACACACACACACATCACATTTGTATTGCGTGTCAACTAGAGGACTGCATTGGGAGGTGGCAAAAAAACAAACTTCAGGCACTGTACCTGCGGGTCCCAGTAACCCCGTGCAGTCCCACAAGGCTGCCTTCTCGCTGCTCCCTTACAGAGTCTCCTCTCTTGCTCCGCCCAGGAACAAAACGGAGTCACGTGATATGACGTCACTTCCCGTGACTCAGTCTTGTTCCTGGGCGGAGCAAAAGAAGAGACACTGAGGGAGCAGCAAGAAGGCAGCCTTGCGGGACTGCGCGGGAAATCTGCAGTTCAGGTAAGTAGGTGGGCGTGATTGGCCACAAATGTGGCGGGGGCGGAACACCCACATTGTGGGAGCAGGCAAAAAAAAATCAGCGGGAGCGGGATTAAAAAAGCGCAGGGCTCTAGCGTCAGCCATGGACAAGGGACAAAACCTCACTTTTTACCTTACTTTAGTGTCGGTTATTAATTAACAGACCAGACACTGACAAGTTTGCATACTCCCCGGGGGTAAAATGGAAATTTAAAATAAACCACATCTCTCCACAAGATCTAATATATAGATGTGCTCCAGAACATCATGAAAACATGGCCAAATCGAGCTCTCAAAAATAAAATGCACACTTGATGTGTGTTCAAAGACCTATTTCTTCCTCCATGGACAAAAACACGTTATTCAATGTTTCTTTTTAAAAAAGAAAGATGAATATTATTCAAAAAATATTCCAGTTACTTGATTTCTAATGTTACTGAATTTTAAAAAAAATTTCCAAACTCTTAATAAAATGGATGTCCTATACTGCACAAGTAGACTGGAGAGTCCTCCTTAGGATTACTTTTCCTCAGCATTTTCTACTTCCTGATTGGAAAAGGGGAAGTACCAATTAATTTGTTTCCTCCTTGAGCATTAAATAAATTATGTATATTTAAATGCAGCTTAGCATTGAGAAAAACTTGGTTTTAGCTTATTTTGTTCCATTAAACATCCGTTATCTCCAAAGCTGGAAGCTGCGGTTACCAACAGTCACCGTCATGACATATCTTGGGTGACATTTCCTGCTCAAACACCGCACTGTGCCGATTGCTATGCTATGAAGGCCAGTTTTCCAGACTTTTATTAGTCAGGATTGTCCAGCCTATCGATTAAGAGTGAGAGACACACAGTGTGATAAGGAGTCAGGGTGTTTGTATATTAGATAACAGCCACAATGCATTCCTAATATGCAGCTGCCTGAAGATATTACATCAAAATGTACTCTGATACACAATAAAAATGTGGGCATTCCTATTAAGATGTTTTTCATGGTCCTGGAAAAAAATTTCACGCAATTTATACAGCAGCTAAAAAAATGAAAAGGCCAAATTAAGATTAAATATTTAAAATGTAATAATAAATAAAAAAAAAAGTCCAACCCTGGAGCTACCTACACACAAGACAAATCTCAATTTTTAAATATTAAAAAATCTGTATCCATTTCTTTTAAATAGTTGCTTAAAGTCTCATTGGAAATGTTAGGAAACTGATGCTTGTATTATAGCTTTGATTTAACATAACCCTGCTTAAAATTAGGAATCATCAGGGAACCAAGCTCATGAAAAAGTATGTTAAATTCTCTGACGTTAGAGGAACCAACCAAGTCGGCTTCAAATGGTTCAGAAGGGAAATACTGAAGTCTTAGGGAAGTGAAATGCTAGCTGGTAGCATTACTTTTTCAAATATGTTGTGGGGGTGTGAGATGGGGTAGAAGACACCTTCTGCACATTACAATAGAGTACATTTTTAGTTCTTCGAGTTTCTGTATCTCCCTACGATTTAATACTAAACTCCTACAGATGATAAGCAACATTCTCTAAGTATGGTTCACAAGGCAATCCGACAGAAAGGCAGCAATCAATATTATAGTGATCAATGGCCATGACGACATCAGCACAGGCACCAAATGAACGGCAGAAAAGTGGACACTGACAAAGCCGAGGCCCATGGTAATTGCAGAGAAGCTTTGGGAGTGTGGTTCTCTACTGTAACTGGCAGGTGCTGGAGGGCACGGAAGATGAATAGTCACGTTTAGCAGCCCCCTGCAGGGGCCACACATGCTCCCTGTGATTTTACTTTATGCCTCTGTCCTCCACGTCGCCGTCCTCCTCCTCCTGTCTTGGGCTGTGGGTTAGAGAAATAGAGAGAGAGTTATTTAAAAAAAAAAGATGTAAATAAAACGACACATTTTTAAAATTATTTACTCCAGCTTATGAAGTACAGCCTTCTGTGTTTTGAGATTGCGATCTCCAGGTCTGTTAAATTATCACCAAAATAAGGGGGAGTAGTTCACTAAAGTTAGTACCCGTTTTGAACATTTTATTCAAACATCCAGTTTTGTCGCCCATTTCTTTTTAGTTTTTATTTTAACCTGTGCTTGTAGTGCTGCTGCTCCTGCGGTTATCCCAGTTGTGGCTGTTGGAGAAGCCTCCTCCATCGATGCTACTCCTGAGCTCTGTTCATCCTTCTTTCCAAGTGGGCCTTTTTTGGTAGACTGCATCTTGACTTGTTGTGGTTTGGCATTCATTGGCTGATTGTTTGTACTTTGTAATAGCTGCAGAAAGATATAGACGGTAAGTTAATGCTCTAGCAACACCAGACACCGGGTTTATTCTTAAACTGATGCAGTTAAAGTGCACTATACCTTTAAAAAAAAGTCTATGGAGGCTGTGCTGTCCTAGGACAGGATATTCAAGTGCAATGTGAAGCAGAAGACACACCAATATACTGACATAAATGCTTATGGATAAAGAAATATAGGGCTAAATTTATTGTGAGTGAAAAGGAGACAAACACAATGCTGTGGCAGGATTCATAAATAAAATAAAAAAACACTAACACCAGACATCCTGTCCTAAACTCAAACTAAAACAATTTGCTTTGGAAATTTGCAGAACTAATGGCAAAGTATTAAATACAGAGTACAAAAGGATTTTCCATGGAAGAGGGGCTTTCATTCAAAGCCTACCTTTGTTATGGTGCCCACAGCTTTGGTACGACCTTCCCTGAACACCAGCCTCTGATCGATGTGTAGGTATTCCGGTGTTTTGATGAAGCGGAAGTGAACAGTTGCTTTATCTCCGGTGCGTAGACAGTCACGGCTCATACTCAGGATAGTGGCAGTTTGGCGAATACTGCCACAATGCACTAAACAAAGAAAGACACATTTTAGCAGAGTAGGAGAAATGCAGCATATATTTGCAATGATGAACAAAAAAGAAAACAAAACATAAAAAGAGGGTGAGGAGTCAGGTCAGGAAGAGTTTTAAAGATGAAAACGTATTTTTTGCCATCTTTAAGCAATCTGTAATGTTTTACTTCCTGCCATATCTAGTGTCAACTTATTTTCTCAATGTAAAACAAAACTGCTGTCACCCACAGAAATGACATTTAAAAACCACAGTTTCACCGATACATGTATATTAAATAAAACCTAAATAACACAGCGACTACATAGTCAAATAAAAGAAAGTTAAACAGATGTTTCCTTTAAAAATGGCCACTTCGAATGCTTTTTATATGGTGGCAGTGTGTGTTCACTCTTCCTTGAGTTATATCCACTTGCTTCCACTAAGACACAAGATAGCTTCTCCTATTGTAGCTGCACAGCTAACCAGCAGCTGTTAAACATAACAAATACATGGCTCAACACATGCTTTGCTACCATATTGAAACCAGCTTTGTTTGTATGATAGACCTGCCATATTGCAAACTTTGCTGCATCTATCCACAGAAAGGTAGGAAAAAGCAGTGTGAAACTGTTTGGGGTATTCGGTGGGATATGGGCCCCTCAATTCACCAAAGGACAAAACTGCCACAGAATAAATACCCATGGCCTGGTATCGAGGGCTGATTGTGGTAGGATGGTGCAACACCAAGATCTCTGCTTCAAACTCCCATGAAGCCTGAGGGTTGAGACGTGGAGAAACCATCACCATGCCCTTCCTGATAGAGGAGCGTTTAATCTAGGGAGAAAACAAAGATATAGAATAGAATCCATGGGCACAAATATTACTGTTTCATTAAATTAATCTTAATATGTATACAAGTCAGTTTTATACTGTTCTGCAGACCATTTACCATAATACTTAAACCATATCTGAGGCAACCTTTTACTAAAAAGTTGTTGACAATGATTCATGAGGAAGTTGAAACTAACTCTGATATTCAAGAAATCTTACAGATTTTGATATAGGTACATAGAATTTGATGGCAGACAAGACTAGTCTGTCCATTTCTCCTGATGTAAATCCTCAGACCTTTATCGGTGCTTGGTATTGTCTTAGATTCACAATAGAATAGAAACATGAAAGATGGAAATTAAAAAGGAGAAGAAAAGGGGGGAGCAGATGGTTCCAACCTGCTGTGAAGGTCAGTGTTTTACATCATACAAACCGGCTACAAAAAGATTCTACAACTCACTTCTACTAAAGAAGCTTTTTCCTATTCTGCCATACAGAGAATGAAGTCCAGCTGGTTTAGACATTTAAAAATGGTCATTAATCACAGCTCGTACTTTAAAACACTCACATTTTAGATCACAAATACATGCCATTAACATTACTACGCTAACCAATGCCAAATTTTAGCATTACCAAAATAATGATTCGCTCACCTTTTTCAAGGCAAAAGATGCAGTCTGTCCACCTCGCACCTCCTTAACTGGCATTCGTTTGCGGTGAATAGACTTCACTGCAATGGAAGTGAAGCTGCCCAGTGGATCAGGTCCCAGTAGGAGAAGATCATTTAACTTAATCAGACCTCTCAATGTTGTTCCAGAAACCACTGTGCCCACACCCTACAGGGGGAAGAAAAAAACAAAAAGTTTGGTTTTGCCTATGTAAAAGTTGAGAAGGCCTGTGTCCCTTTCCTGCTTACTGGTACAGAATAGGTGTCATCAATCTGAAACTCTGCAGGTTCCTCCTCGCGAGAGCTGGTACGAGGAGAAAGGAGGTTCAAGAACATCTTGAGAAGCTCCAGGTTCTCCCCTGTAACATTTGAGATCTGGAATATAGGACACATCCTGTACAGAAAGAAGTGGGAACGTTACAGGTAACAGGGGATGGTGCGAAGTGAATCATTGAATCTAAAGACATATCAAAAAAAGGTAATGGAAATTATACATTGAGATATATTTATATAAGCAATAACATCACAACAAAGTCTTTTTCTTCTTAAATGTTTCGCTATTTCACTTTCTTGTGACCTTGCTTATTTGCAACTATTGCCTTGAGCAACAACATGTACATATAGAAATACAAAGCTGACAATTTTTGCTTGCTCCTCTAAATTCAGGTATGCAGAAAGTAAAGTAACTCATGGACAGGCGATAGTTTTGTCTGTAATAAACTCAGCAGGTGTTCTTTCGGTTAGGCAAGTAATTCCTCCAAGGCATAAACTCAGTCATAGCATTATAAGATTCATTGTTATAGGTGATGGCTGCCTGTTTATTCTGATTAGGCGTGTCCGCACATTTGAGAGTCGGGGTGAAATTGGAAGAATAATCAAGATCCATACCTCTCTGAACTAAAGTTGGAAGCTGTGACAATAACATCATCTTTGTTTTGGACCAATACTGGTATCTTCCTACAGCCAGGAGACTTCAGCAGTCTCTGTAGTAACTTTAGAGTTTCTGCAAAACATGCCACAAAAAAGTAGTTAGTTTTAAAGCATTCGTTCTACAAAACGAGTTATATTACACACATATACATCGATCAGCCATAACATTATGACCACCTGCCTAATATTGTGTAGGTCCCCTTTTTAGTGCCAACACTGCCCTGAACCCTCAAGGCATGGGCTCCACTAGACCTCTGAAGGCGCGCTGTGGTATCTGGCACCAAGACTTTAGCAGCAGATCCCTTAAGTACTGCAAGTTGCAACTTGGGGCCTCCATGGACAGGCCTTGTTTGTCCAGCACATCCCACAGATGCTAGATTGGAAGGAAATCTGGGGAAATTTGAGGCCAAGTTAACATCCTAAACTCCCTGTTGTGTTCCTCAAACCATTCCTGAACCATTTTTTGCTTTGTGTCAGGGTGCATTATCATGCTGAAAGAGGTCAATGCCATCAGAGAATACTGTGTTAATGAAAGGGTGTACATGGTCTGCAACAATGCTTAGGTAGGTGGTATGTGTCAAAGTAACAGCCACATGAATCACAGGACCCAAGGTTTACCAGCAGAACATTGCCTAAAGCATCACACTGCTGCCGCCAGCTTGTCCATAGTGCATCCAGCTGCCGTGTGTTTTCCCAAGTAAGTGACGCCACCTTTGCTTCATGCTCCAGTTCTTCTGCTCATGTGTCCACTGTAGGCACTTTTGGCAATGGATAGGGGTCAGCACCCTGGTTGGTCTAAGGCTACACAGCAACAAACTGATGTACCATGTGTTCTGACACTTTCAGAACCAGCCTTAACTTTTGTCAGCAGTTTGAGCTACAGTAGCTCGTCTTCTGGATTTGACCACACGGGCAAGCCTTCGACCCCCCCAGTGCATCAACAAGCCTTGGCCACTCTTGACCCTGTTGCTGGTTCACAGCTTTTCCTTCCTTGGACCACGTTTGATGATAGGTACTGACCCCTGCAGACCAGGAACACCCCACAAGAGTTTTGGAGATACTCTGACCCAGTCGTTAGTCGCCTTTTACAGCAAAAGTTTGCTAAAAAGTAAAAAAACTAGGTATGGGTAGACTATCATGGGTCCACCAGCAGGACACTGATCCAAAGGCCACACCTACAAGTGTTGGAATGGTTGAAAAAAAAGCAGGGGGAGCCAAAATCTGCCATTGGGAAGAATATACAGCAACCATTCAAGAGCTTGAACAAATTGCAATTGAAGAGCGGGAGAAAGAGCAGACTTGGCAACAAGAAATGTTACTTGCATACCACTTGGCAACAATGGCAGCTTTCACTTAAGGAAATGCGCCTTTAATACTATCCAAGCCATATTTTAAATTTCTTCAGTGAAATCACACTTGAAAGCATCTTTTTAGTTGAATATCTTTGGACATCACATTGAAATATTCTGATAAGTGTATCCACTTTGTATTGTAAATGAAGATATTGTACAAAATATTCAAGGATACCAATAAAGTTGATCATAACTGTACAGAGGCTATATTTTTATATTTTAAACACAGTATTTCTTGACCGATTAGAATGGTACAGTACAGTTTAGCGCTGTATGCAACGTCACCTTGTAGTATATTTGCCGGACACATATCTATCTTTGTCACCACCACAAATACTGGGACATTGAGCGCCAAGGCCAGACCCAGATGTTCCTTGGTCATGCCCACTATACCAGCATTGCTGCCCACCTAGGGAAAGAAGACAGAATTTGTTAAACTAGAATAAATCAGACTTTCAAAATAACCTATTTTCCATCAAGTTACAAATAGTTTCTTCTAGAACTATATGTGTTTTAGGTTACAGAGTAAGCCAAGTAGGTCTATTACCTTTCACAGTTTTCTACTGAATATGTTAAATTAATAAATATTAAATAAAGACATAGTTTAGAGTGTTTAGAGCATTTCACGGGTGAAATCTGTAAAGTCTGTGCCTTCATTCCCCTCATGTGTAAAGCAAATGTTTGCTCACAATAACAACACATCCAAACATTGTTGCATCTAAGCAAAAAGAGGACAGATTCTACATGCATATATAGACATGTAAATCCAACGGTCATCAACAGGGAGCAGTAGATATTTACCTTTGCTGGTTCTAGAAAATCTGCATTTTTTCTGGGAGTGTGTGTTACTCTTTTCATAGGTACTGATCTGATGTATGCTTGCTATTCAAAATAACTGCAACAGCTACCTTTTGATTTTATACAAAAATAAGCATCTTCACACAGATCATCATCCATTCAGGGACACAGAAACAGTGTGTAGGGAAGTAAACTCCATAGCGTACAATATAGTTAAAAAAAATAAAAAATGCAAGCCCATATATTTTGTATCAAATGAGCAAGAACAAAAAATACATGTATATACTATACGACAAAGTATGTAGACATCCCCCAGTGTTTCACACACACCAAGTGCTGACCAGTTAAAAAACCAAGCACATAGCCTGGCTATCTCAATATACCAGGTGGGGTAATCTCTCACTACAGCTTTACAAACTGCCTCTGGAAGCAACATCAGTAATGTGCATTGGGAGCTTCACAAAATGGGTTTCTATGGCTGAGCAACTCACAAACTAAAGATCACTATATGCAACGCCAAGCTTCAGATTGAGTGGTGTAAAGCCCATTGCCACTTGACTCTGAAACAGTGGAAACATGTTCTCTAGAGCGATAAATTAAGCTTTGTCTGGAAGTCTGGTAAACAAATAATGGGTTGGTGGATTCCAAGAGAATGCAACCTACCAGAATGCATGCTACAGAATATTAAGATATTTTAGACAAACCGTCTGGCACCAGGCCCTTTTCTGTTCCAGCATGGCCGTGCCCATGTGAGCAAAGAAAGGTCCACAAAGACATTGTTTGACAAGTTTCATGTGGAGGAACTTGTGGTCTGCACAGGGCCCTACTCTTACACTGAACACCTGTCAACATCAGTGCCAGACCTCACCAATGATCTTTTGGCAGAATGGGCACAAATTTGCACAAAAACACTACGTGATCTTGTAGGAAGCCTTCCCAGAAGTGCAGAGGTTGTTTTAGCCACAAAGTGAGTGGTAGCCAACTCCATATCAATGTCCAACAAGCTAACATAGGTATTATACACACACACACACTTTTCTCCCCTTAAAAAAAAAAACACTTATAAATGGGCTTGCGTATAATATATATAATTATATTATGTATGGAAGGAAGAGAGTGCTCTTAAAACTCTCAAGGAGGGACTGAAAGTAGAGTTTGTATTATCACAAAATAAAATCTCTGTTGCGATTAGACTCCTGGATGATGCACTCAGGTTTAAGTCTCAATAAGTTGTGTCCAGGGTTTCTACCTACTAATTATATATTATAGTGCCTAGGTACAGCTACCATACCTTATCAACAAAACACACACTTGCATAGAAAATAAGCTATGTTACTGCAACCAAGCTTCCTTCAAGTCTCACCATAAGCATGCAGAAGTCAGGTAGGTGCCCCGTCATTCCAAATACTGTGGTCTTCAAGTATTTTTCGTGTCCAGCCAAGTCAATAAAAGTGATTATCTTTGAGGACTTCTCACAGATTTTAGTCCACTCTAGGCTCCCCCCATGGCTATCTGGTTTGTTGACCACCTGTCCATGACTGTCAAAACCCAGAATGTCATTCCCTACACTGCTGGTTCGACCTGATTCGATCTCATGCTTATGGCGGAAGAGTTTTTGTCTTGCAAAGCCGCGCCCATTGTCCAATTCGCCATGGGTTAATACACCCAAAAGTGTGCTCTTTCCTGCATCCACATTGCCAACAACAGCAACTCTAAAAAGGAAACAAAGTTAGGGAAACCATAAGAAGCAACAAAAGGCATAAGGGAGGAGATGCAAGAATGAACAATAGTTACATGAATCTGAACGATTCACATCTTCAAGGATACGCGTTCAAAATATGGTACCTGCCTAAATGTGACTGATTATTGCTAGTTATTAAAGGACCACTATCAAATACTCAAATTCTCATCAACTTAGCGGAACACAAATTTCATAAATTAAACATAACAGCAAACAGTATAGGTTAGTTTCGATACTTGTTAGGGCTGATTATGGTAGTCCTACTAATTTGTTCCTATTAAAATTACATGTTAAATTTGGGATTAACAATTCCTGGCATACACACGAACTGTGTTTTTTTCTTGCAAATAAAATTGCCACCAAGCAGCAAAAATTCTCACCTGACTTCCAGGAAGTCGTTATCGCCCACCCTCTTGCGCACCAAGTAGTCTCGTACTTTGCCTCCAGCCTCCTGGTGTTCACGCAACTGGATCATATCGGCACCAATCTGTTCTGCCATGCTGGTTACTGTGGCAACGGATGCCTCCATGTCAGCCTCGTTTAGTCCATATTCTGTACCATCTAGATAAGGGAGAGGAAAGAGGAAAAATGAGTATTTGCAGAGTTTGGACAGCGTTCCATGTAATATGGTCTGCTGGTAGGAAGAAGTAGTACAGCGTTAGCGAATGTGTATTATAATAGGTGAAGTATAGCGTACTGGCCAGTTCTGTGCTTACAGAATATGGTATTAAATTAATGTTTTACAAGGGCTAGCTTAACAATTAAGCTCTCCCCATCCCAAGCACAGTGCGGAAATACAGAGTTGTGTGCCATTATGGAACGAGAAGCCCGTAAGCATGTAGGGCAAGCTATATGCATAGTAAGTGGTTTACTTTTACAAAATTTTTGCAAAAAAATATTTGCTCATAAAGCCAATATATCCCTTGATCTGCCCTGACAGGATCAGTATAACTGGACCGTCAGCAGTCAGTCACCATATGGTACTTGAGATTAAACGTTAGCATTTAAACACACAAGTTATCTTTTACACTAACCACAGAATCCAAGGGGTCAGAGTATCGGCCATTTGCCAAGTCTTACATATTTGAATATGTACGTTGTGCTTAGGAATTATGATATAATGACCAGTTCCAATTGATATGCTAGATAAATACACATAGAAAAATATCTACCATAACTATACATTACAAAACATTGAACTGCAACCTGTCATAACAGCAGTACTATTTATTATATACAAAGAAAACAGACAGAATTTACATTTTGTTCTTTTAGCATAAAACGAACACATGACAATATGTGAATAGCGCCTCTTATTTGCTATAAATATACTCAAGCCAAATAACATTTTAATTACCGTATGTAAAGGCATCTCTAAAGGTGGGATTTCACTTATGATTACCTAAAGTTAATTTTAAACTTAAGCAGCTTAGCTCTACTTTATACCACGCCAGTGAAAACAGGATATTCTAACCATCTTAAACTCAAATCCATACCATCTCAATTAAAGTGGTTAGTTACACAGACCGAGTAGTGCACAGCGGCAGGGCAGCCAATGGTATAAAAATACAATGCGCAGTAAAAGGAGCGTTCTCTATAGCGGCATCTCGTTTTTTGCCTTTTCTTTCATGTATCTAATTTCTTTTCTTACCATCTCCATCCCACAATTTTGCTTTCTCGCTTTTAATTCCTGGCCCAGCAATCCCTTGTCCCCAATTGTCTAAACACATTGACACCAATTCTCATAACCTATTGGCCCCACCTTTCATTCAAACTCATCCAGCTATGCCCCCCCATTCTGAAAGGTGAACGCTCATTTTAAAATACATTTAAAAAATTAGCAGTTTTATTTTTGAAAAAAAGTTGTCCATTCAAATGTTTTTCATATTAGCTGAATATGCAATGTTATAGCCTAGTCCTAATACACAGATTCCTTTCATACCGCCTATGGTAAACAATAGAATGCCTCAGTCTTAGTCAGCTGCACATTCCGACTAATAAAAGTCTGCGAAAGAATTAACTTCATTAGCACTGCCATTACGAATCAGTTGGCACTCGTAAGACAAGCACTCACAGAAATAACCATAAACAGAAAAAAAAAAAAAAAAGTGAAATTACCAGATCCTTGGCCAATGACATATATCGTCTCCCCCCTTCCTTCATCCATCCTATCCCGTAGCTGGCGGAGGAGGCTGTCATACTGTTCTGCACTGGGACTCACCAGTACATGCTACAATATATAAATGTTACACCGTGAGCAGGACCTCAGGCAAATCAAACTTGTTTATGATACAAAACACCACAAACAACCAAACAAATACCAACGGGCATCATCGCCACGAACAGTTCATTGCGTGGGTCATAAGAGTGCTTATCTCAAGGCTAGTTACCCTGATATGCAATGCACTGCTTTGGTCATACTATAGAGCAGGCATATCCAAACTTTTTTCGAA
>VKOC01000004.1:29023461-29053961 GCA_009364415.1 Spea multiplicata
TACTGGTACTTATTGCCCCATAACATGCAGAAAAAAAGCAAAAAAAAAAACATTGGTTATTTCTAAACTCAGGACAAATAGTAGAATCTATTTTTTTCATTAGTTTTTGCAGATGAGTAAAAGTTTTTTGTTTGAAAAGTGAGAAAAGTAATCACCATATTTTATCATTTTTTTAAATAGTAAATTAGATGATATGATAAAAATAATGGTACCTAAAGAAAGCCCTGTTTGTCCTGAAAAAAACACCAATATTTAATATGTGTGGGAGCACAAAATGAGAATACAGATAAATTACAGATAAACAGCAACACTAAAAAATGTTAAAAAAAGTCATTGTCCCAAAGTGTACTACGAGTAAGAGACGGTCTTGTCATTAAGGGGTTAATGTACTGTAAACTATGATTCAAGCAATACCTGTAATGTTTACGCAAAAACAAAGTAAAAAAACACTGCGCCGATACAATCTGCTGCCCATGATTGGATACTTAAAGCCACGCCCATCGACCGAAATAGTATTTGGAGGTGCATCATTCTGGGGCAGGTCGCTATTCCTCAATCAAGTTACGCTTTTGTTGTGTGGCACTGTCGTTTAAGTAGAAAGCTGTTACGCTGCAAAAACAGCGTAAAACTCCATTTCACGCTATCTAGTTGAAGCCAGAGAGCTGTCGGCCATTTTGTGTCGAGTCTGGCGTAGTTAGATGCTGTTTTACATTGAAATAGATGTTTATTTCTAGGTGTCTATTTATTGAAATTAGCCGTTTACAGTTTTTTTCTGGAGAAACTCGAAATACCGAAGGAAGATTTTGTTACTGAATTCCAATTTGTGCTTCTGGTTTTCGTTTTCTGGATCATCTGTTACTTCGCTGCCGCAATATGAGGGGAAGTTTTATGGATCGCGACCGAGGCGGGTGAGAAAATGACTGTTTATATGAATAAAAACCACGTTTCGGGGTATTCCTGGGCTAAATTCCGAAGTGAAGAAAGTGCTGGATGCTGCGCGATCTGAATGTAAACCAGTGGGTTAATTTTGCTCGTATTTGTTGCCCGTTTGTCACTTTGTTCCAGTATTGACGTCATGAGAAATATGCCCTGATGCGGTTTTTTGATCGCTCTGTTATTTAACACTCCAGTAAAAAATCCGATTTTGTTTTCTGGTAAATATAATAATGGCAGGTTTTGTTTAAGGGCAGCGAAAGTAAATGGTATTTATTAATAATAACCTTTATTCAGCAGCGGCATATTCTGCAGCGCTCTATAACTTGTGTAATGGGGTGGTTAAGTACATAAACACTGATAAGCATACATATACAATCTAGCATGTTAGCACTTTCATATAAAATTCATAGTAATAATGCTCATGAGCTTACACTTTATTTACTAGAAGCAAATAATTGCCTTGTACAAGAGTGAAGGCAAGCATGTAGCCTAGGCTGTCGGGTTTGTCAACCATTTTTGCCACTATCTCTTGCATCACTGGTTCTTAAGGGGTTAATGTACAATAGATCGGCATCAGTTGCCACACAACCCTTGATTAATATTTATATTTTTCTACCCGTGGGTGGCAGGAAAATAAAGGTAATGTGTGGAAAATGATTACCAGCACTTATATGGCCTTATGTCATTCCCTGTCTGGCTTGAGTATTGTATTGTTTACAACATGTAGTGAGACTGCAAGCTGTGAATTTAACTGAGGTATACTGGGCTTGGCCTATAGGAGGAACTTGCTGTGGCATCTCTACTGGCCAAACTATTTAGAGTCAGGCTTAATGTCTTCAACTCTTCGCAGAGGAAACCTTTGGGTTGGACAATGATTCAGAATTCAAGCCACTACTCTCCAGTCAATGAATTTAGGCCCAGGCTGCCGTTTATGTAGTGTTACACATCAATATTATAGGGATGCACCGATATGAAAATTCAGGATGCACTTGGCCAAAACCGAAAATCACCCTCCACATTTAGAAAAGAAATAAAAAAAACACACTGAAATTGGACAAGAAAATAAATAATAATTAACTTAAACAGCAGTTTTATATATTAAATTATATATGATTAATAACTGAAATTAAACTCCTATAATGCCCAGGCAGTCGGTTTATACTGGAATCTGAGTGATTCCTAGATTGTAAGTACTTGGGGGAAGATGGCCCCTCATTCCTCTCGTACCTGTATGTCAATTGTTGTATTGTACCTGTCATTATCTGTAACCTTTTCACGCTGGCTGTCTGGGCATATAGTAGTGATTGAATGACACCGTGTATATGAAATGTGGGGATAGGCTTGTGGGATAGGATGACACTCCTATCATGCCCAGGGTCCAGCATGTACTGGCTGCCTGGGCATAATGAGTGTGATTGATGTACTAGCAGCTAACATGCTGGAACCTGGGCTTGATAGGAGTGTGATACTCTCCGAGAAGCAATCTAGAGCTTCCAATAAAGGTTCATGAACACAACACTCCTATCATGCCCAGAGCCCAGCATGTCTGGGCATGATAGTAGTGTGATTGCTAGCAGCAACTGCTAATATTAATCACATTCATCCTGAGACCTGGGCATGATAGGAGTATAATTTCTGCTAGCTTTTGCTACTATACATGCACATAACCTACAGCCTCCTTGTGCCCCCCCTTACACATCCATGCTATCACATGCATATTCATTCATTCCCCCATTCACACAAACTCGTTCATACTCATTCAGGTGTAGTGGAATTCTAGTTGACAGATTGAATTTCGATTTCACTTTTTTACACTGTTTTAACTTTTTTTTTTGTGCTGTATTTTTTGTTATATTCTTGTGGCTTTAGCCCCGGTGGCTCCCGTTTCCCGAAGTTTGGCAATCCAGGAGAGCGTCTCCGCAAAAAAAGATGGGATTTAAATGAACTTCCAAAATTTGAAAAGAACTTCTATACAGAACACCCGGAAGTAGCACGCATGACTCCAGTAAGAATCTTTTAGGCTGTAGTAAAGAATACAAATGCCTCTTATGTAAATTAGCACACTGATTTTTTTTTTTCTTATGTTATTTGTAGCATGAGGTAGAGGAGCTGTGCAGGAAGAAGGAAATTACAGTACGAGGAGCAAATTGCCCCAAACCTGTTTATACTTTTGCTCAAGCTAGTTTTCCACGTGAGTTGCTTTACTTGCATAAATCAAATATACTTTCAGTGTAAATCCACCTAAAAAAAAAACCTATATAATTTTTTTATTTATTTTAAAACAGAGTATGTTATGGATGTTATAATGGATCAACGCTTTAAGGAACCTACCCCCATTCAGTGTCAGGGATTTCCTCTTGCTCTCAGTGGTCGAGATATGGTGGGCATTGCCCAGACTGGATCTGGAAAGACTTTGGCGGTAATTAACCATTTTAAATGAAGTGTCCTTTAAGCTTACTTTTAATTCATAAATCTGTCTCTTTCCTTTTCGTTATATTTAAAGTAAAGTTTATTACTTCTATTGACAAACACTAATATGTTTTAGTTTTACAAAATATATTTTCTACTTATTCTTATAAGTATCTTCTGCCTGCCATGGTACACATCAACCATCAACCTTACCTGGAGCGTGGGGATGGACCAATTGTAAGTTTGTCTGTTTGTTTTTTAAATAATTGTATATAATTAGCATAAGGTAACATGTTGTTGGCATTGTTTCTTATTATCAAAGTGCAAATAATGTGTAGAAGCATTAAGCAATGGTAAGGTTCTTTCTAAGATATTAGTTGAGAATCGTCTTTTTTAGTATTTATTAATTTAATGTGATACCAAGTCTTACTATTGTATGCTAAAATAATTCAGACCTGTTCTTGGATGTACCAACTGAAATCAATCTCATACTGCTTTACAGTGTCTAGTTCTGGCTCCAACTAGAGAGCTGGCTCAGCAAGTGCAACAAGTGGCAGATGATTATGGAAAATCATCTCGTTTAAAAAGTACCTGTATTTACGGAGGCGCTCCTAAGGGTCCACAAATACGTGATTTGGAGAGAGGTATGTTTTTTTAACCTTTATTCTGAAACATGTTAACTGTGCTTGAAAAAAAATGTCAACACTTTACCAGAAATTATAAACCCATTAAACAAGTTCACTTACCACAGTGGGTTAGTTCTTAACTGTACTTAACCCTACTTTTGACTGATGCACTGATTTAATAAATAATCCGATGGCTGACACTGGTAGTACATGCTAGAGGACTGCATTAGGATGTGGGACCCTCCAAAAAAACTTGCGGGCGCTCTCGCTGGTGTTGCCAGCGGTCAGACACTGCGGGCCCCGGTAATCCTGTAAATCCAGTCCTGTAAGGCTGCCTTTGCGCTGCTCCCTTGGTCGGAACAAGAGAAGAGACGCTGTGAGGGAGCAACGTGAAGGCAGCCTTGCGGGACTATGCGGGAAATCTGCAGATCAGGTTAGGGGGTGTGCGTGATTGACCACATATGTGGCGGGAGCGGGCGGGATTCGATACACGTTGCAGGGGCGGAACACACACATTGCGGGAGCAGGCGGGAATAACAAAAATCAGTCCCATGCAGGGCTCTATGTGTAGGAATGTGTTGGGTTTTTTTTTTGTGTGTTTTTTTTTTGTTCAGGAAGATGGGGACAAATGAACTTTTTCACAAATGCAAATTCAGTTAGTGTTGGATGCGCATGACTGTTTTAACTATGAAAGCTCCATATACCACTTCTAAAATATAAATGTTTTTAATGTATTGCTTACAGGTTTCCTTCAGTAATTTTTTTTTTCTTTAACACTTAAAGGTGTAGAAATATGCATTGCAACTCCAGGAAGACTTATTGACTTTCTTGAGGCAGGGAAGACCAATCTGAGGCGCTGTACTTACTTGGTGCTAGATGAAGCTGACCGAATGCTTGACATGGGTTTTGAGCCTCAAATCCGCAAGATTGTTGACCAAATCAGGGTGTGATATATTATTTATCCTTTATTTTTTTTCCTTTTATATTTAAATTTCACTTGTAGTGTTAACCACAGCTGCTTCTAAGCAGAAGACTCTGCACATAAGTTACTACATTGCAAACTCTGTGTCTTTACTTACGTTTATAAGAGCATATAGAAGTTATAATATATTGGCAAAACGAAATTTTAGCTGGACTTTGGTAATTGTCAGACAGACTTATTTTTTTGGCTTGGATCATATAATATATGATTAGAATTGGCCAATTTACAGTTGCTGTTCTCCTCGTCTGGACCAACTTATATATAGTTGCTTCATTTGTACCTGTCATTCTTCAGCATCATAATAAAGGTACATTGCAAGGGAGGATAACTTTTTGCATTAAAAAAGGTTTATTTAAAATATTTCCTTTTCGTGTTCTGCCAGGTGGATTTATCTGTCTGGTAATGCAACCACCATTGTGTGTTCTATCGATAAAAGCACTACACACATTGAATTATGTGACTCTACCAAGAGTATAGGGAGTATTTTGTTGGATAGATGTAACTGCAAATCTTTTAGGTAGTATTTCCTAGTACTATGTATATTTGAGAACTTCTCAAATATACATATTTCTCATAATATACAATATTCAGATATTCTCATGCATAACAATTCATAGGTTAGTTATGAGGTCTGATATCAAATGGTTACATCTGCTTATCCAAGATATTGACTAAACATGGTTATATTTTCACATTCAAGCGCACTTCATTCACTTACATTTTGCTTAATTTACAGCCTGACAGACAAACACTCATGTGGAGCGCTACATGGCCAAAAGAAGTCCGTCAGCTAGCAGAAGACTTCCTGCGAGACTATGTCCAGATTAACGTGGGGAATTTAGAGCTTTCTGCTAATCACAACATTCTTCAGATCGTTGATGTGTGCCAGGAAAGTGAGAAAGATCACAAGTAGGTGCTCAACAGCAATTAAAAATAAATAAATATGTAAAACTCAATATAATAGAAGAAAATAAAAGCACCTAAAATCATTAACCCCATCCTTTCCCTATGGACATTATGGGTTCGTCCTCAATAGGTCTACCAAGGTTACCTTTAGGATGCATTTGTGCATGCTGTGGTTTTCGCAGGCAGCCTGCTGGGATCTCGGGCTGCTCACCCTGCTGGCTGAGCACGCATTGGGATTAGTAATTCAAGGCTATAAAGCTTTGCTGATCATTGTAAACAATAAATTAAAAAAAAATTCTTATCTTACAATGAAACTTGTTTCAATTGTACTCATTACTTCCGTTGAAGAAGAAAGCTTTACGTTTACAGTTAAAGGTGCATTTTTCATCGTAAATGTCTTATGTGGTCTTCTGTTCATTTAAGTGCATGAAATCAGTGGATAACTTTAATGTTTGGTAGAGCTAGAAAAGGAGGCACCCTCACTTCTGCTACTCAAAACAGGCAGTGTACCTTTGTATGCTAATTCCACATGCCCTGGTCCATTCAAGTCAAATAGAGTATTGCACTTACATTTGAACGTTAATGTTTGCTAGTGTACCCGCGATTACTAAAGCTAACTGGTTTCCAATTGCAGTAACTGAAGAATGCATGTCCTAATTTTATATATTAAATCTCTTCATTAGGCTGATCCAACTTATGGAAGAAATAATGGCGGAAAAAGAGAATAAAACTATTATCTTTGTGGAAACAAAACGTCGCTGTGATGATTTGACCCGCAGAATGAGACGTGATGGGTGAGTAGAACTGACATTTAGTTCACTCCACACTCTTCATTGGTCTTGCAAAATCTAATAATTCTTATTATTTCTTAATCAAGGTGGCCTGCAATGTGCATCCATGGTGACAAGAGCCAGCAGGAGCGTGATTGGGTTCTAAATGGTAAGTTAAGTTAGAGACTAAAGTTTTGAGGGGTTACTGAACACAAATCAAGACCTATTTTGTTCTTTCACATATCTACTCAGGAAAAATAATCATGGTGAAGCTGCATAATGGATGCAAAAAATGTTTTGTTAGACTAACTTTGAAAGGCACCGGCACGGAATTAGCTGCATGGGACAGGCCAATATGCCCCTAACTAGATTCCCTGAGCTGTCTAGTGTTTGGAAATATATATTTTTAAAATGAAATATGGGACCTCTACTGTGTCTCAAATGAGAGCTGGACCCAAAAAAACGATCTGTCAAAATTCCATGTTTGAAAACTGTAATGCGCATGTTCCAATTTTGAACCTGCAGTGCCAAAGAGACATGCCTTACCCATGCATATGGGGTATTCCTGTACTGGGGGGGGGTGGCTGCAGAGTGTTACTGAATACAAGTTGTTTCAGTAGCTTTATGTACTGTGGGGGAGAAATACTGAAATACGGGTTTGTGAAAAAATATATACTTTTGTTTAGCAGTTTTTTTCTTTTTTGGCTGCTATTGGGGTGTATCTCTCAGCATACCACATTTTTAAAACATCGTGTTTAGAAACAGTGATGCGCGTCATTCATATGAAACACTGCAAGTCCCAAAATTTTTTTCCATTTTCACTGTTTATATATAGTTTTTATAGGGGACACTGAAAAAAATTTCCTTTTTCCCCTAATTTTCCACACAGTTTTAGTTGTTTTTCATACTAAATGATGGTTTATATAATTATTTCAAAAGAAAGCCCTACTTGTGCTGAAAAAAATATAAATGAGATAGTAGGTAATCAGCGTTGAATAAAGTCTTAGCAAAAGCACAAAAACTGCTCTGGTCCTTTAGTGCAAACATGGTGAAGTAAACCCGGTTCTGAAGGGGTTAATTTAAGTTTTATTAACAGATACTTGATTCATTTATTTTCTTCCTTTTGATTTCTCAATTCCATACCTTGGTGTATGAATTAAAATGGGTTCTCTATACAAAGGAGTCTGCTTTGAAGTGTTTGAATAACCTTTTTTTTTTTCTCTTGTCGGTGTAAACCTAATTTGGAGATGTTATATTTATTTTTTCTCCTCAGAGTTCCGCACTGGAAAGGCTCCTATTCTCATTGCTACAGATGTTGCATCTCGGGGTTTAGGTTCGTAACTTTAGCGACTAAAATAATTACATTTTGTTTCCTTAGCAAGTCATATATAATTATTTCCAATAACCTAATCCTTACCTTTAAGGGTTTTTTTCAACAACCTTTCTGCCTCTGAGGTCCATTAGTGCAAGTGTGATTTAAGTACAAGTAAGCAATGTGATTTATATTTCTGTATTTTCACCAGAATGCCCAGTCATTAATCCCATTAATTTGATCTGATAATGAAAGGTGATGTTTAGCATTGGTTACGTCATATGTAGTGAATAGTAGATTTTTCTCCTTTTAAATGTTGCCAAAGAACCCAGGAGTCACACATTCAGGAGACATGCATTTTTAGTATCCTATGATGTAATGGTATGATATTACTACACTTTAGAGCACCCATATAAGATTTTTTTAATGCTGTGGAGAAACAAGGTATTCATTTATTTTGGATACTCCTTTAATTATCTCCTTTGGATAGTTGCATTTACCTACTGAACAGATCAAATGTTTGTAGTACTAGACTATATTAGGTACTATTTAAATTTACCTGAAAATGTTTATTTTTCAATCCTGTTATCCTGTTATCCTGTTTTACCTCCCTTGATATATTCTGCACGATGCCAAATGTTGTCCTGATATGTTGTGCATTTAGTGTGATCACTTGAAAGTCCTTCAGTCTGTTTCTTGTTACTCATAATTCTTCCACCATCTTTGCTCTTCTTTTGGAGGATGTGGCAATGGTTGGCCTAACATAGATTGCCCAATTTATTCCTGAGAAATTGCAGGGTTTACCCCGGTGCAAGTTCACAAGTGATTTATCTACAAGGTTCTCCTGATTTTAGAACTTATCAAACACTTCCTGGTCTCCTTCTCCCCAATGGAAAGGTGGTTCACTAGTGATTAGTAACTACGTACATTAGAGTACATTAGAGACAAACAGTAAGTAGACAGAGCCTGCAGTATGTGATAGATTAAAAGAAATGTGCTGTAAGTTAGTGCATGACATTTACTTAATTATAGGTGCTAGGTAACAGACAGGTAAGTTCCTGTTACATTTCTCTGCGCACTGTAGGATTTTTTCTTTTCAAATTAATTTGCAATATTAAAATTTATCTTTTGTTTGTTTTTGACAGAAGCTGCAGATCTCTCTCAGTACAGGGCCAGTGGCCTGTCGAAAATAGAGGGGGATGAACGCTGGAAGCTGCCCCCATAAAGGGCGCTGGCTTCTTACACTCTTCCCTCGTGAAGGTCTTGTACTGAAGAGGCAGTTTTTGGGTCTGCAACTCCAAGCTCCTAAAGTCCCCCACTCTACATTGGGGTACAAAATGTGGGCATTCCGCCTGTATACCGAACTACGCCCCTCCCCCTATGGCTGCTGGGTTTGGGTTTGACGTTGCCCAGCCTTGAGCAATAGAAGGACCACCTTTCTAGAAGGGAGATCTCCCTGGTGCTTTCCTCTAGACCATCTGCTGAGCAGCTGTGGGAAAGTCCCAAGCCATGGAAGACTTTGGGAAGTTTCTTGGCTGACGAAGCAGAATAGCCTTTTCTGCTGCTTCTCATCAGACTCATGTGGCTACCTCCTCCATTTCCAAATGTATACCCCATTCTTTCTCCCTGCCTATCAGGGTTTTGAAGGCGGTATTCTGTGTCATTACCAGTTCTGTTATGGAGACTGTACGAATGTGAGCGCCAGTGAAACCTGCTATATCCTACTGACACTATACTCCTCAACATGGCTGCCGCTAATTATGAACTTGCTGTTAGTCGAGCCACTTAACCCTACTAAACCTCTCAAAATGATGTCTATTATACTGATGGTTACCTGGATATAACCTTTTAAGTCCCCCTTTGTAAATTTTCCACATCAAGGTAACCTGCATATAAGTGACCTTCCTGTAATAAGAAACAGACACCCCTTATACATGGGCCCTGTGTTGTTACATTACATTTGCCCATCTTGTACAGCTAGGTCTCCCACTACTGTATCTTTATTATTTAAAACCTTGACATCAGATGGTGAGTGTTGGAGTGTGGGTTTTCTCTTCACCTATTAACAGGTTGTACGCTGCCACCTGGCAACACACTTGGACATGGGGGAAATTGGCTGCCCCACAGAAGCATCTAGCAGATTCAGTGCATGTACTGGGACCTCTTGCTGCGCCTGGACCATTGATGCATGCTCCCCGCTCCGGTGGTCCCGTTTCCAAGGATGTGGGCGGTGACTCCACCAAGTGCCAAAAAAGACGGGGTTGGCGCAGCAGATTCCCCACCTCGCGGAAGGAGTGTGCATCGGTCCGGACAACAGCCTCCTGAGGAAAAAATCCCATTAAGTTATTTAATCTTATTTTTATAGGAAATCTTATAGTCAATGTGCAGATTACACAGGACATTAATATCATTAAACTGGAGATTTAACTACACATACGTCAGACAAAATGCTAAAGACTATAATCCACATTTAGATCACTGATTTTTGGTAGCTGGTTGGTTACTCTTTGAAAGCAGTTTTTGTGTTTTGTGTAATTGTACTTGGCCTTGTGGTTTATAATTCAAAATAGTTTTTGTTCCTTCAGCATAGGACACTGGTATCTTTTTTTTATTTTATCAAAATAAGTTAACAATTCTGGGGCATAATGGAGACTGTAGAGTAACAGATTCAGTGTTTCTACGTACTTGCTGCAATAGGTTTTTTTTTAAGACTTTAGATGCTAAAACATATTGGTAATTAAAGATGTAATTAAACAACTGGAGCAAAAAAACACATTCAGTTAGGAGAAGCAGCTTTAGGAAGAAGAAAAGGCATATAAGGCACCAAGCGACACAAATAAATGTTTGTGACCTTTGAGTTCCTATTATGGATGTAATGACTATGAAGTCTCAGCAGGCACATTTTCTTTATCTATATACATATATCTGAAATGCTGCCTGGATTATTTAATATCGTTCTACAAAAATACCACCAAATATTTCTAAGTAGTTGCCGAAATGGCATTTGAATAGCAACTAAGATTTTATAGCTACATACCAAAACTTATTAAGGAAGTGTAGATAAAGTATGTTAGGAGTGTAATGAAGTCAAATTTTAATGATTTTTTTTCTTGTTGCACATTTATCTGATTTGTTTCTACCTTTCACTCTCCTGACGTGTTTCTTTACGACACGTCAATCTTCTTGATAAAACTTCAGATGTGGAAGATGTGAAGTTCGTCATAAACTATGACTACCCAAACAGTTCTGAGGACTACGTTCATCGCATTGGACGCACAGCACGTAGCACAAACAAGGGCACTGCCTACACGTTCTTTACTCCTGGAAACCTCAAACAAGCCCGTGAATTGGTAAAAGTACTAGAAGAAGCTAACCAAACCATCAACCCCAAGCTTATGCAGCTAGTGGACCACGGCCGTGGTGGTGGTGGAGGTACGTAGAGTTGATCTTGCATGGATATTGTATGAAACCTGATTTGTTGGGATATGGTAACAAACCTGTAATCCTAAAGCCAGATTTGAAAATGTATTTTAACTTTGTCACCAAATTGTCACACGTTTGCCTTAGATAATATCCGAAAAGCATTGAAGAATAACTTATTTGCCTGCAATATGTGGTGGTGGCTGAATGGTATGGCTATTGAATGTGTGAGAGGGTGGATTTAGACATTTTCTTCACATTGGTTTAAATCCTTCCAAATCTTATGTTTTGTACCTCTCATGTAGGTGGCCGCTCTAGGTACCGAAGCATCCCTACCAACAACAATCCTAACATGATGTATCAAGAAGAGTGTGATAGAAGAATGCGTGGCAAAGATGGTGGCCGTCATGATGGGAGAAGCAACAACCATGATAACGGAATGCCAAACAATGGGGCTGGTAGAGACCAGGGCAGGCAGAATTACTCTTATGTGGCACAGAGCACAAATTTTCAACCTAATCAGTATGGCTACGGGCAGGGCGTCTTTACGGCAGCGACAGGGGGCAGCTATGGTGCTGCTGCATACGGCCAAGCACCACAGCCACTAATGTCCCAGCAGTTCGCTCCACCTACAGCTTCTAGCTTGCTGAACTATATGAATCAGGCTCCCACCTACCAGTATCACCACCCCCACCCCCACCCCCTCCTTCTCGCAAGTAAGCCTTCCTCTGGGCTAACTGTAATTTTGAGCTGGTTTTAGTTTTATGAATCTTTTTAACCTGTGTTCCATTATTCCATTCTCCAAAACATGAAGTTGGGCTGAAGTTAAGTTCAGGGGAACTTAATTTTCTGTTGGTGGTGGCCAACAGCTGGTAGACTAATTCATCTATCCAAAGGCATGAGTGTGTCTTTGGTTTGTGTGTGTATATACATTTCCATATAACTATTTTTATTTTTAAGATTTTGAACGAATTAACAGGTAGGTAATATACCATACAGATTTTTGTTTCTGTTAATGGCTTTTATACCCATGTATGGTCAGTATTCTTCATTTGTGTTCCAAGTATTTTCTTGTCTACTAATCTGTTCCCAGTTACTGTTCATAAAAGAACAAAAAGGTAGTACTTTTCTCCTGGGCTGCTAGAAATCCGTGCCAAGCCCAGCTAGTGTATTCTATTTATGATACATTAACCAGCATTGTGTCCCAGATTTTGTTTCCTGGAATACATTTTTTTTTAAATCAATTACACTTTTGTTCCTCTAACTCAGGTTTAAGACGCAAATAAAAATTTAATTTGATGATCCCTTGGATAATAGATTAGAATCCTGGTTTGCAGTTAAGATTGCTTCAACTGCATTGTTTTCCCTCCCTTCCGAAAATTGTAATTTTGGTACCAATCTTATTTTGATTTTGTAAATACAAATAAAGAATTTAAAATTAAAATTGAGCTTAATTTACTGCTGTCTCCAACTTAAGTGAGCTATAAAACAATGTATGAAGGTAGGATCAGGGGGTAGCCTGAGACAGGTAAAACTGTGGACCATCCTGGAAACCAATATATGTATATATATAATGTATATATACACATTATTAAACACTCATCTACAGACACCAGACAAGCCAGAAGGCTGCTTGTTCCCTCAAATCTCATGGTGCTGCTACAACCACAGGGGATTCTGGGTAGGCACATGCAAATAAAAGGTGATAATTGTTAACCTTGCCTCTATATCCACTTTATACATGCATCCCTTGAAAGTAATTGCCCGCTGTACAGAAGAGCCTTTAAACAAAAGTCGGGAAGAGGTGCAATAGTCAGATCATCACTCATGGACGGCTGTTTCGTCCTTAATGGGACTCGTCAGCATGAGGTTGTGATACTGGCTTAATACTTGGCTTGGGGTAACCAAGAAATAGCATTATGTAACGTATGTTGGGTAAAGATGGAAAACCCTTCCACTAAAATTTAGGGGTATGTAGAATCCTTATTAAACACTCATCTACAGACTCCAGACAAGCTTATATATAATTTTAGTATGTATACACACACACACAAACTTACACATGGGTACTAACACATACTACCATCACACCTTTCAATTTGAGGGCTGACTTGGAGAACAGAACTGATCTGCTATCAAACTCAATGGTAAACTAAACCTAAAATGACTTCACTGTGTGAGTTTGGTTGTTTCAGCCACACTTATTGCTAAAATGTGTATAAAATCAAGCACATAGGGAACCATCTCTGTAGACAAACAGTGGCAGTAGAATGGATCATCTCTGGAGTGATGAATTAATCTACCTACCATAATGCGAATTGCCTACTATAGAGTTTGGTGGAGGAAGGATAATGGTCATGTTGTTTTTCAAGGGTAATATTACTGCTATTGCATACAAACATTTTAAACAATGTTTTCAAATTTTGTGGCATCAGTTTGGTTAAGACCCTTTCCTGTCCCAGAATGATTATGCCTGTAATGGGTTCACTGGGAGAGCTCTAGTCACTCCTAGAGATCACCCAGATGTATCCTCCTGCTGTCCCCAAAATCACTTCCAGCACTAGTAAGCATTCATGGAACCCTGCCATGTGTACCCAATACGTAGACACAACTACCTTCAATTGAGTATGGCAAGAAAGAACATTTTATTTGACAGAACACAGCATATTTATACACAGAAACATCAAGACAACAACCCGGATTAAACAGAACAAAAGGGCTCCATCACATCAGTACATAATTGAATTACATCACACAAGATTTAACTGGAACAATTTAAAAACTCTTGCAGGTGTAGGGAAACAATGACCCTGGAAAGGGCCTCCCATGGTGTGAGCGGATAATCTGTGTACGTTTTAACCTGTATTTTTACAAGTGAACCACCCATATTTCCCTACAGGAGGAACCATGTGTTTAGGTGTTGGTGTGGCAGAGCTTGTCCTGGTGTGTGTGTTTAGGTGTTGGTGTGGGCAGAGCCTGTCCTGGTGTGTGTGTTTGGGTGTCGGTGTGGCAGAGCCTGTCCTGGTGTGTGTATTTGGTCATCTGTTTCCTTGCACTAACAAATTTAATTTTTAGTTAGCCTGAGATAAAACGCCCTCCTGAATTTGTAGTCACTTCAGAGGACAAAACGTTCAAGACCCATAAATCAGTGAGCGGAAACGTAAAGGTTTTGTGTTATTTACTCTATTTCAATCTACATATTTTATTGAAAAGGATTAGTTGCATTAAATTGTGGGTTCAGGCATCCCATGTATGATTACTTTTTTTAGTGTTCTGATTACTCCCAGTCCCATCGCATTACATCAATATGTGTTAGAAAATCAGAAGATGGGCATGGATGGTGGGCTGATTCGGTGGTGCCACGGGCCACTTGATTAGACTTGGGCTGGCAGCCCTCCCCTGGGTGAAACCATAGCGGAAGGAATGAAAAGACATCACCGAAGGATTATTTGCTTAGACAAAACAGTGAAATCTCATATGCTAAGTGGAACTGCCCTTTTATATGTATACATTTCAAATGTCAATTACTAGATGTATATCATTTACTTACTGAAGCAAAATATTTTAAATGAAAAGCCCTACACAGTTGTGGATATGTGCGCAAAAGAAACTTGTGTGTAAAACATACCGGTACTATAAAAGATATTAAAGTAAATTTCCCTTGCCTATAAAAAAATCGGAACCTCCCCAGATCCCCAGTTCAGTTTCCTGCCTTGCTTAGGAAGGTACTGGGGACCAGCGGGACATGGTTCCGTATTTTTTATTTTTATTTTGCAGAACCCCCGGCGGGGTACTTCGTGTAGAGGAGGTCACTTCAGCTACTACAGCGGGTAGGCTTCGTGACTCGGCAGTTCCTTTCTCTGCTACAGCGGATGGGGGTCTCCCAAAATAGACCTCATGGCATCATGCACCAACAAACAGGGAGAGACCTTCTCCCTTTCACCACAGGGACATCCAATGGGAGTAGATGCTCTGTCACAAACGTGGAACTTCCAACTGGCTTACATTTTCCCCCATATTCCACTTCTTGCAAGGGTTTTGAAGAAAATAAGAGAGAGAGTGTCTTTCCAAATATTCTCATTGCCCCATACTGGCCAAGTAGAGCTTGGTTTGTAGATCTAAACCAGCTGGCCTGCGACAGGCCTTTTCATCTTCCAGTTCAGCAGGATCTACTTCTGCAAGGAGCTGTTTATCACCCGCACCCAGAACATCTAAAACTTACAGCATGGATTCTGAAAGGAAAAATCCTGCAATCCAAAGGTCTGTCCTCCGCAGTTATAGAAACCCTGATTGCCAGCAGATAACCAGTTACTTCTTCCAAATATCAAAAAATCCAGAGAGGTGTGAGGGTACACTTATCTTCTCCTGTGGACATCCACTCTGTGCTTAATTTCCTGCAGACTTGTTTTAAAAAAGGGGCTTAAACCAACCACCTTGAAGGTACAGATAGCGTCTCTCAGCAACATACTTTGGACCTTCTTAGATGTATTCAGATTTACCTCGCTAGAACGAGTTCTTGGAGAAAATCCAGTTCTTTGTTTATTTCCTTTTCTGGTCCTCGTAAAGGGAATAAAGTGTATAGAGCTTCTATCAGTGTTCTTCTTACAGTCCGGACAGGACAGGATGATACCATGGAAGCCTGTTCTTAGCCCTAGTATAAATAAGCAGTCAACCTAGTCCATTGGCTGCAGTATACTCAGAGAACTAGGAACTTCCCAGGGAAGGCTACCCAGAGCTCTCACCGTTCTAAGGGTGTGACTAGGGGTAGGGCTAGTCCTAGGTAGCCGTTAGTGGATGGATAGCGAGAGTGAATGGAAGCAGACAATGAGTGGGAATGGCCAAAGACCTCTACTCTGCCTGGAGAAAGAATAAACTGTCCCAAAGACTCCTAGTGAACCCTGGGTAGTGGACAGGAATGCTGAACACCTAAATAGAAAAAAAACAACACAGTGTCTCGTTCATAGTACAGTCAGTTCCAAATATTGGTAGCTCAGAGGTTGGAAAATAATTAAATACAGACCACAGTCGGGCTTTGAGTGTAAAAGACCACATTAACAGATTAGAAGGGTCATATAAGCAAATAAAATAATAAAGGTAAAGTCTCTTGGCTGTTATGCCTTAATACATTCACAAAGAAACCTACAAACAAAGCCCCCTTGTTTCAGAAGAAGACATTATCTAAAATTTACAGCTTCACTGGATTCTTTCTGTTCTACCGTTGTGGACATTTTTGTGCAGTTCCATTCTGAAAGCATGTCCTTCTACTTTACTGGTAGCCCTCTCGGCTGAATTAGTGCCAGCCCTCCGCTGCCAAAAAACTGATGTGGATCTCCTTTCCCACTACTGTACTGTTAGATAAAAATAACCGAGCAAGAGCCCCCATTACAATCCAAACACTTTATTAAGAATAAACATTAAGGGCACACATCTGGAAATGGAAAGTGATACAAACAATAAAATAAACAATACTAAACAGGCTTTTATATAGTGAATAGTGCTGAGGTGCATTCATTGCAGTTGTATACATTTTAAAAATAAGAAGTGTTTTTACATGTTAGAGAAATAACAAACAAGTAAGGTCATTATCTCATAAACCAACACTATGCTTTATAAGTTTGTAGTTCAACTTCATAGGATCCTTTAAACCAGGGGTCCCCAGCCACTGGGCCACGGACCGGTACCGGTCTGTGGTCTATAAGCAACCGGGCCGCACTGCAGTTTCAGGCTTTTTTCTTTAGCCCTGCTGCGGGCAAACAGCAGGGTGAGGATTCAGATCACCCACAGCGCTGCAGGGGACCTTGATCCTCCTCTCCGGCAGCCATGGACGTCTGTGCGATGCAGACAACCCCGCTGCTGTCGGCACTTCCACCAGGGCTTCTATGAAGCGCGGGTGTTATGTGACCTTCTGGTGCTCCACCATAGAAGCCCCAGCAGCAGTGGTGGTTGTCTGAGCGCATTGCACAGACTTCCCCCGGCTGCCAGAGATGATGATCCCCCTGCAGGGGACCTGTATCCTCCTTTCTTGCAGCCAGGGAAGGTCTGCGCGATGCACGCAGACAACTTCCACTGCTGCCGGCACTTCTGCTGGGGCTTCTATGACGGAGCACCGGCATAGAAGCCACGGCTGATGTGACGAGCAGCTGCAGAGGTTCTATGCTGACGTACATCGGCTTCCCCCACTAGACCAGGGAGTCTGGAGGTGCATTGGTAAGTTGGGGGGGGCAGAGTGGCATATCTAGTGGGGCATAAAGCATATCTGGGGGCAGAGTGGCATATCTATGGGAGCATAAAGCATATATGGGGCGCCATAAAGCATACCTGGGGAGCAGAGTGTCATATCTGGGGGCAGAGTGGCGCAATTTTATGTGCTTTTTATGGATGGAAAGACAACCAGGGAAGTTGCAAATTTGATGCATTTGAATCCAACCCGCGGTCCGTGGAAAAATTGTCTTCCACAAAACCTGTCCCTGGTGCCAAAAAGGTTGGGAACCGCTGCTTTAAACAGCTTAGTATTGAAGTTTAGATTTGCCGATTTACAAGGTTACATATAAATGTGTTTTAGTGCAATTATATTTGTCTGCTACTATGCATCAATGATTACTCCTTCCAAAATTGGATGCAAACGATACAAACCGTACAAATTACATGTGTTTAAAACAACAATAAATAGTGCAGATATTGGTGAACTGGCGCTAATGAAATTATATTTTTTAAGGGCAGGTAGCTTCAACTCCTAAACCTTGGTAACCCAGTTACTTCTAATAGCGGGAGAAGCCAGGGTGTCACAACTGCCACGGATAAACGTTTCATATGCTGCTGACCAGCCATATATAAAACATCACCCTTTACAACGCATGACATATACCATCTGTATGTTTATAGCTTCTACATACAGCATTATTTTATACTTTCTTGTCAGTAACATGTAAAATGTATACCTGTCCTGGTAAAATGGCTAATGTGGATACTACAGGAGAGATGCTAAGGAAACAGGAACCTTGTGGAGCTGCACTTTTCCTAATGATAATCATAGAGGCTCACTAGCATATTTCTGCCTAGGACTTTTCTTAGGATTTGTGGCACTGTAACTAAATATTTATAGTGCAGACATTGTGTTTCTGAAAAACAGTATCATTATAATTTACATAATGTCAGTAACAAAAATACAGTAACAAAGTAAATCAGAGCAGATTTCCTAAAAATACCTCTATCTGGCTGTAAACAGTTTAACAACATTCCAAATATAAATATAATTTGGTTTTCACAATGGTCCAGGACCAGTGAGGGGAAAAAAAATGTACATTGCAACATATTTAAATGACAATATGGTAATACTAAAACATAGATACAGTGACGCTTTTTCCTTTGTTGTTGTGTCACTTCTGTATGAAATAATTCCCAAATAACATGCAGCTATAACATGCCTGATTATGCAAATATACAATATTTACATACGTACATAAAATAATCAGTTATAATGCAATTGGCATAAAACACAAGCAGGTCATTGTCACACAATCCGTCCTTCTCTATTGGACTAAATAATGTTTAATAAATTAAATAAGTCGCAATCATTTCTTACATTTTATGCTGCTGAGTTTTCTGGTACAGCAGAAAAAAATAAAAATAAAAAAAAAATACTGCCTTTTAGATTTCCACTCATTTGGATGATCATCAGTGCGTAAGTGTGTGCAGTCAAGTGCAAATTACAAATTCTTTTATCACATATAGCATCTGTGGGGTTTACGCAAGATGAATTAAAAACTTTGCACCAAATTCACGTTTCCTCTATCACTATATTTTCCCCCTCTGTATTTGTGAGTATTAGTTAACAAAAAATCAGTGACTTTGCAAACAATGACTTTGGAACTTATTCTTACTTTCTAGCATAAAAATATGCGGAACTAACATGGCCATTAGGAAGTGAACAGTGGTGAATAGGTAGGGCTAACAACAACAACAAAAAAATATTCTGTTGCTAGAACTGGTGCTTAAAATGACATATAAAACACCTTTAAATGTTCAAACAGAAATCAAGTAAATAGGTTAATATTTTTCATGGTATATATTAACAAGTTAATAACATTAGAAATGTACCATTGCAGACTCAGCTAAAAGCTATAATATAATTATATAACAATTAAACCTTTGAGTCCCGATGTGTGTGCTCAGTGCATAGGGGAAGAAAAAAAACACATTATTCATGAGTCATTGGGAAGAGGTACAATAAAAGCATGCTGGGACAATACCAAAAATGATGCTGGCAGCATAATTATATATGTATTACATCATAGGATAACCACCCTTTCTGCAAACTTACATTGCAGATGGGATACTGCGACTTCAAACATTACAGATCATTTTCTTAGATTCTTTGGAGCAGAAACATTTCAGACAACTCGTTTGTAGTCATCTCTATTAATAAAGATTATATATATATATATATATATGTTTGTTAACATCCTTGTATTGGTAATTAGGGTAACAAACAGCTCATTATGTATAACATAGTGAAGCCACAAAGGTTTAATGTATTACAAGGCATAGCTTATCTAGCTTTAAATAATACAAAACACTGCACTGCAAATCGATATCCTTAACAAATCGATAGGAAATACGTCATCTAATCTTGTCCTGCTTCATTAGACGATCTATAATGAGATGGCAGTTATCTCTGCAAAACTAATTACTAAACATAAAAGACATTAATATATTTTAATACTGAGCTGTAGAAAAAATAAATAACCAAACACTAATATACCCCAAATTAAAATAGGATTAGCATAGGGGCTGATGGAGCTAAAACTCCAGGCCCATGTCTCCTTAATAGGCCCATCGTCAATAAAAACCCAGGGGCATGTCAGGGGCTGCTATTCAAGGGGATGGTTTTGTAGGTTGGCACCACCTCCTGGAGATGTTTGCAACAGACTGACTGCTTCAAGCAGTGGCAGGAAAACAGTCTCATTAAAATCAATGGAAGCTTTTAGAGTATGGGCATAGGAGCAGTGGTTGCCGAGTCAGCACTGGAGCTGACTAGAAGGTAAGTATAACATAAACATGAGGATATGATGAGAGGCAGGGAAAGGGGCAAATGTGTAAGGGGAGAATTAGTTGAGGGCCACAATGTGTATGTATCACTACACAATAATTGTGCCAATGTCAGACTGACTTTTGATTAAGGCCCTAAGCTTTAAGGGTCGAAGAGAAGCCTGTCTTTGGTGCGACTGCTATTAAAACAAGAGAACACTGAATAAAAAAAGGTCAGAACCTCATAAACAGATTTACCTAGCAACCCTAACTAAGATTATCAAGGAACTCAAACAGTGAACATTTTACTTTCTTGTTGGTATGTTTGTGATTAAGGTTGAACACTAAGTTAAAAAACACTAACTATGAAGGCCTGATCAATCATAGAATCTAACTGCAAAATGATCTAGATCCACATTTCATTCATAGCAGACATACAATCACATATACACATTAAGTCTGCTTGAATCCAGTTTTAAAATGCGTGTCCAGATTAAATATTTTACAGGGAAATTCTTATTTTCCAATTCCAAAATTATATTCCATAATTATATTCCATATAAAACTCAGAGAGGGCCTGCCTCTGATCCTTCAACCTTATTTTCTGATGCCCATTGAAGGGGCTTGTTTTACTTGCAGAACAATACTGCATCTCCTGAAAGTCAGTAGTTATTATTGGTGAATACAACACATCTCGTCTTTAGGACTCTGTAAGACACTCCTACATTTCCGCTTCTCCATGCACTCTGAAACGGTAGACACACGTGTATTCTGGATGACCCCAGTTGCTCTTTATTCTCAGCTCCACCAGTTCGTAAATAGACGTATTGTCTCCCTTTCAATACAAAATAGCAATTTAACAGACTTTAATGACATGGTTAAATCAACCATTAGCTTTGACCAAAAACACAAGTAGGATGATGAAGGAAATAACACAAATATAATAAATGTTGGTTAACTTTTTATCAGTTTTCAGATATTTTACTCAATTATCAACTAAAGGGAATTTTGATGAAACCAATATAATGAATGATATATAGTATTTAGTGACATTAATCTAAATAGGAGTAGCTAAAAAAACTGCCTTTAAAGCAATCTCCACATATCTATTGTACATTATGCTGAGCCATCTCAACAGAAATGACCCTTTATAACACATAATGAGGTCAGAGCGCCGAGTACCCTTCTTGGGTTTATGAGCACACCTAAAATTCCAGTCACAATCGGCTTCTTCTGTATTGTTTGTGTTTTAAAGAGATAAACGTCATCAACCTATCTCTACATTGTTGTTATTCCCCTACATGCCTTAAAATTCATTAACAAAAAATAAATACATTCAGGATTAGTTAAAGTCTATATAGGTTGTGCTACCACATTAAGTAGCCAGTTCATCCACTGGAGTATGGAGGGGAGAAATGGGAGCCCTTCAACACCTAAAGTGGGCCCTAACCTCAAATGAAAATAACAATCAAAAGATTGTGGTATATTTCTGCTTAGTAATTGTTACCTGGATGGGAAATGTCTGAATAGGCTCTCCATTCTGATTATAGGTAAAATTTCCCAAAAGAACCCCTTCTTCCTGGGTCTCTTCTTGAAGGCCCTGTGGAGACAAAAATATCAAATTTAAATGCAATTTTGAATACATTTTAAACAATTATTATTTGCATGGTAAACAAAAAATAAGGAAATGGATACAATGTTACAAGCGCCCCAGGAAATCCTCCTGAATAAGGATAGGTCAGCTGTGTCTAAACACACTTATCACATTTACTATGCCAGGAACCTATGGGGGAAAAACATTAAACTAAAGGTTACAGTCTAAACATTTTACTAACATTATTTCCCTGAAACAGAGCAACATTAGCTCGTATAGCTTTAAGCTCTGACAACCACCATTAAGACAGACACTTGGTAAACTGCAAAAAAGGTGATTTACACCCTGGAATGCTGTAATTTCACCGAATGGCACCCCAAGCATCACAGGTAAACTGCACAACTGCTCTGTTTGACGATGAATACTTACATAGACAGAAAAGTCTTTAGGGGCACTTGAAATTGTGGCCTTTGGAGACAATGACCGAGGGATGTGATCCAAGGTAACAGCTGTTGGCCGAATACGGGAGGACAGATGAATTACAGCATAACCCTGGGACCCTCGAAAAGCCCAACAGTTTCCTGGATTTGAATCGGGCTGGGACACCAAAAACGAAAATAAAAATATATTATTAGATGCTGTTTGTGTATTGGACATACATTTAAATTCTATTCTTGCATTTCTTGTACCAATATTGCCAACAGCACCCCAGTTCCTTCCTTTTGTTGTAATTTCTTAAATGACATATGCTAATCCAAAAGAAGGGGTTTGGCTATTTTAAAATTTCATATGTCCTATATCAGTAACTAGCAGAATACATAAAAATAAAAGTGATATTTTTCATACAATACATTATATCAACATACAATGGTAAATTGAAACTGTTGTTTCTTTCAGTAAGTACCTGAAGGATAACACGAGGTGATTGGGAATGGTACCAAAGGGGAATACCAAATAGACTGAGAAGGGCAGTCTTTGTCTCGTAAGTCTCGGAGCATCTTGTGCTAATAACGCTGGCTCCTGGAACCGTAGAGAAACATAATAAAATCTTGACACACAAGCATGACTAAATATATATACACACAAATTGCAACGAGACCAGGAGTTATCCAACCTACCAGATGATTCCAGGGCATAATCAACTATCCCAATTCGATCTTCACTATACCTTTGGAGAGCATTATTCACAATTTCATGGACTTCCTATGAAGCAGAAAATGTTAGTATTGGTGGAGTATGGAAATTGGTGGAGTATGGAAATTGGTGGAGTAATGGAATAAGAAAGAAAGTGGGAGGTGAAAAAGGAAAAAAAAATAATACCTCTCTGGATACTCCAGATATACCTCCTGCCTGCAGGTCTCTGTTTATAGTATTGTGTGCCTGTTTCGCCCATTGCTTTCTGTCTGCAGACAGCTCAGCCATGATTTTTCTCTCCAGGTCCAGTAAATATTTCTCCAGCTCATTCCGATGCAGGAAATGTTTGGAAAGGGATCCAGCTTCACCGAGTTTAGGATCTGTATGAGCCATGAGCCATCTGGGAAAGAGCAATTGCACCTACAGGAACCAAAACAGTTCACCAGTTAATTAGCAATCAGAACATTTCTGTCATGTATCAAAGCAGAGTGAGAAAGTATGAGCATGATAACAGCACATAAAACATACATTAAGGATGTGCATAAAGAAGATGCACTGCAAATTTGGTTAGAGTGCATGCCAAATACAGTAAGTGATATGAGCAAATGTGATCACTGACAGCTTTGCCCTGATTTGGTTATACATCAATAAACCACGAAGGGGTAATTGTATTTTATTATAAGGTATCATTTCTGCAGAATGTTGGAATTATTATTGTACAGTATAACATATGGAGAGGTGTATAACCCACTAACTTCATCCTTAACGTCCTGAATTTTTGCTGGTACAGCATCCACTTGCTGGGCCATCTTATCTTGGGTTTTTCTCAAAGCCAATATCTGTTCTTGAATGTCCAGCAGCTTTTCCTCCAGCGCTAATAATTCATGCAAAAGGTTTTCTCTCGAGTCCTCTTGAGAAGGGCTAATGCAAAACATTAAGCAGTTTTCCTTTAACAGGTAAAATCAATAGACGGTTGTGTTACCTTGGCATGTGATATGGCAAACCACCTGGCCTGGTCCCACAATATTAAATAGCCCTCACAATAAGCTTGAGAACAGCACCCTCTTTACCTAATGTAACACCTTGCCCTAGTCTGAGTATAGCCTTGAATATACTTATTGCAAGAAGCACTGTGAAAATAGTTGGCGCCATATAAGTAAAAGATAATGATAATAACTAAAACCTTTAACAGTTATTTAATTAACTATTCTGAAATCTGACCATCAACTTTGGGATGTTATATGTAATCTACATCTATTACAGAAACAATTAATTCACCTTTTCAATTCTGTCCTCAGCTGTAGGATCTGATCATCCACTTCCTGTGAAGGACACGAACAATAATATTGTTTGTCTTATTTTTACTTATCTATTCAATTGTAAGTGTTTATCTGCATCACATCATGTTTATGCAATACACGGTTTATTTATAAAGAACATTGGCTGACGCTTATAAAGGAATGATACTGCTCCAACACTTCAATGTAGTCATCACCATACCAACCATGTAAATGGTACAATCATCAGAGACATGGCAGTGCCAACTATAATTAGGCAACATATAAAAATTTGCTCTTTTTAAGTAACCCCATGCCAGAAGCAGAGCAAAAGCTCTTCCTCCCATAAGTGGGGACTGCGTTTGCAACCTGAAATTAAAATTGTACAGCGCTACGGAATTTGATGGCGCTATATAAAACAATAAATAATAATAAGCCTACATTATGATGTCAACATTTCACCCATAGCAGTGTCAGGAAAGAGTTTTATTACACTCCTTGCCAAAGTCTTACTTACCTTGGACATTTCATCCATCTTTTGAAGAATCCCCTGTATGTTCCCCTGCTGCTCCTCTCTTAGTTTTCTTACATTATTCTAGATGAGAGAATGATAGCATATATTTATATCATCAGAACATGCTGATGTCAATGTATCCGATCCAATGTTTCCCTCCACTATATTTATATACCTCTGTCATGGTTGCTCCTTCATGTAAAATTTCCTCTTTCAGAGTTGCCTCTCTGTAGCTCGATAGATCTTTAAATGATTGAATAATCTCATCTTTGCTAAATCCAGATGCTGTTGCAACACCTGCTTCCCAGTGACCTTTTTGCTGATTTTCCAGACCTTGGAACTTTCTTTCAAGCGATTCAATACGGGAGATCAAATCCAGCTACAAGGCAAAGAGAATAAAATGCACAGGACACGATGGAGCGCAGGAATCACTTGGGTACCTGGGTTCACAACTGTATCTACTTTGGGGCATAAGATTATTGGGATCTCACAGGCTTTTGAAATCACCATCTAGATTATGATAACAGTTTTTATTCCCAAAACCCATATACCAATTGTTTAAATAGAGTACTATGCTATAGTACGTATTCTATACTTTTAATATATTCTAATATATCTATCCGACACAAGCCACTGAAGCAAAAGCACCACTTAGCTTCAGTCTGATATTACATATAGTAAAAATCTTTACGCAATTGTGCACTTATGCTTTATTATTCAAAACATTAAAAAATTGTTTGAGGCAGCACAAATTATATACTATCCAAAAAATGATACTTCGGAAATAAAAAGATCACTTTGCTACTCTTAAATTAAGTTACTGCTTATACTGAATGTCCCTCTTTTCAAACATTCCCATATCTACGATTACAGGCAAATGAGGCAGAACTGCCTTCTTAGGACAATGATTGCCTACCACGAGAGGTGGCATAGTGAGAGACACTTGACAAAACATTTAACAAGATTACTCTGTTAGGTCACGACTATCTAGCTCCATACCTAGAAATTGTTTTCCTTTGTAGAGGTGTCCCTAGTTTGCACAAACAAAAGTTAATATCTAACATTACCAAATAATAATATTGGATTTCTCTATACTTGTGTGGGCCATTTCAAATTTTACCCCTCCCACTTAAAGCACCTTTTGGCACGAAACGTCAAACCACAGAAAAGGAGTCATTTATTTATTTAAAAAATGAATCATTTTTTTTTTGTAGCCATGAAGTTTTACCACCGTTCCAATTATATAAATATTTTTTTATTCCCTGGAAACATTGTAGTCAGTATGTCTATTTGATTGAAGCATTACATTGAAAGGACCATTTAGCTATCAGGATGCTTTTACTAAAAGCATGAGTATGAGTATATCACACACCTCGGAGAAGAGCGGTTGTGTTTCACGCCCAGAGTTTTCCTTTGCCAGAGCATCAGTTGTAAAAGGTTTTTGTTTCCAAGAAAATGGAGCAATGGGTAGGGGAATCAAGCCCTGAAGCCCATATGGGTAAAAATGCCATAATCCTACAACAATAACAGAATGCATATCAGATTAAACTTTCAAAATCAGATAACTTTTTACTTCATATCCAATCTATATATATATATATATCTATATATATATACACACACACACACACACACACACACACTTGAGTACCAACCCTCTATTCACATACATTCACAGTGTCACATAACTCTAAACACTAATGCTGCAAACATATGTTGATACTGAGAAGGAAGAACTTCAGAAACACTGCAGTCCTGTGCAGTATCGTGATGCTCTATTTTTCCATGATTGTTGCGAATTGAATAACTTTTAACTCTGCCTCCTCCAATGTGAAGCTCAACAGGGAAAGCCAGGACTGGACAGAGGAATTAAATCAGCCCTGGAACTTTAAGGCCAGCTGCTGATACATTAAGTATGTGCTGCCCCTTGTTGAATACACAAGGCTGTACTCTTCTCTCTTATATTCTTGCACCACGCAGCCAGACATTGAAGGACCAAGTCTGGTTACAAAGGTAAATGAGCAATACCACTGGGCATTGTACTCAACACAAAAGTGGTCAGAGCCAATGCGGTGGCTACCCCTGCTACACATAAAAGAGGAGAGCAGCTTGCAAAAAGCGTGGCAGCAATGGTGAAGAAACACGGGATAATAGTGTATGTAATAACCAATTTTACCATTGAGGTAACAAGAGATTATACAGCCACACCATTGGCAACTATCTACAAAAATGCCACCTCCAAAAAAGGAACTAAAATACCATATTTGCTCGATTATAAGACAAGGTTTTTTCATGCAAAAAAACCCCCATTGTCTTATATCAGAGGTCGTCTTCTAATCAGGCCTCAAATAAAGGTCTGACTGCACGACTAACATCCAGATGCCTCGCAGGGCTGCAGGGGACACAGATCCTCCTCTCTGGCAGCCGGTGGGCTTTTGCGTGATGTGCACAGACAACCTCCGCTGCTGCCGGCACTTCTGCCGGGGCTTCTATGACGGAGCACCGGCATCACATGACCTTCCGCTGCTCATTCATAGAAGCCCCATCGCACAGATGTCCATCAGCTGCCCCGCTAGGCACCAATGAATCTGAAGCACAGGGGACAAGTCTAGGGAAGTACTGGTAAGTCAGGGGAGGGTAAGAGTGGCATATGGGGGGGGGCAAGGGCTTTCTGTAGGTAGAGTTGCACATAGGGGGTTAAAAGGAATATCAGGGAGGCAGAGTGGCATATGGGGGTGTATAAGGCATATCTGGTGGCAGACGATGGCACATCCAGGGAGGCAGAGTGGCATATAAAGAAGGGATTATAGGCATATGGGGGGGCAGTGTGCAATTAACGTGGGGGCAGATTGGCTAAAATATGAAATAAAAAAATGCATTTTTATCACCATAGTTTGGATTTTTACTAAACTATTAAAAAAATAGTTTTCATTGAATTATATTGTACTAGATAAAGAACTTTTTACCTATTAGTAGTAGGTTCCAAGTCTTATATTACAGGTTTGATTTCTTTTCGCTAATAAATTAATATCAACGGTTGGCTAATAGGCTAGTATTCAGCCGCTCAACCAATTGAAATGTTTTACTTTTTTTTATTTTATTTAGACTGTTCTTTTTTTTATTAGTAAAATTTTTTTTGGATGACAAGTATATAGCATGTATAGTAAAACAACCTCATGTGTGTCACCCTCTGTTTGCTGCAGTACAACAGTTTTATACTCATCATTATTGTAAACTAATTTCTCTCTATAACACAATTGCACATTTGTTTCTCTATCTAGGTATATCTGTCTATATCTTCCAATAGAAGTGGTGCAGATGCCCTGACCAACTCCACCCCAGTCACTGACCTGTGGCAACCATTGTTGCTAAAAGCAGAATTAGAAGGATCATCAGCACCTTCTTTAGAAGAGCATAATGCCTGTAGAAATAGAAAATGTATTAATGTGAAACACACATAATCACTCTATTAAGCAGTCTTGGAATCAAATGTATATTTTAATACAAATCAGAGGGATAAATAAGGAAAGATCATAAAATGCACTACACTGCACAACCACATGACAGTGACAGTCAAAAGGTCGATACTCAAATATGTTTTTTGGATGTAGGTAATACGTTTAAGTGTTAGGGCTGGATGTAGAAAATGATTAAAGAAAATATAAGGGAGAAGGACGATTCACAATAAAAAGCAGGTGGATTCTCCAAGACCAAAAGTAATAGGACTAGGTCAATCATTTTAGCAACCTGCTGCTGAACTGAGTTAATCTTTAACATGTGTCATACATGACAAGACCATGGTCAGTAAGCCTCACCTAATACCGGTATATAAAAAAAATGTGCTCTAATACATGTGCAACTATCCATTTTGATGTTCACTGCCCCAATTTTAGATATGCATATGCAGTCTTTAGTCGAAATTTATATATCTTATAGGCCAACATAGAAAATAATGTGAAGTTGCATAAGTTTTGGCAGTGGTGGCTAAATTTGCTTAACGTAAGACCCACATACGACAGACTTCAAATGATGGAGGGCGCAAAACCTTCACATTTTGTTGCAAAAATGATATATAAATATTAGGAAATAGATGTACCTAATGTTATTTATTCATATGTAATTTACAAAGTTTATAAACTACATAAATATAAACTGTTAATATTCCTTAGTTTGATTTTAATCCATTCCGAAGTACACTCATCAAGGTAAAGTTACCACAACTAGGCATTTTAATATTACATTATAGCCTCCATAGTTTCATTGGGTAGTTCATACACTGTTTGCTTCAATTGTTTCACAATTCTACACTGTACTGAAAAGCATGATGGTATTTTATAAATAAGTGATAACAGTTAGGAATGTCAAAGAATTAAGCTAGCAGACTGCTTGTGACTTCAGATGAGTCTTTTGAACGGTGGCAGCTAGAGTTCTTGGAGAGCTCTTGCTTCAGACAGATGTTAGCTTTCTTAATTCTTTAAGTTCTGAAATCTTGCAAGTGACTGAACCAATTAAAGACAGTATATCTTCACATCATCTCTAGACATCTGCTCCTTTGTCAATTATTGTTCATTAGCTTCCTCCTTGTACTACCAACTTAAATCAGAGGCTGCTTTGCACATGTGTGCCCACACAACATGCTTACAAACAAATTCCTATGTCTACATTATATTTAACCCCTTCAGGACCGGGATTTTGATACTAACGTGTCGCTAAAGGACCGGAGCTGTTTTTGTGTTTTTGCCATGTCTTCTTTCACCTGTAATTTCTCTCTTATCAATTAGTGCACCCACACAAATCATATATTGTTTTTTTCAGCACAAGTAGGGCTTTCATATGAAACCATATTAAGCTGGGTAGTACATTGTTTTGTTTGAAATAAACGGGAAAAAGTGGGGGAAAATGAAGAAAACGAATTTTTTTACAGTTTTGTATACATACAAATTGTACACACATTGAACCAATGGGAAAAAACTATCCCAAATATATTCATTAACTTGTCCTGATTTGGAAACCACCCAACATGGCCAGGATTTTTATCTATTTTGACCGGTATAGGGCAAATATTGCAAGGCATGCATCACGTTTTTGAAATGTAATTTTTTCCAAATTTGGCATCGTAGTCTAATAACTGCAATAATTGTCACAGATACTGATTATCCCCCCAAAATTATATGTTTATGAACAGTAGATAAGTCAAGGTGTACAACTAGGGTCATTGTGACACTTTTCAAACAGGGATTTTATCGCCAATTGCTGCCAAATTTTGAGGTATTTTTATATTTTTTTGGTTTTTTTGCATATGTTGCAATGTTGCTTTAGATTTTATATTATATTTTGTATAGAATATGTGCAACTGCAGAAAAAAACACCAAACTGTGTTCACCAACATCCCCCGGTTCCAACAAGGCCTCACATGCATGGTTCATGCATTTTTTGAGGAAGCTATGAGGGAAAAACTGGAACATGCGCATTTTCGTTTTCAAATTTGGAATTTTCAGAAATTGGTTTCCTGGGCCCTTATCCCATTTGGGACATTTTGGAAGCCCCCCACTGTAAATTACCCCATAAAAGTATATATTTATTAACAGTAGAC
>VKOC01000004.1:29062364-29094791 GCA_009364415.1 Spea multiplicata
TGGTGTATGGGAGGGGGTAGGAGCCAGAGTGACGTATGGAAGGGGAAGGAGCCAGAGTGGTGTATGGGGGTATTATGAATTTCAGGGGCATATAGGGGGTATAAGGCATATCGATATTAGGCATATCAGGGGGGCATAAGACATATCTGGGGGTAAAAGGTATATCAGGGGGCTCAGTTGCATATCACTGGCATATAAGGAGTATAAGGCACTTCAGGGGGCACAGTGGAATCTCTGGCATACAGGTATAAGGCATATCTGGGGCAGAATGGCAAGATGGGGTCAGATGTGCATAACTGGGGGCAGTTTGGTAAATAGAAAAATATAAACAATGCTTTTTTTCTCAGTTTTTATTAAATATGAAAAACAGTTAACATATGAATTAATATTTACTAATTACTTTGAATTAAAACCTAGTTTGAGAAACACTGTTTGGGTCCTTGTAGCTTTTATTATTATTAAATAAAATAAGAAGGTGAATAGAGAAATGCCATTGTGATAAAGAGATGAAAGTGTAAATTGTACGTTTTTTATTACATTTTAAATTGCATTTTTTTATCCGATTAATCGAAAAAATAATCGGCCAACTAATCGATTATTAAAATAATCGTTAGTTGCAGCCCTAATTTGAATAGGTTACTAATTTGATAGGTCATCCCAGATTGTGTCAAATAGAGGTTGATCTTTACCTTATCAAAAGCCTCTTGAACAGTTGCAGAATCCTTCAAGAATTCCTCAACAAATGAGTTAACATAACGTTGTCTTGTTTCTTGTGGGACTTTACATGCCGTTTCTTGGACAACTGAAGACTTTTTGCGGGAAGAAATCTAGAAAGGTTAACACATTAGCTTTCAACATAACACAAATCTAATTTAGTACAGCCAAGAAAACAAAAGATTTTTGTTTTTTTTTTCTACAGAAAAGGCATATCCTTGTCTGACTGATAACCGGGAAGAGAGTGCCCTTCCTGAAGACCAAACTCTGCATGCCCCTACACAATGGACAAAGGAGATCGCTACATTGACCAACAAAAGAACAGTGCACAGCAGACAAATGGTTAAGAGATTCTATATAGATTTAAATCTATTGATGTCAAAGATTAATGTTACCTTCATTGGTGGTGTTTGCATTGTTCTTTTTGGGGGAACGCAGGATTTTAATGTTGTGGCAAATGTTCCTCCTTGAAAGAACCCGCTAATCTGATTTCTGCCTTGTGCCACTGGCTGCACTTCAACCAGATTAAGATAAACTGGAAAAAAGTAAAATAGCTAGCATGAGCATACATTGTATACACTTTTTTCTTTTTTATACTATACGCTAAACATTCCTGTCCAACAAATGCAGCGCCTTAGTTTGTCTAAACAAGGACCCTACGTTACGAACCCCAGATTCACTGCTAGAATGTGTAAGGACGTGCGTGAAATGTTTAAATCGCCAAAGGTAGACTTCACTATGCGTTATAAGGAGAAAGGCCTGGTTATATTGTTCTGCAAGAAGGTCTGCGCTATAAACCAGTGATATTCACAAGAACTCACCCTAAATAAATTATGCAGGGCCGGCTGTTCGCACAGGAGACGTTCACCAAGACTGTCCTTTTATTAATGCACAGTAAAGTTTAGTGGTTTAAGGTTTTCATTCGCATTATAAAAGTGCTTACATTACTTACCTTTGTTAACCTTACCCACTCTAATGGCATATTGCAAAAGAATCAAAAGGCACATATCACGTCTCCATGGCCACAACACCGAAGCAACAGCGCAGTCTAGCAATTTTTAGACCAGGGTAAAAAGAGCATCCGTAAGTGGCTTAGATTTTAATAAATTAAAGTTCAGCCTACCCATCTGGCCAAAATTGTGAAAGGCTGGCGATACACATCCTGTAATTTTCTTCTGTGTTGATGCAACAAACGCCTGACCACTTTTAACTGCGGCAGTTATCTGCACGGCTTGCTGCTGAACATGAAGTATTCTGCCCTGAGGTATTTGCTGCGGAGCAGGACCACGATAAGGAACAAGAATAGAGCCGCTTGATTTGACCTAGATGGAAGAACAAACACCTTCAAGGAAAAGCACCATTTCTCAGAATTTTTTTTCTATTTTAAACAATTATTCCTGCAATTCAACATTGACCATTTCTTACTATACAGAGGACACAGTAGAATAATTTGAAGCCATTTATTTTAATATGTTATATACCGTACATCTCCTTTGTGTTATGAATCCCTCTTTGGGGGAGAGGGAGACTGAAAAGAACGTTATAATGGGAGTAGTTGACACATTTTTCTTGCTATGTGCACCGGGCTGTATCATTAGGGTGACAATAACACTGAATAATGGATAGTAACGCATTCTGAGTAATTTAAAGCACTAAAGTCTATAATAAAGCCTGCTATTGCGGACATCGTCTCAACTTATATCATACACATAAATAATAAGAAAAAAAATGATGATTGAGTACACAATAGTGAAGCTTAGCTTTACAGAAAAGGTGTGTTTGGTGCCAGTTATATGCAGACCTGGAAGCCATCATCGACGTCAGTCATTGATGTTTAGGATGACGTTACTCGAACAAACATAGGTGAATTAAAGGGCCAGATAGTCACTAAGCCACATTTATTTTAATATAATTTTATTTAAGCTGGGGCCAGTGAACAATATTTTGCCATGCAAAAATCCCACCTATGCATGTAATCTTTTCCTGTTGCCGAGCTACATGCCTTGCTAATGATGGCCAACTGAAGTCATCTTCTACTCAACAATGTGCATGCATGGGCACTGTAAGCCAGCCCCAGCATAGGCACAAAACATTTCACTGCTACAACAGCTGTTTAAGGCATCATTTTCTGTTTAAAAGTGTACACAATATCCGTACAATTGTCATTTTTACATTTTCTTAAGTATAACGTATTTGAAGGGAAAGTCTTAATTAAACACTATACTGAATGCTTGAAAGGGTTTTCCATAGGACTCCCTTTAAACTCAATCCGAGTATCTCCTGTAATGTTTTATCCTTACATCACATTTTGCAGATGGATGGGCAACTCTTTTCTTCTGAACAGGAGCGTCACTAGCTTTTGGGTCTGGTATGTCCATCTCTGACTGATCTTGAGAACTCTGAAGGAGCTAAAGGACAAAGATTAACATTAATCTTCATTATCTATGAATATACACATAATAACAAAGACATAGGGATTCACTTGTTGTGGACCACATGCTTAATTTTTGTATAACCTGCTTTGCTTAATGTGACGTTAAACCGTTGCACTTAAGTTAATTTTAAATGGGCAGATTAAAATAATACATTAGGTAAAGAGAGCTTCAACTAGAGGCATTTAAGTGCATGTGATGGCCAGAGCATACATTTAATCCTTTGTACATAAAGGTAACTGACCAAGAACATTTTTAAACAGAATTAAGCTTATATCCAAACTACAAAACAGTGAATATTGCCATCTTCCATGGTAGACTTATTGTATGTATGATTTCACAAAGAAAAAAATGTTTGCTAGATGTAGCTTAATTTCTTTTACAAAACCAAATACAACTAATTTAAATTCTAGGTGGGTTTTCTAGAATTTAGCTAAAGAAAAAAAAAAAAAAAAAAAAGATATTTGGAATTAAAGCTGAATCCCGAGTGCCCTTAAACGCAAATATCTCAAAGAGAAGAATTAAGACTCCCATGATAGAGGGGACCACCACCAGCACAAGTCTGAACCATTTTGAGAGTTTTTCTCTACATAAGGAAACCGTAATGGTCTTTAGAAAAGAAGCCACGAGAGGACCTGGAACATTTTACCTGCTTGGCATCTTTGTTTAATTCTCTCTCTGTGAATTCATTGAAAATTCTCAGACACTCCTCCATAGGGTCCTCAGAATCTGAAAGGTCAGTGTCACTGTCAGTGTCTTCCGCCTCCGATGATGAATCCAAAACTATGACATCATTTACTTTTTCTAAAGACTCTACAATCGGCTTGTGTTCCTGATCACCAACGCCATTTTCTAATTGCGTTACCAGAACATTTTCCTCCATTGCAGATACGTCTGCTGGCACAGTAATATCACTTTCCAAGTCTTGTAGACCATCAAGAAAGCATTGGCTCTGGGTTAAAGAGTCTTCTTGGGGTGAGTATTTAACCTCATATTTCGGAACAGTAATTGTGTCTTCCAACAGTGTTTCAACCAGAATACTTTGATTGCAGTTTAATGGACTATAGTTTTTGACTTCACTTTGTTCTGGCACGAATGCATCCTCTATGGTTGTGGTAACATCTGATGCAATTAGGTCATCATTTTTCAAATCAATTATTTGATCTGCAGCACTAACCAGACTCTCTCTTGAAAGGTCAGCTACAGACGTCGGTTCTAATGCAGAACTCACAGACTCCACTTTTTCTGCTGGAGAAACATGTTCTGTTTTTTCCATAGATATATGTTCAGATGCTGCATTATCTACACTTTCCATTACGTTATCAGACGAGGGTGCAGCTTTTTCTTCACTGGCATGAAATCGATTTTGTCTGTGCTTCTTCACAACTTGCTGCAGAGGTGGGGCATCGATAATTAGCACATCATCATCATCAGATTCTTGGAGTTTTATTTCCAGCCTTATTGGCGACACATCCCTGGGTTTCTTTTGAGGAAGGTGTTCAATCTCCTCCCCAGAATTTGCACGCTTTGCTTTAGGCGTTTCACTTTCTTTTGTAGACCCCAGAAGACCCGCAGAATAATTAAGGAGTGGGTCATACTCTAAATCTGTGGCAGGACAGCGCCTGTCAATCACATATTTCTTATTACGTGGGGAATTTATGTTTTTATTTGAAGTTGTGGCTGTAGTCACATTAATTTTTCTTATAATCGGAGTGTGTTCTTCCGCAATGACCAATCTATTGCCGTTACTATCGACTTTGGGTGCTTGGTGTTTCGTTGGGGAGTGTGCCACATTTCTGTATAGCAACAGCTTCTTCTGCTTCTCTTCTACTTCATTCTTTACTGCCTCAATAGCTTTGTTGAGTCTCTCAAGCTCCTGAATGCTTTTACCTAGAATTGAAAAGAAGCTTAGCCAGTCACCTTAGGTAAGCCGTCTACTACGCAGCTCAACAGATTAGCCCTTCAAAGCAAAGTAATACATTGATAAATTGCCATAATTCAACTGAGCAAAGTCCACATCGTAACATCTATTACAGAATGCCCTAAGCATCAAATTCCAGTCATGTTTCTAACTACATTGACAGATTTGTCAGCTGAAGCCCCAAGACTAAAATAACATTTAGGTGACCTACCACATCTGTGAATGCAAACTGGGGCTGAACACCACAAACCCCCAACGCATGGAGGGTGGGTTAAAGGTAACATGTCTTAATGTACATCTAAAGGCCGGAGCCTTACAAAAAGCACGTGAAGAAAGGAAACCATCAGTTGCAACATATGTACATTCTACACAACCCGTATGCAGACTAAAAATTTAGTCCACATGACAGTTTGTGTTTGCTTCAAAAAAGCCTTGCTCTTGCACCAATTGACAAAACCAACTATCTTTCGTATTAGCCATATAGATGGTCTCTTGCCACAGGGGATACAAAAGATCACTTGCACTCTAGCGTCAGCAAGAAAACTCAGCCTAAAAAATGAAAAGCCATCTATTACGGCATTATATGCGAGGAGTGGTAAAAAAAGCAACAAATCGTAGATTTGACAAGAAGAAAAAAGCAACCATCCATAGCCAACTTCTAAATTCTACGTAGATTTAGCCAACTCTGCAGTATTCACAGGGCTTTAGATGACTAGGAAAAAGCTGAAACACAGAATCTCACTGACATTGAGGCAGAAGCGCAATAGTAATCATACATTAGATTAGCAAACCATCTACAAATCAGGTCGCTCTGTCAGGGCTTAACTAGGGACTAGGTGGCCAGTTTAAGTGCAGCGGCAGCCAATTGACAAGTGTACACGCAGAAGGATACACAGGGATATACATTATGTTTTATCCTCATGCCGCCAGGAATAGCCAGTCTGTGGCCACACATGGTAGCAACTGATACGGGGTGCTGTGGGGAGCAGCCCATCAGGCATTTGCCCAGTGTGCCAGATGGCAAACCCATGGTATTCATTCACTAATGGAGTGTTACCATGAGAATGATAGCTTCAGCTTCCTAACCTCACTATACTAAGGCCAGACACTGGCAGGGTTATTCATCAACAGCTGAGATGGCCTTGTACAATGCCTAGTTCAATCAGCATGGTGTAGGAAACACTCACCTATTTAACTACACATTATACAGGGCCAGCCAAGTTCTTCCTGTCCTTTTTAGTGTATTGTTATCTCAATAGGCATCATTCTCCCGTCGGCTCTCCCCATAATTAATAACCCCCATGAGTGGGTGTTCTCCATTAACTACAAAAGGGTAGCATAAAGTATTAGTCTCAAAAACTAAAGGGGTTTGTGAATAAAATGCACAGAATGCCCACATACACATGCTTAGTGAGGATGCAGAATACGCCAAAAAGCAAATAAAAAGTTCTCTTTTGTAATGTATGCATAAGCATTAAATATAAACAACGTCATATTTTATATTTATGGAGGCAGGAATGAAAGTAGTGGTTAACTCTGGATGCTAAAAGCCCGACATCACGTAGTCAAGTCTTCCCTCTAGACCCCTTACCGAGGGCTTCCTTATCACCCCCCGCGGCAGCAGAGTTCTTTTCGCTAGCCCCCTCGCTTCCCCCTTCAGGGGGTACATGCCGGAACTGGCAGTGGGGTCTTTGGCAGCCCCCGGGCCGGAGCCAGAAGGGGCATGGCAACTGCTGGAAGTAGCCGGCTGGGCGCAGCATCTTTCCACACAACTCAGCAGACCGCGACACCACACCCTCTCCCGCCAAAACGCGGAACCAAAAATCGATGGGCGGAGCCATGTTTATAGCTGCGTCATTCGAGGCTAGTCCAATCAGAATAAGCTTCTCCAAAGGGGGGCGCGTTTTGAGTTGTTTGGCCCTAACCCCTAATTATTCACCGTCGCAAGTAGACGGCGGGCGTCGAAAGTTTCCGCTGATTCCGTGACGCGGTTTTGTGGTTTGTTTTCCAAACCCTATATTTTTTGAACCCGTGAAGATAATGGATGAAATCCTCATGCAAATCTTTCAAAAATATGGTGTAGATTTAGTTTTATCTGAGACTACAAAAAGTTGTCAAATTCTCTATTTAGGCGCGCAAATAAGTACCACGTCTACTACAGGCCTAGAGCACACGGTTTGCGTGTTTTGAGTGAATATAGTCACCTAAGTGTTGCATGCTTGTCGATAATGGCGCACTCCACGTATACGCTAACCCACAGTTTACCGCAAACCCACATTTACCTCAGTGACACCCAACCTCATGTAATAAGGTAAGGAAACCATTTCCATGGCATTCTTTAAATATCAATATGGCAGCGCTGCCTTCCCCCTGTTTTGCTGCACTGCCACAGATGAATTAGAAAGTCGTTATTTTTATTTATATGAAATGCTTTATTTAAATAATTTCTATTCTAGGACATCTATGGGAAAATACATTTGAGAAAACGTGCGTATTTGAGCCAATTCCAAGCGCGCTGGTGATGGCAGTCCGGCAGCCTCTAGCAACATTGCCGTTGGCCTCTCTGCTGCTGCTGGGGAGATGGGTAGAGTCAAAGAGGACAGCGGGCGAGTACCAGAACATTTCTATTATTTATTTATTCTTTTATGAAGTGATAAGCACTTTTTGACTCTAACATTTTTCATTTTTTATTTTTTTTTTGTCATGCTAAGCGATGCTTTATCTGTATACATGACTTAAAAAAAAAAAAGAAAAAAAGAAGCCCCATCTATCCTGAATCAATATTTTATTTTTACTTACTGTACATCTGTATTTCATCCTCCTCTTCTCATTATGTTTCACTGGATTTTTGTGAGAGGATCTGGTTTTATGTATTTTATATTTGGGATGATATTAGGTGCTGTTCTAAAAAGACATACACAACAAATTGATAACGTAACACTGTACGTAATAGCTTATGACTTATTTGTTTTGTAAATATATATATATATATATAAGGATATAATTTTGCAAAACGTTAACATTGACTTAAAAGTACTTAAATTACTTGTTTAATACATAATCGAGTATACAAGTAGATCCAGAAAATTCTTCAATTACGGTAATATACAGCATTCAAATGATTTTTGATCTGATACTACCAGTTAAGTATACAAATCTTTGTTTTTGCCCCATCCTTTAATCTATGCCAGTAGTCACATTTGATCAAGGAGTGGAAATGAGTTCAGAAGCAGTCTCTTTGCATGCAATAAAGTTGCAGACTTCATAGATTCGGAATGAAGCAAAAGCAGACGCCACCATGCAGGCTGCACCCATTACATACCACCAGTTGAAGTTACCAAGACAAAATCCTTTTGTGATACTATAAAATCCAAAGGACACCATTGTAGTGAGAGCGATTATCTGAACACAGACAGGAGGCCCTTTGCTGATGCTGTTCATTTTTCCAACTTGGAATGATGACTTTCGTTTGAATGAAGACTCCAATTAAAAGTCTTTAATTGCGCACTGCCAGAAGACACTTTACATTGGTAAAGTTAATGTTTCGGCTGCTCTGCAAGGTCAAGCATTATCAACAAATCTCAGAACAAGAATATATAGCTGAGGGGTGTAGATTGGGTGGGTGTGTAATTGCTATATGTTTTCAGGAGCTGTAGCAGGATAGTCTTCTTATCCTAGGTAATCCACTCCGTGAAAGAGTGTGATTAATAGCTCTCGGCTTTTTAGAAAATAAACACAATGAGGGCTTCGTAAAGCAAAGCCACCTAAAGTGATTTGCTTCTGTAAAATACAACACTATTGCCTAAGTCAATATCAGGGACGAAGGGGTCTGTCTTTGTTAAGTGTCCTTGATGCATTATCCAATGGTCTGCCATTGTATGAAATGTTAAGATGTGTATGAGGTAAGTAATGGCTTCCCCAGCCAGTTCACCTGCATTTGCTTGCCTTCATCATTGGTCATCTTAAACCCTTTCATAACAATGGTGTTTCCCTTCTTAGTGACAGGAGCTGTTTTAACCATATGGTTATTAATCATTTTTTTGGGGTTAGTGCACACATATATATATATATATGTTATACTACTACACAATATATATATTTTATTACTACTATAATATGTGTCGTCCAAAACTTCATATAAGTAATAACATAAAAAGTAAAAGCACATTTTAGCACATGGGGTTAGGCACTGCTACAGAAGTAAAGCACAATTCATGTTCAGTAGCATCCCCCATGCAATGTCTTTGTGCCTGTTGGTCAGCCTGCTTGATGCTACATTTGAACAGTCATGGCTGTGGCGGCAGGGAGCCCTGGGATGTTCTCCAAAGTGTCTTTGGCTCTGATGAGCTTGTAGATCACACAGGCTGACCACAGGTCTGGCTTAACTCCCTCCAGTTGGTGCTCCCTTACAAATTTGCCAATTCGGAGTGGAACCAGGACATAGTCCAATTGCAAGGGAAATTTCCCTGTTGGTGCAAATGATTGAGGGGACACTATTGCATCCCAGGTCATTTGGCAACTTTCTTAAGTATGTAATGGTATAACCTAATGTCACGAATGGCTTAAGGTATTAGAAAAGTGTTACTTAGATTTACACTTGTAAGAAAATTGCTTTTAGTAAGATTGTATTCTTTAATACCTGCTTTACTTAATTTGTAATTCAGATTTGGTCAGCTAATGCTATTTAAGACAAGCCTCATGATAATGCAATTATATAAATGACACACCTAATTAAATGTATATTCACTTTCTCTCAAATAGTAATTGGGAAAATAAGTCTTTAAATGGCTACTAAAGGTACGTATGTTTACCCTCATGTAGGGTATGTTTGTGATGAACACAAAGGTTTGGAGGTTAGGATGGCACTGCTGCTGTGGGCAAAGGCACTCACAAGCTGTTAAGGGGCAAATGTGGCACTGATAAGCTATTTGGGGGCACTGATGCTTCAAACAGCTATTCTGTGCCTCCATGGCCCCCAAACAACTTGCCTGTGCCTTCTTTGCCCTTGCCCCCTTAATAAATACTTGTACGTATGTGAACACACACAAGTTTCAGACTCATACTCAATAACGCATTCATTCCAACACACACTGCATCTCACCCACTTATGCATCCATGCTCTCATGCGCACACAATTCCACATTCATGCTCATACACTCACATAGAAATCCATGCATGCATGCATACATACATACATACATACATACATATCCCTCCCGCCTGCCCCTGTTTACCTCTCACCTCTCCAGCAGCTTTTTCCCAGACTTCTCACATGCTGTGTGCGACCAGCCTCAGTTTCACTGTGGGGTCAAATGAAGTAACGTCAACCTGATATGTTCCTGTCTCCCTGTGCCGGTTTAAAATAATTTAGAAAGGTCCCTTCTGATGTAGAACGATTGGAAGGAAAAAGTATAGAGAAGGCTTGGAACGGCTCCTGATCCAAAGCATACCACATCATCTGTAAAAACTTCAGCAAAGTTGATTGGACAGCCCTTCACTTTTACAGATGGACCATGACCCAAAAAATGGTGCAAAACCACCACAGGAGTTTTTTAAGGCAAAAAGGCTGAAAGACCCACAAACAACTGAAGACAGCTGCAGTAAAGGCCTGGCAAAGCATCACAAAGGAGGAAACCCAGTGTTTGGTGATGTCCATGCATTCCAGACTTCAAGCAATCATTGCCTGCAAAGAATTCTGGACAAAGTATTGAAAATGAACATTTTATTTGACAGGGCTTGACAAATTTGTTTTAAATCTAGGAGCCAGCTAAAAAAGTTAGGAGCCAGGACTTTTATTTGCCCTACACCCACACTTTGCCCAGCACTCACAGTCTCACACTTTACCCTATCCCTCACTTTGCCCCAGCACTTTGCCCTGCACTCACACTTTGCCCCAGCACTTTCCCTGCACCCACACTAAAAAGCACCAGTGCATACTTTTAATTACCATTCATTAATCCCATTAATTAACTATGTCCCCAGTTTCTCATAGGCAACTTTGTCACTAAACATGAGACTATGGGAAGCTATTTAGTGACAAAGGAAATTGGGGACAGAGTTTGCCTTTGCCCCCAGTCTCCCATAGCCATCTTTGTTTTGTCCTCCCACTGCCAAGCATGCCCCCAATTACTTTAACTTACCTGACTGAAGACCCCAATGTGCACTCTGTTGGATTCCCGCTGTCAAACATCTGTGCGATACAGACAACCCCGCTGCTGCTGCCAGCGGCTCCACCCTCCTCACTGAATGGGGCTGGCACCGCCCACAAAGGTCATTGAGCAGCGCTGGTGCCGCCCACAAAAGTTATTGAGCGGCGCCGGCTGACTCACTTCTATTTTGAATCGACAGGGGTGGCATTTTAAGAAGCCGTCCCTGTTGATCCGAAATAGAATTGAGTTGGCTGGCTAGCGCGACTCGGTGACCTTCGTGGGCGGTGACAGCCTGGTTCAGTGAGGAGGGTGGATGGAGTTGCCGGCAGCAGCGGGGTTGTCTGCATGGCACAGACGTCCGCTGCTGCCGGAAAGGAGGATCCAAGTCCCCTGCAACACCGGGGGGGTTCTGGACTCCGCTTGCCAAATCCCAGGCGCCAGGACAAAATTATCAGTTGCCATGGTGACCTGGGATTTGTCGAGCCTTGGCCTATGCCCTCTCATTGAACCCTGCCACTCCAATTTACCATTCATTTTTTACAAATTTGACACCCCTTCGGTATTTGAAATGCTTCCATGTCAAGATTTTTGGAAAGATACAGAGCTAATTTTAGCACTTGCTCATAATATTAAACTTTTTTTATTTTATTCTTTTTGGACTTTTTTTACATTTTGCTGGAGCTGGATGGTTCCTCTAATGCATAATTATTTTTAAATGTTACCACTTTTTATTACTTTTTAAATATTTTACTAATCACATTGTGATTAGAAAGCTGGGCTCCATTGACTTGCATTGACCCTCTGGCGATCTTTTCCAACTCTCTCCTGCCATCTCAGGCTGTCATCAGTGGGGTGCAAGAATTACAGTTGTAACCGGCAGGGCTGCCTCGGGGGCCCACTTGGGGAGAGAAGGTTTCACTGTTTTTTCTTAAAGGAAAAAAAAACTCATCAGCAGCCATCCCAATAAGACGACAATTTAAAGTGGGATGGAGGAGGAGCCCTCACTCTCGTAGACGTTGCTAGTCACCTGCGGGAGCAAGGTGGTTGAAAAAAAGCTTGTATGTGCCATATTTGCTCCCAAACAGCTTGCGTTCCATTTTGCCCACAAAAAGCTTGTGAGTGACATCTGTTTCCCAAAACAGCTTGTTGGTGCCCCCAGTTTGTATGTGCCTTCTTTGTCCCCAAATAGCTTGTCAGGGCCCCCAGATTGCCTGTGCAATCTTTGCCACGAAATAGCTTGTCAGTACCCCCCAAAAGCAGGAAGCTGCATTGAAGACTGGGCTCCCTGACATTTAAAACATTAAAGTTTCATGATTCAAATTGTTGATATGCTAATGTAGGAATGACATGATGTCATGTCTTACTATGATGTCAGTTGGTTACAGCTTTAGAGGTTGTATGCAGACTACATTTTCTGGCACTTCTATATCAACCCTGTGTTGGCTATTTAGAAGAGTTGTACCTTTACATTATTATTAGTATTATTATCTAAGAAATCCCAGAACGTGGGATTCCTTCCATAGAATATCGATTTCAGATTTCCATCATAACAAACCAACAAGCAAAATGTCAAATGACGGTAAGAGTATTATACATTAGTATTTTACTTTTTGGTACAATTAAACAGATAATCTCTGCAAGTTTGTTTTTCCTGCTATTACAATTTTGGGGAGTCTATTGCTTATACCTATATTAAATGTCAAAACATTTTTAATAATTTATACATCGCTTCCGGCAGAAATAATTGACCGAAGACATGACGTTGAAGAAGGGGAGCAAGATTCTGAGGTCATTGACTTGACTGGGGGAGACCAGGGAGAGGAATGGCAACTGTCATTTGGACGCGGTCCGATAACCTCCCCATTACATGGCACTCCGCCAGTTTCAAGACCCAGTGGCAGAGAGAGGATGAGAACAATGCCTAATACTCAAGACTCAAGGCAGAGAGCGAGAAGCCGTTCCCCAGTAAGGTCCACCGCAAACCCTCTTGTGGATGCGCACAATGATGTGAGGCTTCCAGGGGCAAATAGGAACAACACCCGTCTGAGATTACCTGGCAGGATTGTTCAGAGGCGGGTAACTGGAGAACAAGACATTCTTGGAGACTGCAGTATTTGCTTTATGGACTATGAACGTGGGCAGCCCATAATCAGTCTGCCATGTCAACATCAGTTCCATAGTCGCTGTATAATACGCTGGCTACAAGAGAACCCCAGCTGCCCTTTATGCCGCCACCGGATCTTACAAAACCCAAGAGGAGAGAGAATAGTTCTTACGGCAACAGAGATTACGACCACACGTCGGAGAGGCAGACCTGACATCATCACAACAAGAACATATGAAGTTGAGGAATAAATCTGCTTTGGACTCATGTCCATTCCCAGCCGCTCTACTATGTGGCACTTACCATAAAAATAAAACATTTGTATGATTTAACATAATTTCATTTTTATTTATAACACTTTCAATCCTATTCATAGAATGATGTTATACAACACAATGAGTAAAATGAATTCTCAGTGAATTATTTACTGTATAACTTTTTGGTGGAAACTCCTAATTTGTAATCCTACAAAATGTGCGTTATATACCATACCTCCTAAGCGTCGCATTTCTCGATGGGCCAGTCCCTGTCCTGTTGTCCTAGGAGAATGCCCACTCCTGCTGTTACAAGCAATGGTGATCATGAGCTGGCTGTTGCCAAACAGGGGCCCTGCAAAACCTAGGCCGCGCACCCTATTAGGGACAGCCTCGGCTGTAGAGATAAAGCCACTTTACATTGTATTGCACCATAACCTCATTTCAAGATGAAGCCTTTCTCTGTGTTTTGGGTAATTAAATCAATGTGTTCGTGGATTCGGATGGCTGTGTAACACCTCCAAGGAAACCGGCTTGTGGACACAAACTCTGCGGCTGACGGGTAGGAAGTTTACTGTTGAAATACGGTTATTGTGTGACAACTCCAATAGAGTGTGTGGGGTAATTAGAGCACAAGGCAGAACCACGTGACTACTTGGCCTGTGAGCGAGCGCGGGCACGCTGTACTCTGAGGACGGGCACAGCATTTTTGCACGCGCCTCAAGACGAGCTGAGCCGGGATCGCGCAGGGGAGCTGGTGATAGCGGAGGTTTCTGTCAGCGAGTGAAGCGCTTGCTCTCCTCTTCTTTATCTGTTGCTTGTTAAGCCACTCACCTTCTGCCCCCTCCTCAAACCCACTGCAGAATGGGGAACAAGGCCAGCCTGGGCGCGGGGGAGGGAGGAGCGGGAGTCGGGCAGCATCAGCCACCTCCTTGCCCCGGGTCCGGGGGTTCAGCACCAAACCGTGGACAGCTCCCATTGCCCAGCACGGCTGGAGCATCACCGACCGGGGCTTGACATGGCGGTGTCAGGTATGGAGACAAGGGATCGGGGGTGAAGAAGTAAAGCTGTAGGGACACAGAGCAAGGGGTATGGCCTTCCAGATCAGCTGGGAATGTGTAGCAAGGTGCATTAACATGGGCATGAATGGAACAGAGCAATGCTCCGACTAGGAAAGCCCTGGGATTTCGTGGAGTTTGTAATTCATGGTAACATTGATTAGAAGACTACACCTTAAGGGGTTAAGGGCAATTACGTGTCTTCCACATGTAGCCCCGTGATGCAGTCCAGGAGCTGTCATGGGGGATTCCTCCTCCCTTCTATGTTCTCCCCTTTGTAGAGTACACCGCAGGGACGTTGTATTTTAGATTTTTAGTACATAAGAACGTAAAAACACATCGCTACTAGAGCCAGTTGTTAACTTTTTTTTTAGTGAAGGAGTTCAACCAGTGGATTCTGGGAAATTGACCTATAATGTATTGGGCCACTTCTTCAGAACTGTATACGTGCGTGGGCTGCACTCATTTTTCACTATGAGAAAATATGGTCTTTAATAAGATATGCAGATTAAAATAAAGTCAATGTAACCAAACCTTTACTTTTCCTCTCAATGATTCCTGGGCCTAGAAAGTTTTGTCCTCTCAAGTGACTACAAATTTAGGATTCTGGATAAGTACAAATGAAATTTATTCTAGGGATGCACTGAAATGAAAATTCTGGACCAAAACCGCAAATTCAGGGTTCAAATTGAAAACTTTTAATTAAAGTAAGATACACACCAAAATTGTTACTTGATTATAAGACAACCCTGATTATAAGATGACCCCCCCAAAATTCAGGAAAAAAGCCTGAATATAAGGCGACCCTATAGGAAAAAAGTTTTGCTAGTAAATGTTAATTGATTTTAACTATGTAAACTATTTTTTTTTAAAAAGCTATGATTGAGAAAAATATTTTTTTATTTTCCAACCTGCCCCAGTTATGCATATCTGCCCCCAGACTTGTTACTGTGCCCTAGAAATGCCTTATACCCCTGTATGCCACTGTGCCACATGATATGCCTTTTAACCCTCTATATGCAACTGTGCCACATGATATGCCTTTTAACCCTCTATATGCCACTGTGCCCATGATATGCCTTTTGACCCCCTATGTGCCACTCTGCCTCCAGAAATGCCTTATATCCCCTATATGCCACTCTGGCATTTAGGGGGTTAAAAGGCATATTATGGGGCAGAGTGGAATATAGGGAGGTATAGGGCATTTCAGGAGGCAGAGTGGCGTATAAAGGGGTTAAAAGGCATTTCTGTAGGCAGAGTGGCATTAAGGGGGTTAAAAGGCATTTCATAGAGCACTCTGCCTACAGAAATGCCTTATGCCCTCATTTAACACCTCCCTGCCCCCAAACTTACCGGTGCTTCTGATTCCCCGGTGTGTAGCCGGGGCACCGTGTAGATGTCTCGGCAATTGCAAGGAGGTGCAGATAGCAGTGCGGGTTGTTTGCGTCCATCGACTGTCAGTGAGAATTCCCTGCACCGGTGCGGGGAACTCTGATCTCTAACACCGGTGCGGGGAACTATCTTCACTCACAGTCGGGGAAGGTCTGCGCGATGGTCGCAGACAACCCCCGCTGCTACCTCCTTCCGGCTACAGTGGAAGTTGTCTACGCGAATCACGTAGACGTCTACACGATGTCCCGGCTACACACCGGGGAGTCAGAAGCACCGCTAAGTTTGGGGGGCATAAGACAAAAGGATCCAGGTCCCCTGCAGCGCTATTTGAGGTCTGATTATAAGATGACCCCAATTATAGGACAAGGGGTCTTTTTCAGAGCATTTGTTCTGCAAAAAAACTTGTCTTATAATCGAGCAAATACGGTATATCTTATTAAGCTGATCAATACCTGCATGCTGTTTCCCCCAGTTGTTTTTGCTGAGTTTATATGTGATTTCCAGTTGATCTATACCTGCAATGCTATGTTTCTATACATTATTTCTGTATACCTGCAAATACAGGATTTGTATGTCTGATTCTGTTTATTTGATCTGTATCTTCAGTGCTTTGTTTCAGTTTCTGAAGTGACAGACCTCGCGCTCCCTAATCTTGAGCCGACTAGAGGGAGATTGTGATCTCCCAACTAGTCCTTCAGGCTGCAGCTGCTGATGGGGCAGCTGTGCGCCCCCCGCAGCTGCACCTGAGGTGAGAACAGCTCTCGCCTCACCCTACCTCTGCCCCTGCGAAGCAGGACAAAGGTAGGAATAGGTGGGACAGAGACCCAAAATCAGGACTGTCCCGCCCAAATCCTGACAGTTGGGGTGCATGCACATACCAAATACACTGCATGTATAGTTTGAACACAATCTGCTTATAAAATAGTTTTTTACCATTTGCCAATTTAAAAAAATATCCCTGGATTTCATTTTAAAAATCTGGTCCCCTTATCTTAAGAAGCGGAGCAAGTAACACGAAATACTAATTGATAACAACTGAATAGTTATATAAAAGTGCTGCATTAGCACGGCGCCCTAAAGTATACCTATATTTAAGAATCATCTATTAGCTGTGGCACATTATAAAAGTCAGAGTATTTTAAAACAAAATCACTCCAACTTCAACAGATCTCCATGGTTATGTCATGCGTGTGAAGTGATCCATTTGTTAATTTGCGTCATTTCTGCGCATGTAACTGTATATAATAAGACAAAGCTAATACATCATGAGCACATTGAAAGCCTTATCGGGCAGTAAAGTAGCCAGCTACCGCTGCCTCGTGTCCTAGGTAACAAATCCGAAGGCCCCCCGTTATCGTCATGTGCATGTGTAAATCCAACCAATTCTCGTCGGTGTTTGAAGCAAGTGGGAGGGGTGTAAAACTCGGTGGCTGCGCTTCCGGGTTTTGTATCGGTTGCCAGGGAAGGACTGGGCCGCTCCATAGCAACGGAGAGCAAAGGGACGCCTTGCGGGAGAGAGGCATGAGCACGACCAAGAGCTCCGGTAACTTTGCCTGGTTAGTTCTGGATATAAGGAGGAATAGGCGACAGCGAAGGGCGAATACGAGTAGGAGTGGGCAGACAAAAGCACACAGATTGAAGGAAGATAGAAGAAAGTAACGGATAATGTGATAGGACGAGGGGAGAGTGGGAGGAAGCGTAGAAAGTAATAGGAATGAGAATTTTAGATTGATCCTAGTAGAAATGAATGAAATATGACGAATTTGGTCATGCGATATAGAGGGAATTGCAATACATAATAAACTAGTTCCTAAAGAATAGTTGAACCTTATCACATAGATTCGGTTTAAAAGAGGATGCACATTAAATGCGTGATCTATGAGAAGACTTTCTATATGTGGACGTTCATCCTTCTCAAAACCGCATCTGAATTACAGTTACTCGCAGGTCCGGCTTTCTGTTTACCGGGGGCGGTGGGGGTAACTTTCTGGGTTTTCAGAGTATTAGTAGGTTCTGTAACTGATCTGTTTTCTATGCCTTATTTTATTTTCATGACCAAGGAAACTAAGTTTTGGGAGAGTTTCAGAGATTTCCATAATTCTGACCTGAAAAACAGAGCATTTGATGCAGCACCAGAGGAATTCATTTACCCCCCCCCCCCCCGAAAAGATCAAAAGGAATTCAGTGTAATATATGGTTAGTGAGGTTGCCAGGTGTCTGGTTTCAACTGAACAGTCAAGTATTCAAGAAAAACAAATGATGGCTATTAGTTGTTTGGTTCTGGACTGTCCAGTATTTGAGATTTTTGTCCAGGATAAAATGTGATGGTATGTGAATTACCTCTAATTGCCCCAAATCTTTGATGTTATGTGGATAACAAACTGGCAAACACAGTAGTCAGGAGTTTATATGCCCCTTAACTGCATAGTTACAAACATCAGAGTATATAATATTTTATTTAAATAAAAAACATAATAGTTTATTGAAAAGTAGAGCATACAGTGCTGGCATTGTTAATGGTTTGCATGTTTTTTATTTAAAAGGAATGCATTTTATTGGTGTCGTAGAACGTTATAAAGCCAATTAGAGGTAAAAGTAGCTAGATTTTAAAGGAAAGCATGAAAGAGAGGAAAAACAGGAACAACACGTTCCTACCACAGTGGGGTCTATTCACTAAAGGCAGAGCTGTCAGGGGAGTTGCAGTTTTGTCTGGCTTTCAGTTCTGATGATCTGAGTACTGAGCATCAGCAGAAAGGTGGTGGATGACTCATTAAATCAGTGAGATTTCTTTTTCCCATCACTCATCAAATTATAAATTACATGACCAGCTAAGCCTTTTCTCCTGGAGGAACTTGCCATTGTTAGCAGCAACAAATAATGAAATGAAGTGAGGATCACAAACTCTCACCCTAGTAAATAAACCCAAATCCTTGCCTTGTTTGGTGTTAGAACCTAAAAGGTATGAAAAGGCAAGCCATGTAAAACCCGAGTGTGGAGCATTAATGGACTATGTAGCCAGGCTATCATATTACCATAGATTTGTTTGCCATAAAGCATTAGACTCAGGGTTACCATACAACAGTGATACAAAGAAGCACAATAGAACCATGGATGCACCTTCAGCCCAAGCAATAAATTGAGAGTCTAGTGCAAGAGCGTTCTGGGGCAAAAGTGAGATAATCTATATATTGATTGGTTTCTAATTTTGATAGCTGTTGGGCTAGCACAGTACATCAGCCTTAGTTGCTTTGTATGTGCTGTCCTGTTTAATGACGGCACCAAATAATTACTGCTTTTTGTTTGAGGTAGCTAAGAGTAAAAACACTTACATACTTTAGATGAGTATGTAGTATACCAAAGCTATCTACAACTATCGGTTCAGGCAACCTGATGCATCTAATCTAAGATCGTTAACAGCACATTCACAAATCTGCCACTTTCCTTAGATTTTACATTTAAGTTCTATACACTAAATAAACCAACATAACTGTGTTTACAAAATAAAATAAACAATATATATTTCATGAAAACACGTGTTTGCGTGGAGAAAGGCAACACAACTTCAATTTCTCGAGGTCTGCATGATTATTCTTCCCATTATCTTATCTCAATGTAGTGGAATATGATGTCACTATATACATTAATAAATAATAATCTCTCCCACTGGTTTTCTCCCCTGCATGTGACATATTTCTCAGCAAGAGATCACAGTCTTCAGTGTTTTCAAGCATAAACTGATTGCATAAGTGAGGGGAAGGTATACGTTACAAAACGAATCACAGCTCTTTCTAATTAGTTTTTATACTGGTATAGCATAAGTTTTTTTTTTTATGTGTTTTCAAACCCTTTTTCTGTAAGCTCTTCAGGCCTTTCTTTGTCTTCTTTTTCATGGTCTGTACCTTTGAGGACATTGCTGTCTCATGGTTACCCTAGTGATGGAAAGCAGAAAGCTATGTTCTCTAATGCTTAGATGTTCATTGTTTGGAAATCAAAAAAAGTAAATAAACTGCTTGGAGGTGGCACTAAAGTTCATATGTAATCATCAAAAAATTATTTATTTTTTAAATGTATTGTTTCATATAAAGCTGAACGCACCTACATTGGTTTAAAAGCCAACGGTAGATATTGCTGTGGGCGAGGGAATAATTGAAAGGTAAAAGGACAATAGTTCCAATACTCTTTGTAATTCTGAACATTCTGTGTCTCTTCAGAAATTTGACAATCTGACGGGACCACGTGTTCTACAGGAATCTACCCATTTAATAAATTGCGATACTTTCTAAAACATAAAAAATATTGGTACATAAGAACTACTAAGGCGTGAAGATAAATGATCATGGCAGATCCTGGAGAGGGGAAGAAAGAAGATGCTGACTACAAGAGAATGCACAGCTTCCCATTAATACGGGTAATTCTACCTAATTTTTCTCTCTCTTAACCAAAAGTAGTTTACATGACGTCACAGTATATGTATCCAGGTTTTATTTTAGTTTAAACTGCAGGAGGGTTTTAAAGCTCGTAACCTGTGATTTTAGACATCTTTATACGTTAACTCTTTGGCGTCTAGTAAAGACCTTTTATAACACCAAAGAACATTTAAGCTGTGATGATGGGATTGAATGCCTATAGCTTTCCAGTTGCCTGTGTACAAAGCCCAGTAAGCTGCTATTAACCAGCGCACAAGGAGAATTTATGTGCACACAGAAGGTTACTAACCCTTTCCGGGAAGCTGCCTCCCCTGGGGTGGGTCTTGGAGCCAGCCATCAAATTATAAGTGTGGCTGCGAAGAAGTTTTTGCCAATTAAAGCACAGATCTTCTGTCACTGTGTGTCTGCTAGTCAATGCAGCACAAGATATGATGTCATATACCAGGCATGGCGCTGACTGGCAGACGTGCGAAGGAAGAGTCAGAGGAAACCGCAACACACCGCAGACTCAGAGGATGGGAAGGGGAGAGATATGTTTGTAAGAATACGAAAGGGGTGTGCTAAGGGAAGGGTTTGAAGATGATGGGTAAATAATGCTAGTGGGTATGAAGATAATGATAAGTTATGGGGGCATGAAAATGGAGGGTGATGATTGTAGGGGATGGAAATTTTGGTGGTGGTGGGGACTGAATGAATTATGATGTAGGGGTATGATGATGGTCAGGGGACATACACACACACACCTTTGCTCACACTAAGACCATAAACTTACCCATGCATATGTACATACACACAGCCACTCTAACACCATATATTTACATACATACACCAAAAACGCACCAACTCTAACGCCTTACACATAAATATATACATGAGGCTGGGGAACCCTTCCTTGATGTTTTATGTAATGGAACAACAAACTATAAAAAGTAGTTCTGGCTTCAGTATAGAATATAATCTAGTAATATTATAATTTATTTTTTCTGTAGTGCTGTACAATGGGTAGGCTTGACATAACAAGTGGTAAATAACATAACATTTTGACTTATGGAAAGAAGAGGTGAGGAGGGCCCTGCTCAAACAAGATTAGAATTTAGAGAATCACATAGAAATAGAATACACGTTACTTTTATAAATTGAATTTATATTTGTATTATTTTAAAACATGGCAATACAGTTTTATTAATCATAAGAGAAAGGCTGTGCCGAAACAATTTCAGATTTACAAACGCACAAGCATTTTGTGCGCACGTACTTTTGTAACAGGAAAAAAATGTGCACAACACGCGTTTTCAAGCCCAAGAGTTTGTTACTAATATTATAAAATGTGTTCTATTTGCAGCACACAGACATGCCAGAAGAAATGCGTGTAGAAACGATGGAGCTCTGTGTTACAGCTTGTGAAAAATTTGCCAGCAATAATGAGGTATCTCTACCATTATTAATATGCATCATAAAACTAGCACCTACCTCTTGCACCAAGTAGATAGCAATATCTTGATTTAGTGACACTGATAGTAACCTTCACATAAGCAAACAAAAATTTAACTACTTTAGGGATTTACATTAAGAACACAGACAAAGGCCTGTATTAAAAAGCAACTCTTTAGTACCGCTCCCATAAAACATACCTAAGCTTCTTCTTGGTGAAAAAGTATCAGACTGTTAGAGATAATGAAATGGCAGGTTTTACACCATGAAGATTTTTTTGTCATTCTTTACATCTACTAAATGGAACATCTTTTAACCCATGTAATGATTTTCTACTTTCTTAGAGTGCAGCAAAAATGATCAAAGAGACAATGGACAAGAAGTTTGGCTCATCATGGCATGTTGTCATTGGAGAAGGCTTTGGATTTGAGATCACTCATGAAGTCAAGAACCTGCTGTACATGTTCTTTGGGGGCAGCCTGGCAATTTGTGTCTGGAAGTGCTCTTGAGGAATGCTAGTATATGACCTGTACACCCCTTATTCTCACCTACTCAGGATGTACTGCTGCAAGACCTTGCTCAGGAAAGAGTCTTTTGGATGGGCTCTGTATTTATCTTTCGGTGTGTTTAGAAGTGGCTATTAAATTAACTTGCAGCAAGAGGGCTGTGCAGTGCATTGAAGAGCATTGAACTGCAAGCACCTCTGACGCTGAAGGGTTTTATTTTGGGGGATTAAATTGGTCTTTTAATATGGCAATACATTTCTAACCAATGGTTCCAGTCTTGAACAATCAGCTACATTGAATGTGGTGTAGGAACAGCCATTAATTTCCTTTCCATATCCCTTGCCCTCAGTAGCTTTTGTATCCAATAGTACACACAGGGTTTTATCTTCCTCCACAACCCCTACCATAACCCTCATTTCACAATGTATTTAATAACTTTTGTTTCCAACACCCATTTCCTTGACGCTCTGCCATCTTGTTATTTTATACATCACACATTTTCTTGTGTGATTCATTTTCCCTGCAACCTGTGACAAACTGGGAGTATTTCCTTTTCTAAAATTCATTGTTTCTTCACATCTCATGTTTATTTTTTTAATCCTTCCTACTTATGTGTCTCATGATGACTGTTCACGCATGGGTTTCTCCTTTTAAATATATATTTATACCTATATTTGCCCGGTTTTGTGCATTTCTCCTTTGCATGTGCACTCTTTTGTACATCCCTGTTGTTTTCCAGTCTTCTCTTCTTTGCAATTTACATATTGTCCTGTTTTATTTCACATAGATGTACATTAAAAACCACCCACAAGCCATAAATAATAGATCAGGAGTTTTAGGACACCACAGAGAAGCTTGCAAGACACCAGCCTTTTCTCTTGTACAGTGGCAGAGACAGAAAGCCATGTTTCTGGGAAGGATTTTATACTCTGCTAGAACACTGAAGATGCTGTTTTTTATTTTCACTCTGGTGATACAATGGTTTCTGTAATTGTCAATAAATTTCCTTGGATTTTTCAAAGAACTAAATACACTGTATTATTGTATATATACAGATGTGTATAGGGTTAAGTATAATTATATGTATGTAATTATAAGTATGGATTTTCAAAACATGTATTCTTGTCTACCAAAGATCTGGATTGGGAAGAGGAGTTTAAATTTTGTTTGTTTCCTATAGAATATTCTCACACGCCTTTTTTTAGCAACATAACACAAGAAATCTATGCTTTTAGAAATGAGTCCTCACACAAAAAATGATATGCTGTACACTTCTCAGTGTTCCTCTTCTAACTTTATTCCCTACATCTGTTGTAGTGTTGATTTTGCATTATTGTTCTCAATACTACTCTTGTTAAGAGGTATTTTCCACTCATTATCCCCTTATTGAACTTCAAGGTCTGTATATAATAATTGTCATATTTTATTGAGACAAAATTAGGTTTGTAGATTCCTTGCATGTATATGGTTTCTTTTTGTCCAAACATGCATCAAAAATTTGGAAGTTGGATCTAATAAGACATTGTTCATGGAAGGTTATTTTATCTTCCTTTGAAAAACAGTTTATGGAATAATTTAAGTGGACTGCATGTATGGCCTTATGGAGCTAGAGCTTGGCCTTTTTTTAATAATAATTTTATTCTGACACTCATTTTTAGTTTTATGTAGATGCATTTTCCTCCAAACATCGCAAACAAACCTCAAATGAAAGGCAATACATAGAAGGAAATGTATTATGACCTAGTCAGATTTATCTCTGCATTAATTTAGTAGTTCTAGATTCTGGATATTTTCTAGCGACACAAACTGTTGAGGGCTTCACAACCTCTTGAAGACGTTGAATCATATAGATTGGAAACTGCAGGGAATACACTTGGCTGTTTCAGGTATAAAATTCAATATATAAAGCTGATTTGCGGCAACACATCCTGTTTGCAAAAGGGAACCATATATTTCACAAATAAACATGCTATACTGAGTGTACTTATAAACATACCATGCATTGATGAGTTCATTAAAATATACTAGAATAGCATTTCTGAATTTAAACAAATAGAGGAGAAAAAGTGGCAAAATGCCTGGTTTTCATAGGTTGTATTGATATATAATCCTGGTATGAATGTCTGATTTCAATATACAGCAATGTAAAATGCTATATAACAGAGGCTCTGGATAAAAGATGGCAGCGGTGTTAGAATGCATTTTGGAAGTCTGGATTGAACCAGACACCTTTGGTGTGGTATAGTTTACTTACCTGCAAGAAGGAAAAACTACTGAAAACCCAGGGAAATATTGCATACATACACACAGCAGATATACATGGTGTGTGCATGAGCAGGTTTGGGATGGGAGGGTTCTGCAAAATTCCTGCACCACAAGCACATTTAAAGGGGACACAACTTTCATATGCATGAATGCGGATATCCATTACATTTTTGACCTTTTAAACTTCTATTTTGCATTATTCTTATTTATAATGGCAAGAGACATTACATCTTTACTATTAAATGGATTTTCAAATCCTTTCTTATCCAAACGTAGTAATAAGTGGTTAAGCATTGCCACCTTTCCTAATATTAGGAATAGTAGAAAATACTAAGAAGAAAACTTCAGGGGAGATTATCTGGAGAATCCAGAGTGTCTTGTCCAGAAATTGCAACTGTCTGATAACCCATTCTCCAAGGAAAGTAAATAATTTATAGTGCGCCTCCAGTCAAGACTTTGCCATTGGAGAGCTGTAGCGTTACATGACTTCCTTCATGTTCAAATTATATGTGTTGACATACCTCCCTTTTTCCTGCTTTGAGACCTAACTATCTTTTCTAGGGCATAAGTGTATCACAGTGTTCTATAGTCCTGAAAGTGACAATGTATATAGGAACAGCAGAAGATATGTTTATACATTAAATTGTGGAAATAAAATGCACAATTCTTCCTCTAAAATAGTTAACATTCACATAAAATTATTGGCAAAGCCCTCCTTACCCTACCCCAAAAGCAAAAGTTTTAATCTTTGGCCATATTGATGTGTTAGAAGGGTATGTTAACAAGAACAAAGTATTTGTGAAAGGGACAATCTAGTCCCCATGTTTTATTTATAATGCTTAGTGGGGTCTATTTTGTTACATCTTACTTTATTGCTCCCGGTTGCTGCTATTGAAGCATTCAGCATACATTCCTTAAGAAATCAAAAAGAATGGTGCTCCCATTGAAGTCAAATTGAGTTCAGCTTGCATGCTTGTGAATTGAGCATTATACAATTGCATGCATGCTATCAACCCATACGCAAGTTGCATATCTAAGTAGGGTTCCTGAGACAGAAGCCTAATGTTCTAATGAGTAGATGAAAGGGTGGGGGAGAGATTATTTAAATCATTAATGATTTTAATGTAGGTATGAGTGTATATGTAAGTGTGTGTTAGAGGGAGTCTGTTAGCATGAGTGTGTATATGTGTGTTTGCACAAGTCTGTGTCTTGGCATGAGTGTATTTGTGTGTGCAGGGCCGGCCTTAGGGGTGTGCGACTTGTGCGGCCGCACAGGGCGCCATGGCAACAGGGGCGCCTGCCCGGCACTTAAATTAAAACATTGGGGGTTTTTTGTTTTTTTTTTAACTTTATTTAACATCCTCACACAGTGTGTCTTAGAGGGAGTCCGTTAGCATGAGTGTGTATATGTGTGTTTGCACAAGTCTGTGTCTTGGCATGAGTGTATATGTGTGTGCAGGGCCGGCCTTAGGGGTGTGCGACCTGTGCGGCCGCACAGGGCGCCATGGCAACAGGGGCGCCTGCCTGGGACTTAAATTAAAACATTGGAGGAGTTTTTTTTACTTTATTTAACATCCTCCATGTTAAATAACGTTTTTTTACTTTATTTAACACGGAGGATGTTAAATAAAGTTAAAACAAACAAAAAAAATGGTGTCCCGGGCAGGGGCGCTGAGCGGCTGCTCGTTATGTTTTCAGCAACCGCTTGGTGCCCCTCACTCTTCGTGACTCCATCACGGTGCCGGCGTTTCATGCTGAGGGCCGGAGTTATTCTGGCGCTCAGCTGTGAAGCGTGCACCACGGCACCGCAGGACTCCAGCAACAAGGTAAGTAAGGATAGGGAGAGGGGTAAGTAAGTAAGGTAAGTAAGGATAAGGATAGTTAGAAGGGGCAGAAGAGGGAAGGCAGTGAGTAGGGGCATAGGGGGGTAGATAGTGAGAAGGGGCAGGGGGGGTAGATAGTGAGAAGGGGCAGAGGGGGGAAGGCAGTGAGAAGGGGCAGAGGTAGTAGATAGTAAGAGGGGGGAGATTTTTTTCCTTTTTTGGGGGCGCCAGAGGAGTAGTCCGCACAGGGCGCCAGAACACTTAAGGATGGCTGTGTGTGTGTGTGTAAATATGTGTGCCAAAGTGTCTGTTAGTTACCAGGGGGGAGTCAAGTGGTCGATGGGGCCACTTGGCTTTACCTGCTCCCCTGGGCCAGAAGGTGCCAGCTCTATTCTATTCTGAATTAACTTGCAAAAGTCTTTAAATACTCTAAATGTTCTCCAACTCCTACAAAAAATATATTTTTGTAGGAACAGACAGAGATGTCCTTGGGTGTCTTGGTATATTAGGCTTTTTAAAGACATTCTTACAACTCATCATTTTCCTCTTGTGGCTACCTGTCGATAATTTGCATTCATACTTCAATATATACAAAATTCCTGGTAGAATTTGTAGATGTGAGAATTAGACTATTTAGAACAAAGTACAGACTGAGGAAAGTGGAATATTTACCTCACTCTAAACCGTAACTTGGCAGGTGCTTTTACTAGGTCAGACTGACCAGAAAAAATGTTGCACTTACCAGGATGTCTGTTTACCTGCAACCCGTTATCTTGCATGTTTTGTTTAAAAAAGCACTTGTCCTTGTGTCAGCCTGACCCTTGTAAGGGTCACATTTTCAGGAGCAAGTTTTCTATAAAGAGACAGCACAGGTAGCTGAATATTTACCAGGAGTGAATTTTACAGTCCTTTAGTGGAACAAATTACTTACCTGTTAGGCATTAAGCAAAGTAGCTTTTATGATCATTTTAAAGCACTAATGTACTATAGTTTGTCTCTCAACCATATATAATGGCCAATTCACAGTTGGAAAAAATATTATACAGTGGCAAATAAGTGAACCTTTTGGAATTACCAGGATTTGTGCATAATCTGTTTTATTTAATAACACACAATTATTGTATTATTCATGTCCATATTGAATACATCATTCAAACATCCACAGTGTGGGTTGAAAAAAGTATGTGAACCCTTAGGCTCATCAATTCAACAATAGCAGATTGGAATGAGGAGTCAGCAAACCTGCATTCCAATCAATGAAACAGGATTTGAGGTGTATTTTAGAGCTACTTTGACAAAAGAAACGACTCAAACATTTTGAGTTTGCTATTCACAAGAAGCACCTGCTGATGTGAACCATGCCTTACAAAAAAGAAATCTCAAGAGACCTACAATCAAGAATTGTTGATTTGCATAAAGTTGGAAAGGTTTACAAAATAATCTCAAAGAGTTTATCATGCAATGATATTATCAAGTTATCATATAGGATAATGTCAGGATGGCTGTCCGCCATCTGAAGCTCAGCAGAATTAGGGTGATGCAACAGGACAATGACTCCAAACATCGAAGTAAATCTACTACAGAATGCCTTAAAAAAAGAAAAACTGCCTTTTGGAGTGGCCCATTCAGAGCCTAAACCTGTTGTTGAATGACATCAAGACATCAAGAGAGGTTTTTTTGCATAGTTATAGGGTGATAAGTACAAGTAGCATATTCCTATTTCAAATAAAAAAAACACAAAACATATATTTTTGCAAGCAAGGGTATTTCGAATGCTATTATTTTAACCCTTTTCCACACACTTATTCCACTACCAGCCATTGTCATACTTTGTGGTAATAATTCTTTTCACACACATTGTAATTCAGTTATGAATTTGCAGCTCCTGTTATATGTCACTGTCAAACAATACCCCAATATGTATATAGCAACATCTCCTGAGTATAGTGATATCACCAATGCATAGGTGTGCCTGGTTGTTTGGGGTCTAAAGGGCCACATTTGGGAGGTGTGTGTTTTTGATTTAAAGTTTTAACATCTAGTCAGCCTGTCCCCATGTGCTATTTTTAAAGCCAGACAATTTATGTTGCCCCCTCAATCCATATATTTTGAAAAGTAGACACCTCAGGGTATTTCAAATGTTTTTATTTTATCTTTTATATGCACTAATTCTACCACCAGCCTTTGTAAAAGTTTGTGGTAGTCATTTTTCACACAGATGGTACTTCAGGTATGAATTTACAGCTCCTGGTATATGTTACTGTCAAACAACACCCAATATGTGTTCAGCAACATCTCCTGAGTACAGTGATACCAACCATGCATAGGGCGGTATGTGGGCCATTCGGGAGGTGCACAATTTTGACATCTGGGCTTATGCCCTATTTGGGACATAATTTAAACCATTGATTGCTTTCTACGCTCGGTTAACTCCATGACATCCTAGGCACGTCAGTTGTCTTTAAGAGGATGTATTTCCATGACATGCCTGGCAAATCCATTGTCATCAAGGGGTTAATGTGTGTTTAATAAATACATAAAAGATTGTTATTGTTTGTGTGTTATTAGCTTAAGCACATTCTGTTTGTCTATACTTAGAAGGAGATAAGTTCACATTTTATGAACAATGAATGCAGAAAATCTGGTAATTACAAGGTGTTAATTTACTTTTTCTTGCCACTAAATTATTTTATGTCTAATACTATACATAGTTATCGATAGGAACATTATTATTTACCAGCTACTGGGTCTTCCCCTATCTATATACCTATTCTATCATGGCAGAGAACTCTTTGCTGCACACTATGATGAGAAGTGAAAAGATGTCTTGCTTTTCTTGGATTTTGCAAGTCAGTACCATCTGGCTCACCGTGAAGACTTCAGTGGCAGATCGAGTCCTGCATTGTGCAGCTGCTGGCTGGATATGCTCAGACGCATGCTGGGAGAGTATAAAAATGGATGTTATTTAGAGACCACTTCATTAATATTTTGCTAATATAAAACGTGTTAAATGGTTGGGTTAATAAGTTTATAAAATATAAAGACACTATAAAGTTGCTGATAGTGGAGATATCTTTTCAACAGCATATAAGATTTATTTTTAAGCCTTTGCTTTCCCTTTAATTCACATTTTTATGATCAATGGCCTATTTGAGAGGGTTGCTGCCCTAGATCTGGCCAAGAGCAGCTCCCATGGCCACCTTCACAGTCCTACCTATAAGCCTAGGCAATATACTCCACTGGTTATGGAAATAATTATACAATTATAGAAGACAAGTCTATATACACTGCTATTTGTTTATTTTGTATAACTAAATTAAGTCTTTTGAGTGGTAAGAAAACTACTACTACTACTAAAATCTGGAGAAGGGAGCTCCAGTGCTCAATGGCTGCCAGCTTAACAAAACTCCATAGGACCATGACATAGAGTAGGTTGATGACCTTAAAAAAACATGAATTAAAAGAGGTTCTTAAAATGTTTTAAGAACCTGTTGTTGTTTTTCGTGCATTGTACTATATGTGGTGCAGCCAAGATTAAATCATTTGAATATTTGGCTTACACATTATTTATTGATCACTTCTGTTCATTTCTACCTCTGACCCGTCCCCCTGTTGACACAAAGCTCTTGGAAAAAGTTTCCACTAAATCATTTCACCTTTTCCTCTTACTTTCAACATCAGACAAGAAGCGCTGACTTTTGTTGCTGACCTTGATCAATGCATTTTTTCCAATGTCTCTAAAAAACTGAAAAAATATTCCACTTAGCAAGAAACTATTATTCAGTGTTATTTCAACAAGGATTGTTTGGCTGTATTTTGGCTGATTTTGCATTGGCTGATTTTATACAGGAAATTTTGCATTTTGAAATGATCCGTCGTCTTAACTTTTCTTTTCAGAGGAGATTTAAGTTGCTTGTCCTGTCACTTCTCTTCCTTATTTTCATAATGCATTTTGCTCTAGACATATCCTCGCTGTACGCAGTTTCCTGCCCCTGTGCATCTAATAGTCACCCTAGAGCCAAAGTCCATGTGATTCGAAAACCCCACATTGTGCGGACATTACAAGACTTCAGCAGTAGCAATGGTTCAACTCAAAGATCTTCAGTAGATGATGTTCAAGTGCAGAAAATACATCCTACCAAATCCAAGGTTACAAGTAAATCAGCAAGAGGATATCCAGGTTCAAAGTTGGCTGCTTTGTTCAAACACCCATTCTTTAATACTCCAATGCCAGAAATAAAAGAAGAAGACAAACTGTTTAGAGTTAACTCAAAGGAACGATTTACCTTGAAAGGCAGCGGAAGTGAGGAATGGTGAGAAACATTTTATGTGAAGTATTGTAATTTCCTATTTGATTTCCATACATATTTTACTTGTTTAGCTTTCCTTCCCAGTTTTTGATATGGAATTTTTAAGTCTGTCAGTTTGGGTCAGTGTTAAACAGGTTAACATGTATTTCTATGGATCTCCTATTCTTCTATTCTCCTTCTATTTATTAAGTCCTGATGTCATTATTTCAGAATTGTGTTATAATATGTGATGTCAATTCAGTTACACAATGCTGATAGCTGATGTGGTGTACATACATTTTTGCAATTTCTTCCTGCCCAACTTAGTGAATGCTGCAGGCAGGAGTCAATGTGAGTATTTTTTGCCATTGGGCATTCTTGGGCCATGGAGGGTATGGGAAGCTGCAGCTTCTCCCTAAATTAAGTACATTTTAATTTTTAAAAATTTGAGCAATGGATGTGACTAGGTCATAGGTTTAGATGTAATATAAGGACGTTTTCATTTATAGAGAGGGCGGTAGCTAATATATTGAGTTTTTACATCAGGAAAAATTGGCAAACTAGATGGCTAAATGGTTCTTATCTGAATTCTATAAACTCTATGTTTGCTACGTTCTCTGTTAATACTTAGAAATTACTTTCATATGTATTGTTTATTTAGGGGGCTCCCTGGGACATTTGAGTGTCCCTTTAATACAGCAATATAATATACATTACTAAAGTTTTCCCAATTAAAGTACTATTGATTCATAGCCATGATTATGAAGCATGTCCCAGCTATATACATCTACAATTTGGATTCATACCTGAGACCTTGTAACACTAACGAGTCACCCAATTTCCACTTTGGGGTGTACTCACTTTTGTTGCCGAGGTTTAGACATTAATGGCTGTGTGTTGAGTTGATGTGAGAACCAAATTTACACTGTTATGCAGGCTGTACACTCTCTACTTCACATTGTAGCAGAGTGTCATTTCTTCAGTGTTGTCACATGAAAAAAATATAATAAAATATTTACAAAAATGTGAGGGGTGTACTCACTTTTGTGAGATACTGTATTTTATATTGTTTTATGCAGTTGCACACAGGATGCTTTTACCATTTATTTAACATCCTGTACACAGTAATCTGCTTCAAGCAATGATAAAGTAGCCACTTCAGGGTAATCACGTATCCCTAAAAAATCCTTCCAGTAAATGTTGACCAGCCAAACAATCAAGAACGACTGCTAGAAATCTGATCCTAAATCATTTTCCAGAAGCAGCAACTAAGCTACTGACACATATGTAGGTGTAGAGTTTTCTTTTACATAAACAGTGGCGATAAACCAAAGCGATTTAACATGCAAAATACTTAAGCATGTGTTTTTTTGCGGGGGGCACAGGAAGCTTTACACATTGCATTTATTAGCACTATGACAATAGGGGGGAGTTCATTTCAACATTCAACATTCAAGTTTCCAATAAACAATTCAATAAGCTTAATACCGATTAAGACATACTGATGCACAAGGAGAAACAAACTCTGCTATAGCAAGCTTACAATCCATCAAATCAGCCCTTTTTAAAGCAGACATAGATGGATTCATTTCAGATACTTCTCCATCTTCCTCAGTGGCGTCTCCAGCTTTCATATTTAGGGGGAGCACATGGGGGGCCAGG
>VKOC01000004.1:29094891-29111323 GCA_009364415.1 Spea multiplicata
ATGATTTAATATTTCCGTATCGGTCAGTTTCAGGCTTAACATGGCTTCATATTATATTTCTTTTGTATTAGTAATGGTGCTTCACAAATTCTATATTTAGTTTGAAAGATGCTTAATGAACAATACAAAAAAAGTGTTTTTGGCTTCATAATATGTAATTTTGAAATATATTCCCTACTAAGGTCTCTGATGACCAGCCCTGGAAAAATATCACACTGAGTTTGGGGAGATACTCAAGTCCTTAGTTGTGTATTTTACTTTGTAGTTCGTTATACATTACTGAACATATTTTTTACACACGTAAAGTGTAAATGTACTACACCAATAAATCATAAGGGAAAGCTTAATTATCATGATGATGGAGAGTCTGGTCCACAGCAGCACACGCTTAAAGTATCTTTAAAAATGAATGAGCAACTTCTTGACTAATTTCAAGTAGAATCATACCTGTTTTATTTATAATGTAATTTTCAGCACTCATACAATCGGTAGAAAAAAATCATAAAATAAGCTAAGCACTAACCAAACACCCCAATACAATTTTTAAACGAAAGTACCGTATTTGCTCGAAAACATCTGCAGGGAACCTGGATCCTCCTCTTCGGCAGCCTCTTCTATGACTAGGTGCCAGCATCACATGACCTTCCGGTGCTCCACCATAGAAGTGCCGGCAGCAGCGGAGGCTGTCTGTGCGCATCCCGCAGCCGGTTAAAAGGCATATCAGGGAGGCAGAGTGGCATATAGGGGATATAAGGTATATCTGGGGGGGAGGGTGGCAAAATAGAGGGTTAAAATGCATGTCAGGGAGGCATTGGCAAAAAGGGGTTTAAAAGGCATATCTGGGAGGCAGAGTGGCAAACAAGGGGTTAAGAAGTATATCTGGGGACAGAGTGGCTTATTAGAGAGGCAGAGTGGCATATAAGGGTATAAGGCATTTCTGGGGCAGATTGGCATATAAGGCATATCTGGGGGGCAGAGTGGAATATGGGGGTATAAGGCATATACTCTGGGGGGCAGATGTGGCATAACTCGGGGCAGAGAATAAAAACAATCATTTTTTTCACATTTGGTTTTTATTAAATATGAAAAATAGTTTACATGTGAATTAATATTTATTAGTAAAACTTTTTTCCTTTAGGGTAGTCTTATAATTGGGCTAATACGGTATTCGATTCTGCATGCCACAAAAGGCAATAGATTTTGAAATATACATAAAGAAAGTACATAGCCACAACTGTGGCAAAATGACATAATGACACCAAACTACTAAATCTGCCTTTGTCAAAGGTTGAAACAGCTTATTACTTTGTTTCAAACTTATCCCTTGAAACTGGCCCTGTTGTACTATGGAGGCCAATGCAGACCTATATAGTATAGTTTCACTAGGATCTAACATAACATGACCCCTCTCAAATAAGGGTGCAGACTATCCTAATTAATGCAGCAGTTAGTTTTGGCAGATTCACTTGTCTAGATGTTACAGGTTCTTGAAACCTGTAGTTAAGAGGGCCCTGATATTTTAATTTTAACTTATAACTTACTGTCATACTGATCCCCCATTATATAAACAAATGGCAAGTTCTTTGGCTAAAATAAAGACTTCATTAATTTTAGGCCAGAAAACGAAAGAACGGATGCATTCAATACCTGTGTTGAATACTACTGCTTATGTATGAATATAACCCATGTAGTGCAAAGATAATTCCTGGTGTTACCCTAGGCTCAACAGGGGTACCCAGCCTTGGGTACGGTGACCCTGTAACACACTAACTTACATTTTATTTACTTCTTTGCGTTATATTATTGTGATTTATTTACTCACTGTTGGAGAACCTCTGTGCTAGGAGCACATGCAAGCCAAATATTCCTTTGGGTGTCTGCTAACATACGGAAACTTAACAAAATTTCCTATAAACAAGGGTAGGTCTGGGTACCTAAATATTAGTAAAATCACTGGAAAATATATTGCTGCAAAATGAAACAACCCTACTTCCACAAGGCACCTCCACACTTGCCCCCCAAGAGTAGACCAGTAGATATGCCCAGTGCACAAGTTCATCTTTTTACAGGTCACATGTAACAGACTGCAAAGCAGAAACACTTCTATTCCATCATCTAGCATACGTTTCAACTTCTTACACCACCACCTTCATCCCATCCCAGATTTGCAAGGTCTTAAGAAGCCTCACCCAGGCATCTGATTTTACCCATTTAAATCTCACAGGCCTTAGAACCGGCATGTCTGTGTAACTTTATTTTTTGATAACCACACTGGCAACACATGGTATTTTGGGGGATGAAGTTTGCAACTATATTGGCTCATGGACCAATGAGGAACTTCAAAGTTAGTTAGCGACTCAAATCAAAATGACATCGGGGACAGCTGCCTGAGCCATCAACCCTGCTGATGACCTCTCTTTTCTGGTTGCATATACTGTTATCAGGTCAGTAGGACTCCATGATCCCTATGTTAACAGTAGGTAAGGAAATAACAGTGATTTGAAACCATTTCTTCAAAAAGGATGAACAATGCCCTGCCTTCCTGATTGGAATGTGTTCGATCAGCTAAGTAAAGTGATCAGGGATTCCAGAAGGGTCTGGATAGTCCCAGTGGTGTAAGAGAAAATGTCTACAGCCCCCTTCGAGATTTACGGTCGGGAGGCCCCCATGCTCCTCCTACGCATTTATACAGTACTTGCACACTAACATATTTACATACACACTAACTCGCGCGTCTTGACCATTTTTCGTGGGTGTAAAAGTATGGGTTGGGAAAGTGGTTAATCTCTTGAAAAAAGGCATGTGGGGTCATTCCTAAAATAGACCTCCTAGACACATTTGCAAAGTGTGTGCACCTATTTTGCCACATTCTTTAGAAGAGTTTGGGGTGGGGTTGCTAATAAAAGAACCATTGTGAATCTGGGTTATGTGTTTTTTGTTTTTGTTTTTTTTAATATACATTTGTGGGTGTTTTTTTAATATATACACTTTATTATCGCTATCCATCGTATCGGAAAATGTTTTTTGTACACGTGTAATAAAAAGCCGTTGCCTATACTCTGGCTTTTATATTTCAGAGAGTGTCAACCACAGTGTAATTTCATTTACAACACTTGTATTTTAACTTTGAGTGGGGTTTTTTCCCTTTTCTTAATTTATTTATTTTATTTTGAGTATACTGTCTCTTTAATTGTATGCCAAGCATATTCTTATCTGGGATTGGAAATGAAGCGATGTGAACATTTTCCTCATTTTTTTTCAGGGTCGCATTGAATACCTGGTGAAATGGAAAGGGTGGGCCATAAAGTAAGTATTTCTAAACAATCATTCTATTTACTACCTGCATATATTTAGCCATCTTACTTACTTGAGGATATTTTAAAGCTATTAGTGTTCATTTTTCTGAAATACGCCTTGCTGGGTTGTAGGGCACAGTAATGTTTTTAATAATATGTATACTGTAAGTTTATTGGGTTGGTCTTTTTATAATGTGCTGTGTTGTGAAGTGTAACTGCAGTTCTCCTGCACAGTACCACTTATACTGATTCCCAGAAGTATTTACAACCCATGCAGAGGTCTGCTAAATGATATAATGATCCTAATATCATGCGGTTTGTTATTGCAGTGATGCCTAAAGAAAATATTTGGTGTATTTATTTTTTCTTGTGAACCTATCTTTAATCAGAAAGTGTAATCTTTTTAAGGCATTTTTTAATGGTTTGTTTTTTGTGTCTCAACCTTGTGGTGTTACATGAAGTTCCATGCCATCCAAAAATACTTGGGTTTAACCTCTCTACTGACTTTCATGTTTTGTACCAGTAGAGGCAATAAGGTTCCTTTTAAAGATCAAGACATCTTTCACAGAAAAAAAAGGTCATAATATCTTAAAAATATCCAGAACCATTCTACCAATTACCACCAAAGTGTTTTTGCCCATTGTATCACATTTATATTGTGCAACGTGTCGTGTGGCTTTTCATAGTTATGATTTTTTTAAATTTATTTATTTTGCAGGTATAGCACTTGGGAACCGGAGGAGAACATTTTGGATTCCCGTCTCATTGTGGCATTTGAGCAAAAGTGAGAATTAATAACCTTCTTTCACATCTTGAATTTTTATGTGTTCAGACTTACCTTGTTTTCTGCCCCTTTTATAACATATAATTTGTGGAAGATTTTGACCTATTATCATATTTTATTTCACTTTTTTGAAATATTGACAGACCCTTTTGTAGATCTCTTTGTACCTTATCTTGTTTCAGTTCTGGAGATATTTCATGTAACCTGTTTGATTCAACAATGCCTTTGTTTTTACTTTCCCTACATGTACTATGGCAAACCTTGTTCCCTTTGTTGTGTCTTCTCTAACTTCACAGGGAAAGAGAGCAGGAAATTTATGGACCGAAAAAAAGGGGACCTAAACCAAAAACCTTCCTTTTAAAGGTAATTCAAAATGTGTCTTAGGAAATGGTTGTTAATCGTTCAGTGAGCAAACGGTTAAGATCACGGAGTATTTGGCGAATGTTTTGCATGTGCCACATAATGAACATGTTTATTTTGATGCATGTAATTTTGGCCTTTAGTTAGATGTTTGCAACTAATGGTTGGTTTCGGAAGTCTTCCTTTATAAAATAAGATATTGACAACATTCCTTTGTGAGCCCACCACAGCTCTTCTTCTAGTACAAAAACAAGACTCTCTAAATTACCAATTCAGTCAACCATACACCAGATAGACATTGTCCCATAGTCCTGTGGGTTTTGCCCCATTTTTTTTCTTCACCTTTTGTGCTGTGGCCCCAACCAGCGAGAGGGTAAATGGTAGAGAGGCCTTCTTGTAATGTCTTCCGGATTAATTTTCTCCTGTCTTGCCTGCATCCTACTGACTTCCTTTCGGTTTAAATCCAAGTTACAGATTACCCTGCTATAAATATAAATGGTGCCTTACTTATCCACCTCAAAGCCTGAGACTTTCTCCTTTAAAGTCACTTATTCTAGGAAAGGAAGGTCGGTCACTGAGGATCCCTATTTTTCGTGGAAGAGTTTTGGAAACTCGTGCATTCAAATCCCCTGGAGATGCTGGAGGAGGCAGGGCAAAAACATTAGATGGTCTAAAATGTTTCCAGTTTTCTTCAGGAAATTTCACGAAATGCATGCAGTGGCCGAGAAAGCTACAGGAGCTGTTGTTCATCTTGAGGATGCTTCCCAGTTTTTTAGCCAAGGACAAGAAAGCATAGGCAGCTGTCAAGACAGTGTTCAAATGCCTTGTGGCTTAGTTTTAATCTGGTATAGCTCCTGCTTCAGTGGCCCACTTTGTGAATGTTTCAGCTCTATCAAGCAGAACAATATCTAACCCTTACATCAGACCTGGAGATGAGGATATTGCCACATATAAGATAGGTGAAGTTTCAGACACCATATGGCAGCCCACACTGGTGTGTGGTTTTCATGGCCCTCTGGCTGAGATTTTGGGCAACAGTCTGCAATGGCGCATCTATAGAAAGTTGCTGTTTACCTTATCAACTTGCTCCTTGGCTCATTTTCCTTCCACTCTGCAGCTCCATATCACCTACATGCAACCCTGCATTGACTTGGATGTATGGTGAATCTACAGAAGTCTTGCTGCCATGTCAGAGGCTAATCCAAGGGAATTTTAGATACAGTGCAAAAAAAACACTCTCTGCTGATGGAGTAGATCAGCAACCTGTGAAAGTTGGTGGAAACTCCTGATGAGGAAGCCGTTTTGCACCATAAGACAGGTCTTATTGCTTTTGGTTGATTTCTCAGCACCTGGCTCGTCTTGAGTTTTTCTAAGCTCATCAATTTAGAGTAGGGGAAAGGGCTTCTGGAAAATAGGGTTGGTCTTGCTCAGAGAGGAAAGGAACTTGCTTTATTGGCCCTATGCTTCTCTCCAAAAGCCTCTCCTGGTAAGCTCCATGTAGGACTTTCATTTCCATGAATTCTAGGCTGGAGTTTGTGTTTGCCTTTGAATCAGAGGGCTTGGTTACAGACAAAGCTACATATCAACTACTGGCTTTTCTTGTCCATTTGGAAGGTCTGGAGGGGGCTAACCCCATTATCTGTAAGTGAAAGAGGTTTTAATCTTCTGTGTGTGGTTCTTCTCAAGGTCTTTTACGTTTCAGGCTATGTGGAAGGGCCTGTGTTGCAGCGGGTACCTGTATATATCCGCTATGTGAGTTAAGGACTAATTCTGTGGCTACATCCTGGGCTTAACTGGCAGGCCTCGTTCCTACGCAAATCTGCAAGGCTGAAGTATTGAACAATTTGCATACATTTTGTAAAGCACTATGGTTTTTAGTTGCCTTTTGTTTTTGTATGTACTTTTCTTTTTTTGTTTTCTTCTTTTTTCTTCCCTGCTATAGCACATGGTCCATGCTAACAGGAGAACAGAAAAATCTCACCTGGGAATTTATTTTCCTTCTGTATCCTCCAGCAGAACTGCTTTTGCCCCTCCTTAATACTTATACCTATCATGCAAGCATAATATACACTTCCTCTGCAACCTTGTGCACATTTTACAAATAAGGTTTAAAGCAACTTTCAACCAACCTCTTATCAAGAGATACTTGATGGTACTGAAACATCAAGCTTTTTGTTTACCATTTAATTTATAAATATATGTACTTTTTGTCTCTATTGTATGTGTCTCTATTGTATGTGTCTTGTTATTATTAATATTTATGAAGTTGAATTTGGGAAAGGGCCTGTTTTCTGTATTCACCAAAAGCCCCCACCCCCCCATGGTCATCCTGCTAGACGCTACACAAGAAAAATAAATTCTCAAGTAAGAATTTTATTTTCCCATTATTAACTACTTAAAACAGATCATGATATGCTTGTAAGTCCAGAAACATTTTCTGTAGCATATAATTTTGCCTCCTATCCCTTTCACAGGCTCGAGCCCAGGCTGAAGCTTTACGTATAAATGACGTCCATTTCTCTGTTAAACCTGGTTCCAGCGCTTCTCCAAAACTGCACTCTAGCGCAGCAATGCACCGCCTGAAGAAAGACATCCGCCGTTGCCACAGCATGTCTCGTCGCCCTTTGCCCCGGCCAGACCCCAGTGCACCTTCTGGAACAAACTCGGGTCTGCGTCCCCCTGTGTCGCCCTTTTCCGAGACTGTGCGCATCATCAACCGTAAGGCCAAGCCTCGAGAACCTAAAAGAAGCCGTATTATCCTTAACCTTAAAGTGATTGACAAAGGTGCAAAAGCACCTCTTGGGCGCCCCAAAATCCCCTCTCGTAATAGGGTGATTGGAAAGAGCAAGAAATTTAGCGAGAGTATGCTTCGCACTCAGATTCGCCATCTAAAATATGGATCCTTCCCTCTGTACAATAAACCAGTTCATCGTGGCCCAGATGGGGCCAAAACAGAGGAAGAAGCCACCAATCAGGGGCTAGCTGATGATAGCTCCAGTACATCTGGATGCCCATCTCCTGCACCTTCTGATGACCGTCCCCCCAAGCTGTTGCCTGAAACTCTTAGCCCTGCTGTTCCTGATTGGCGAGAGTCAGAGGCATTGGATCTATCTATCCCGCCAGAGTCATCTGCTAGCAAACGGGGGCAGGGAGAGCCTGATGATTCTGATCCCGAAGAAGAAGCTGGAGATTGGCGTCCAGATATGTCTCCATGCTCCAACGTAGTGGTAACAGATGTCACCAGCAATCTCTTGACGGTCACCATTAAGGAGTTCTGCAATGCCCAAGACTTCGAGAAAGTGGCAGCTGCTGGCAAATAGAGGGCAGGAGGGCATAACTCCATTAATTTAGGAAAATTTTATGTACTGAGATTTTAAAGGTTTATTCACTTAAACCATCCAAGGTTACTCCAGACCCCGCCCCTGCCCCAATGTCCCAATGGACATATTTAGTTAGTGATGCTTCAGTGCAAGACTTCTTTCATCATAATGTTCACTTGAAATTGCTCAAAAAAACCCTGCTTAGTAAATATGAACTTCAATTCTGTTTAATAATATTGAGTTCAGGTTAAAATATTTTTTGTAGGCTAAAAAATGTGACCATGAGTGAATAGAAACACAAAAAGAAAAGCTTGGTCCACCTAGTCTGCACTTTGGTGCAGAAGTTCACTTTGCTGTAGGCTATTTTGCCACATCCTGAGTGTTTTAGATGAAAAGCAGGATGGACTAAAAAAGCAAACAAATCATGTTCCTTATTTTCCTGAATATAGGGATTATGGTGGATGGTGGCCCTTAATCATAGGCCTCGCCTTTTGAATATTGTGTATTGCGCGCACACACACGCGTGTGTGTAATAATACACAATAATAATAATAGACTGAAACAAAACATGTTTGCATTAGAATGTAATTAATTCTAAGTAGCGTTAAAGTACTTTAAATAGTAAAATAACAACTTGCTAGACATTTTTAGGTTTGGTAAATTTGCAGATTGAGTGAATGGACTGTTTCTCATTAATGGTCACATCTTATATTATGATCGAGTCCCCTCTTTAGGCAACTAACATATTTCACTTGTGGTGCTTAAAACACCGCTAATTACTATTACACAAATTATGAATAGGGGGAATAGGGGAAATATGGTAAAGGGGGGGTGGCACATTTCTATGGTAAACCTGATTTACTTCAGAAATAACCTTGAGATGCCTGAGTGGATACACCTTTTATATGGAGTACATTTATAGATAAGCTAGTGAAAGGTCTCTGATAATGTAATCCCTGCAGTACATATCAGGCCTCTAGTGTTCTAAACATTCATTGGTGCTAACACCTATTTATGTCCTTAGTTTTCAAATAGAGGGTGCTTATAAGGTAACACAAGAAGGCAAGTGTTTTCTTGCCTGATATGATCTGCTCTCCAATGCATCATTTTGCCTCTTCTCTGCAATTAGGTTAGCAGACAGCTGGTGCTAATATTGCTATATATTTTTATTTCCAGATATTGAAGGTAGTTGATGCACATCAATGCACTGTCTGGTAAACAGAATGGGCAAGGGTTGGCCTTTTGCCATTCTCTTTCCAGTAGGCACACTTGTAACTTTAAAAAAAGATACCTAAGGTATCTTGTTTCTGCCGAGCAGCTAAAATTTGTTTTTTTTTTGTTTGTTAGGGGAATGAAGTGGAAATCCTATTGTCATCTTGGTGCTATAGATGGATTGAGTTTTAGCTAGATGTATTAACAGTGTTGATAATTCTACAGGGCACAATCATGGTGGCCTCTCTCGTGTTGGAAAGATTTTGTTTCCTATTTTTATGCTGAATACGGTTTTAATTGCCTCTAGATATGAAGGTATAGCAAAATCCCTTATGTTCTGGCTTTTTTGCTTTTATTGCCTTACTAAGATACCACCAGTTTTTGAACCCAACAAATGTATTTATATTTAAAACGTGATTTGGTGGTCTTTTTAATTATTGTAGCGTTCCGATATGTATTTAGCTATTAAGGTTTAAATGGGTACTTGAAGTGACATTAAACATTATTTTTCACACTGAAGAAAACTTTTTAAGCAAACCTTACTTATAAGAAAATTTAAGGTTTGCACAATCATTAAGCATTTGAGGTTTTTTTTTCTTTTTACAAAACTGTACTGTTTACCTTACCGCAGATCATTTCCTACTGCCTGCTTTTATTTTTATGACAGTACGGTAGAGAACTCAATTTTTCATTTACGTAAGGTTTGCTTGATCGTTTTCATAAGTGTGAAGAATAAAATGTTACTTAAAAATATATTAAGGAGGGACTCAACTTATTCAGAGAGGACTATATCAGAACATGACAGCTAGAGAAGATATGTCACTTTTCAAAAATCATGTGATCGGTATGCTTAATAATCCTGTCTAATGATGCTTTCTCAAATTATAATGTATTAGCATGTATGTAGTAGAAACGTCCTGTTCTGGGGTTTTGCATAATTCCACACCGTTGTAGTTCCTTCTCTTTGACAGATTTAGGGGATTGGTAATTAAATAACCCAGAGGGGTATATGACCCTGGATACCTCCTCCCCTACTAATGAGGGTAAGGGCTTAATTTAACTTAAAAGAAAACCCTAAGGGGGCACAGACCCCAAGTCGTGAAACCTCCTCACCCCCATCCTTTTCTCTGTGAAATGGGAGGTTATTTTTTTTAAGAAACATGTAGCGTGGGCTAGAGGGATTTGTAAATCTGGGGTCCCAACTCCCATTTAAACGTGCAGGCAACTTGCAGACTAGTGAACTTGCAAATTGCCTGTTTGCATTCATTCATTCAAGTTGGCTTGAGTGAATTTGCAAGCACTCCTCACACCTTAGTAAATAGATCTTAGTTATTGGACTTCTGTCTCCACTGAACGCAGGAGCAAACCATCAAGTGAAATCAATGGACGTAGCAGCAGCCAATCACATGTACGCGGACTGAAAAGTGATGTTTTGCTAGCATGTGTGTGATCAGCTGCTGCTTGTACGACTTCAGTGGTACTGCTCCTGAGCATGTGCTAGATGTTTTTATACAAATGCCTCCTGGTTTCGGGACTGAGTCTGTTGAACTGCTTGACCGTGCATCTTTGTCTTGATGGTTTATTAACCTGTTTAATAGGCTAAGGCATCATTGTGCTGGACAGCTGTAAGAGTTCAATCCTGAACCCTTCCACTCACAAAGAATGGGTGAGTGAGGGTGTCACAAAGCCTCAGAACCAAAAACAGGTTTATGACAAAAGTATTATGCCATGTCACTCCTTATTTTCCTTTCGGACTAAACCAAAGATGGTGGAACCTTCTAGAATTTTTTTCACATTTTTTATGCCAACTACATAATCTGATGATCAGATTTATCGTTATTTTTTGTGATATATCTCTGTGCTGATTATCTGTGGCACGCTTTACCTTCAGACCACTTAATGCCAGGTTTACCTCTTGGCAATAGTTTTGATAGTCCCTTTGTAATTTGTTGCACTTTTTTTCCGTCCACACTCTGATTTTCAGAGTATTTTTTGCACCATTTTCATAATTTTAGTGTAGTCACTAGATCATTCTACTTGGGGGTTTTTGTTGGTATTCTGAATTTGATTTATGTTTTCACTATGCAGTAACATGAAATATCTCAGATGAGAATCCCTCCTAAAACCTTTTCATGGCACTCTGAGTCAATTCTGTTTTGGGTTTATTCACTAAAGGGAGACTTTGCAGCATAGTTGTGCTTCACCTTTTTCACTTCACTGTACATTATTAAGGTCCAACCAACGCAAACTTCTGCAGCATAAAGGGTTTGACTGGTCTTGTATAGTAAAATCCGCAAGCGTTCTTCTGTCTCCCCATACATTGAATTAAATATTACATAGGGCCAGCTTAGCCATTACTAGTTTTGACCTTTTTATAATGAATAGTGAATTGGAGGATGTCTCCTGTAAACGTTTCTGATGATAAACCCTATTATCTATTGAGTGCTAGCATAATTTTTTTGGCTGAGGTCTGAAAATGTAAGGGAGTTTTGCACTTAAAAGTGCTAAGTTGGACCTCCGTACTGTATGGTTAAATCTGTAGTAATTAAATAACTTGAGCATTTACTATTATTTCCTGTTGGAATTCATAGTATCTACTGAAATACATTGTTTTCTGATGGGCTACAGGAATGAGCTGATGTGTGAGCTTGAGACAAGCCACACAGATAAGAGACTGTCGAAACTTCTCCCACTGCTCCTACAGCGATAATTACTTGTTTTAGCTCATAGTAGTGGGATCTAGTTACCCTCTACCCTTAATTTTTAAAATGTACACATCAAGTTCAGGCACGCTTAAAACAGTCTAATGTCCCGAACTATAGAAGAATGCATATTTAAGAACTAAATGAGTGCGTTTTTCCAAAACTTTCCTGAACAACATTCCCTGAGCCAGTGCTGGAGGTGAGTAGATCACATACACATACATGTTTTTGGCTAAACAGATCTCCTGTGCTTCATTTAGCTTGGGGATGGGGAAAAGGGCAAATTCATATAGGAGGATTCTGCAGAATTACCCCATGCATTTGCAAAAGGGCCAATACAAAAATCTCAAAGGACCAATAACTATCATATGCATTAAAGTGCATATGATGGCAGGAGCATCCCTTTTTAAGGTCTGTTTGGCCAATGCATTCTCTCTTGGGTGCCTGTAGATTTATTTTGATGGATGCATGAACCTGGGCACAGTCCCCATCAGTAGGAGATCGTTTGTTTGTCCATTCTCCCTCACCACTGAACATATGAATTAATAGTGCTATTCGTCACTGGTGAAAAGGAGACTCAGCGTCAAAACAATGCTAAACATTATATTACACAACAAAGCTTAAAAACTGTATGTTCAGCAGAAATGAAAGTGCTAACATAGATTTCAACCTAGCTTCTTTAGAGCACAATACTCTTGCCCTACCTAGAAAACCTATTATACAAAAGCAACTTGAACACCCAATCAGGAAGGTGAGATCTGTTGCATGATGGTTGACTTAATGTTCCTGACTCAGTTTCCATATAGTAGCTGTTGTTAAGCCATGCAGACTGATGAAACCTTTTAATGACAAAAATAACATCGTGTTTGGTATTGGTACGTATTTCAATATTTAGTAGAAAAATATTTATAAGGAAAAAAATCCATTGTTAAAAAGTGCATTGGGTGTGTGTATCCATTTAATATCTCGGTGGCATTCTGGTTATTAGAGATCACAATACCCCAGCCTGCAATAGAAAGAGTGATACATTACTTTTCCTTGGGTATGCTACAAATATATTGTGCAAATCTAGTGAAATCTGTAAAAGCGCATCCTTAGTGGAATTCAACAGAGTGGTTTATGCTGCTGTTCTTGTACTCTGTTGAATTTTGAAGTCCCATAGAAAAGGAAGTAGTGTAACACCAAACCGTAGTTATATCTTATGCGTGTAATACATTTTGTATTATCAGATGTGGAGGGTGCCAGAAACATTCGCTACTCGCACCAAGCTGATGCTTTATTGCAATGCTAATGGATTCCTATTCATCTAATGACGCATTTGCCCAAGATTGTCATTAGTCAGAGGGTCCTGCAGGGTGATTCTGTTGATCACAAGGCTGCGTGATGAGGACTTGGAGTGTTTTTTGGGCTATTGTTTCCAAACAAACCGACACCATATTTTTAAAAACGGTTTAAGAGACACTATCATTGAAGAGTTCACCGTTGAATATTGCTCACCAGTGTTAGATAATTGTGGCATCATTTACTAAATAAGGTAGTTTGTAAGCTGCCTTGTTCGGATTTAGAAGAAATATTGTCACTTATAATCGCGTCGCTTAATTTCCTGTACATTAGGCGTAGCATCCTGATATCACACGCGGGAAAGTTATGTTCAGTTATTAGTCTGTAAGCTCTAGTATATTTTGTGCATCTCAAAACAATATACTGCATTGAGTTAATGCTACTTTGATCTTGCTGCCCGACATCTGCGTCATGGTACTTTTTTCTTCCAATTTTGTTTCACAACGGTGCAATGTATAATTAAATGGCAAAATGGGCTGTTGCTAAGTGCAATATTTTAGTCGGATGAATTCAACTGTGTTTGGCAGTTTAAAAAACAAAAAATAACTATTTTGCACCATTGATGTTCGAGGAAATTTTTTGTCACATTTATCTCTATTACCCGCTATTCCCTGAAGGCTTTATATGTGGATTAAGTGTTCTGTCTGATCAACTTTTAAACACCAAGCTATTGAGTTTAAATACACAGAGGGAATAATTAGGCTCATCTTCTTGTTGAACTGCCATTCTTGCGCCTAAAATACAATTAAGCAGTTCGGCATAATGACATAGCTATGACATGTGGGAATAGATTAATACTAGCTAATTTAAGATCATTGAAACCCCTGTGTCACTACTCCAGACTCTCGTATGCACCCAGAAATCTGTGACAAAAGAAGCTAACCATATTCTAAATGAAATGATACAGTATTTAAGGTCCTACACAGAACCATGGTGAGAAGACATTGAATGTTTCTATACTATTTTGTTTTTGTTTTTTGCAAAAGAATATATTGCCTTAGAATAAGTACTAAAACATTGCCATGTCATAGAAGATCAAAATATATATATTTTCTGGGTAACCTTTCATGTGGCAGAAGATGTCATGTAGAAGTGGAAAATTGGCACTATGGTCTATAAAGGTTTTATTGGGAATACAGAACAATGTGACAGTGAAGTGGGAAAATGTCTTGCTGATTCATTTTGCACCTGAAAGGCATCTAATTTATATATTAAATGGACAATAAAAGTGTATAATATGCATGTATTACATTGGCAAAATAATTTGAGTTTGTTTTTATTCTTGTGTAATATAAATCAATAATTCCTCCATATAAGAAAATGTCACGCTACAATCTGCCTTTTTTTTGGGCAATAGAGGCAATGCTTTCCTCATGCAGTTGGAAGTTTGAAAAGTATGTTAAGTGAGTGCAATGTAGCTATACCACTGCATATGTAGTAACTTGAAAAAAAATACATTTTTGACAGTACTGTTTTAAACATACAAAAACTATATATGTTTGTGCATGTAAAAAATTGCACACTATATATGATACATATACCTGACATAACCAGGAAAAAACATAAAAACTTGTCCTTTACAAAACTGCATGAACTGACAGTCTAGTTTATATTGATATATTGTGGTGTTTAGAATTTGAGGTTGTTAAAAACAAAAAGTGGTTTATTTTTGCCATTTTTGTAGGAGCAGAGACGGCACTAAAGCTCCCGTTCTATAGCTTTTTAGAATGAGCAGAGCAGATCCAATATCCATCACAGACAGACCAAAAGTTATGAGCGGTGGATATGTAGAATTGATGCATTTCTCGTGAAACGGGAATGAAGGATACATCCATTAAAAAAATGTATTTTGTAATTAACTATGTTTTTAATAATATTTATTTTATTTTGTTTTCATGCATGAAACATAGGGGTGAAAATAAGATTTTTTTTTTTCTATATATTTTCTTTCCAATGCTATGTGCTAAGAAAAACAATATGTAATATTGTGTGTTGGAAATTGGTGCCTAGCTGGCAATAACAGTCTTTGTGGGTGTGATAAGCAGGCCAAGCCTGCCTCTATGTATTTCTTCTTGTTTCTGGATTTTATATATCTGTTATACTGCATATTATATATAAATATATATATTCTATTCATGATCTGCTGCACTCTGTGGTTTATTGGATTTCAGGATAAAGAACATAAAATAAAATATTTACATTCCAAAATTAATGAAATTGTTTTTTTATTTAATAGTACATTTATCTTTGTTTGTGGATAATTGTTCTGTTTCCAGAGTTAATCCAGTGTCACACGTATGTCTCATTTATTGTAATATCCTGTGATACTTATAGCATAAAGTGTGCTAAACCCGTCAAATTTTAGTTATTGGTACATCCTACTAAGTCTTCACCCTTCCCAGTATCACATCTCAAATGTGTAAAGGCACAGATGCCTTAACACACTTAACCTTGATTGCAATAATGTAAACAGTCATAGGTAGCCCTGCTTGTTTTATGCACCCCCTACTGTTTACTGGATCTCTCAGATTCAGCTCAAGGTACTCATGTATGCCATCAACACACCCTTGCTCATGAAACAGTTTAAGTGTGCTATAGTTTGAAACTCAAAATGTTTGGTGGGTATGGCTATATCACTGTGTTCTATAGCGCCGGAAACTTTAGGGTGGAGGGGTAATGTGACAGAAGGCAGGGTAAGTGACATGAGCCACAGTAATAGCAATACATCAACCATATCCTTCTTGGTACATTCAAAATGCTGGGTAGTATAAGACTATCCTTCTCTATAGGCACTTACCTTCTTCCCAAAAGACATATAAAAGCAGGCTTTGCGTGTAGACCTGGAAAACTGAAATAACTACAAAGGGAGAGGAGAATACCCTTCCTAAGTCGTCTCATTCTTAAATTATTTGCCTAGTAGTGATTAATGATCACTCCAGATCAGAGGCGTATCTACTGAAAATAGCGCCTATGGCAAGCACTGAAATTGCGCCCAACATAGCATAGCAGATGGAAACATAGTATAGCAGATATGGATCTACAGAATAACACACAAACCCAGCTTTGCAGGTACAGATCAATTGGAATTCACTTAAAAACACGGCATTAAAAGGTATATTTTAAACCCCCTAAATTACAGGCATAGATCACAGGTTGCACACCCCAAAGCCAGCCCTGGCGTCCACACTGCCCACATAGAACCTGACCAGCACCCAGGTAACACACATAAGATTTGCCATCTTTGTCCCCAAATAACCCAGCACAAGTCAACTTTGTCCCCAAACAGTCCGGCCTATGCCATATTTGTCCCGTATACACCCTGCCTGTGCCATCTTGGTCCCCAAGGCTCAAACCTCCTGCTAGTGCCATCTTTGCCCTTCTACAGTTATACATCTATGATACACACAAACACTTTTA
>VKOC01000004.1:29112996-29128900 GCA_009364415.1 Spea multiplicata
GTGTCCTTCCAAGCGGACTCCCTGCTATTGTGTTCCAAGCGGGCTCTCTGTCTGTCGTGCCCTTCCAAGCGGGCTCCCTGCCAAAAGACTTATTACCGGTATTTTATTTTGCTATACGTTTCTTGCTTAGACTGTATTACCCTTATTTGCTGGTCCTGTTATATATATAAAATACACTGCATTACCTGGATTTCTGTTTGTGGTGTCTGTCTGCATAATCATGTACCGTGGGTTACAGACTGAACCCCAAGTATCCCCTGCGCATGGGCTCCTACCCGACCTGATCACCCGAGTCCTGACAGATTGTTAGCACCCGGGCATATTACAACTGCTTCCAGTCAAGTGAGTGCATTACATACTATATCTATATAATAATCCATATAATTTATTTATTTTTGAAATTTTTTGTCATTGGCATGATTTAGTGGTGGAACTTATTAGTGCCCCCCCTATATATTGTTCCTAGAGTCACCACTGGTTGGGATTATCTGTCCGATTGGCTACACACCCCACTCCTTGGTAGGTGACTCAGGGCTTAAGAACTTCTGCGGTGAGTGCATTACCACTGAAAAGAAGACTCATTTGTGCCAAACGTCTTCCAGGGTTAGTGTACTTTTTTCAAACCTATCTATTTAACATGTGTGGTGCATATGTGCTACGGAATTTGATGGCGCTATATAAAACAATAAATAATAATAATAATAATAATAATATGCAGTTTAAATATTTTCTCTTAGTTGGAGGTGTAAGTGACTAGTACTGCCAAACAAACAATTGTGATTCCATTACAACAACACAACTCAGTTTAGCCAAATTCAGACATGGCACTCATATGAAAGGTGGCTTTATTTACAAATTAATGATAATCTCAAGAACTTGTCCTTTATATATGCAAAATCCAAAAAAATGTTTTCTACAATTTATTTTATTTATTGTTAATTTTATTGGGATCTGTGAATATATCACCACTGTAAGAAAGTGACTCCATCACTACAGAAATATGTTTTGTTTCTTTTAGCTCCAATTTCCTAGAATATGTTAAATCACAAAACACTGTAGAATAAATGTATCTGCAAAACTATTATTTGAGACTGGCAAGATTCAAGGTGGATTTTGGTGCTGTTTCATTAAAGTCAACTTTATTAAACTGTGATTGTAAAATCCAAATCTAGGTACCGTGTTGAAGTCTTTTTAACTACAATTTAACTTTACACCAGCAATTCTGGCTACATTTATCTGTACGTTCTTGTTATTCTGTTAATTTGTGTCTCAAGCTTTGTTGTATGTTCAAGTTACAAAGCAAAATGTAACCTTTATTCTAAGAAAAAAAACCCCAAAGTTATTTAATTTACATAACATTTTTATTTACTCTGCACAAATTGTCTACATAAATAAATGTTCAACAAAGATACAAAAATAAAAGCAAACATATTGTCAAGATTCTTTACCCTCTCCTTTTTCCTACTCAGCTTTAACTCAGGGGTTTTCTTCTGACCCAACATCCCCAAGATTTTTCAGGCTGCATTAACATTACAGTATTTATTCCTATGTGATACATTTACCATTCCACTGCTATAATCTTCTTTGATGCTTGCAAAACGTTTTTTTTTTCTGTACTTAAACCCTCTCATCTACACTATACTGTGTACTACAACAAACTACCCCTGCAATCTGTGGTTGGACCCTGTCAGGTGCAGAGAGAGAACTTCAGAGTAATACCTGATACGGCACATCAGTTTTTATAAAACATTTTTAAAGAAAAAAATAAAATAAAAAAATAAAATCTAATAAAGTTAAGTTCAATTGAGGGAACAATTGATTTCCTTCGGAGTGTGCATCAATAAAAACCCATGAACCAGAGTTGACATAATTACATGATACTACTTTCCTGTAGCAATAGAATGTACCCATTTAGGTATTGGAGAATATGTACAATAACATATTTATCATTATCTTTATGTTTGGCCTCGCTTTCCATTTTTATTCTTGTGGTTACATTTTGTTTGTTAAGAATACGTAAGAAGATGTACTGTACCGAATTGTATCAATATTTATGTTGACCTAAGCACTTAACTTTACTTAGATAAAATGGCTAGCTGGTGTCTAGCAGTGGAAGTTTGAAGGCAAGCAACATAGAAAACTAGACATTGGAAAGCTCATAGTTCCCATCCCAATCAATAAACAGATCATTCCTAGTCAATAATAATCCAGCCTGAAAAACCCAATGAAAAATACATTCATTTTGTCTCTCAAATCTATAATTATCTGTGCAGTAAAACCAAGAGAACAATGAGCAATAGTTATACTCCATCTATTGCCAGAAGTAGAGTAAGACGCCATGCGTTGCAAGCATCATCGGCAGCCAAGTGTTTTAAAGCAAGCTGCTTTCTTTTTAAACAAACCCACAGTGTTATAATAATACTATACACATGTTTATACACCAGCAAGTATATGAAGCATATTAGCTGTCTTTGCTAATTAGTTACAATGTCACTTAACTAAGAGATATTTCTGTGACAACAATAAACACAGACAGTTAAATAGTTCATTACCATTTTTACAGTATATAGTTTTTATTTTTAACACTAATTGGTCAATTTAAAAAAAAAAAGATGCAGCCACAATTCTAACTTGGATACCAAATGGAATAAATTATTTGTACAGCAACACATAATCTGAGAGCAAGCTAGACAGTATAGGGTCTCACAACTGTCTTATCAAATTAATTGATTTCTTAATATAAGCAACATTTCTTTTATAACTGTATTTGCATCTATTTATTAACTCCTACAAACAGCAAAATGAAAAGATTTTAAAACAACCCTGTACGTTGCTCCAACCAAACCACACACAGTGAATAAAAATGTGGTTAACATAACAGAGACACTTTTATCTTTGAAAAATCTGTAAAATTGGCAAAAAAAGGTCCCATACATCAAAAACTATAATATTTGCCAAATATAATTTTATTTTTTTCAGGAAATTAAGTGTGTATTTTCAAATGTTTATAAAAAAGATGGATCAGAACTAGAATATTTATTACACTTTTTGAGAGCGCTAACAGATTGCTTTAGGGAATAAATATGTTTTTTTGCAGTATGTAAAGCACAGTGAATTAATGAATCCTGGAATAACATGTTAAAAACAAAATCCCAAATGTCAAATTACATCACCTTGTAGGTACAAAAAAACAACTGACTGGACACGATCAATTCTGACTATGAGACATGGGGAAACCTCCTGGAAACTGGCCTGTAACTGTAAAAAGCAGCAGTTTAAGAGCAATGCCAATGCCCTCAAAACAAACATGCTGCATTAAGTATATCTACACACTTCAGGCAGCTGAGTACCTTGGTAGTAAGCATACTCTTCTAATTATTATTGTTCAAGTTAATGTGTGTGTTAATAGAAGACCAATGATATATCAAACTATATAGATACTCAGAATAATAATACAGTGCAACTTGCATTAAGTGCAGTTTTTATAGTTGCTATCTAATACAACATGTTTCAATAAAAAAATAGATCTCTATAAATTCCTATTTCATATAACTTTACTCTTCCTCTGCTTCCTCTGTATTTCCCTGTATTTGTATGCCATAATATTAAACTACATTTAAGTGGTGATGGAAGTTTGTTTTTTAAAAATGTTTTTGCATTTATACCCTTGTACCACAGAATGCAATATTTCTATCAGATAACATCGAGCATGAATCATATAATACAGTGTAGGTAATTACAATTAGTTATTTGCTGTTAAACCAACAGAAGCACTTTTTAAGAGCTTTTTAAGGAATATTCCCAACGTTTAACCCTACACACTATCAGTGAGTTAAATAAGTGGAACATATGTTTACAGGATACATAGACCTGCAGAGATTGCACATAATGTCTAGATTAGGAACAGCCAACATGGTAGAAAAACATAGAATCATGGAAGATCTACAGTTTGGAGAGATATCTTGCGACTACACAAGTTACACAATGCTGAGCAAAATTATAAAAAAATGTACGTGTGTATGTATCTATGTAGATGTCAATATATCGATATACAATATATATATATATTTTATATGTGTGGGTGTGTGTGCATTCATAGCTTGGGTTGAAAATGTATGCATGATTAATTAGTGGCATACACGATTTGTAAGGACAGCTTAACATTTTAAAAAACTAAAGGCAGGCATATATCTACAAATAAACAAGATCAAAAACCAGCAGTGAAATTTCTGGGAACCACTTTAACTGACCTCTGGGGTGGTCAAACTTTGTTTCTAAGGCTTCCTTTAGGATCAGTTCTCAAATGAATTAGGTTCAAATGACTTATACCACACAGATAATCGTGGGATATTTACGCATCTACCTTTTATTACTAGGAAATTATTATGATTATTTTGCCTAAAAGCTATCATATACCCAGCTAGCACGCATCACCTTCTTATCAATACCTACGCATATTCAGAGGTAGAGCTCAAAAAATAAAGGACAGTCATACAAAACTAAGTAACATGTAAAGTGCATTCAGCTAACCATCAAAATGAAGGTTCAAAGGCCCTCTCTCTGGGCTTTGCTATAAGCAGCATTCTTACTAGCGTCTACGACATTAACATTTTTTTAATCTTAAATTACATTTTTAAAGAATGTTTTCCTAGTAAAACAGTTATGGCTGAAAGGGAATATATATATAATGGAAAATCAGAAGGCTTAAGGGAGCAGCCATGATGGTTTTTGTAGCAGATATCAGCTGGTGTTAGAGGCAAAGTAATCTCTTTGGCCTGTTTGAAATGTGCTATTATTCTCTAAATTCATTTAAAGCAGGGGAAATATGTATGGTTATCTTGCACATTATAATTATGCTGAGATTCTGTAGTTTAGTGGTTTCAGTTTGCCTTTACCAGTCTGCAGCGTTAAAGTATTTCAGCGGTTTCATAAAACCATCAATTTTCCACAAAGAACTGCTACATTAAAGGCTATGCCCTAATTAATTAACCTATTTTTCCCTTTTCATTTAAGAATGAATATAAAAATAATCTCTGATTTTCTGTGGTGAAGTATGTGGGAGCTGCTATTTGCTGCAGCAACACATTTTAAATTCCCGCCTTTACAGAGGCACTTAGCTGATATCTGCTATGGTACAAAATGGCTTACTTGGAACTTTTTTTGGTACCGTTATATTATATGAGATAATAGTATCGCCTTCATTAAACTGTATGAGGAAATGATTCATATCTATGCTTTTTACTTACTGGACATAATTCCCTTTAAGAATAAGATACATTTAAGTGCTTATCTATATTCGGCTTGAATGGATACAACAAATACACCCAATGTTGCTAAAGATTTTAAGTATGCCAAAGGTCTTCACTCAAAGACCTGTATGAGTATTGTACATAAACTAGCAGTGTTTTCTTCTGCTAAAGGAGATATCTCATATATTTCTATTTACAATTATTTCTATTGGCCTTTAAAACGTAAACAAGTCTGTTATGCTGGGGTAGCTTATGCCTTTAAGGACATATAAATACTCCTGTACATAACATAGATTTGAATTTCTCAAAACACAAGTGTACTTTATCAGTTGCTTTATTAATAATAATGTGATCATTTATCCCATTCCCTAGTGCAAAATAAGGTGCATTATTTCAAAATCCACCAAAATTCCTTCTGCTACCGATTGGCTCCTTTACCCTGTGTTCATTGCTCTACAATGATATCTTTCTTGTATTGATTCCTTCTTCTACAATCCCCATTATAATAGATTATAGCATAATGCTGTGAACCTAACCACAAAGTATGATTGTTATTTTGCTAAGAGGTCTGTTCCTAAAAGTAGCAAAAGCATGGGAATAGTTCAAAGGCCATTTTATGGATTGTGGTATATGCACTTCCTGCAGATTTCTGGTTGCATTAAAACATAGGTGAGTGGCAATCCACCATCCACAGTCAATTCCCATTATCCTCTGTTACTGAGGTTCAGCTGTCTACTATTGTCTACTTTTGTGGTATATGGATTTAGTGTTGTGTGGAAAATCTTTTGCTTAGCTTTATTAAACTTCTGAGTTACAACTCTACATAAACAGGCATTGCATTTGTATAGACAGAAACGGAGCATGTGTAGGTAAAAAATGTCTTCTTGATTAAGATAATATGGCCTGCATCTGGAGTTGGGCAATGAATATTACTTAGGACAGATAGAAATTGTTAGATACAGATATGCTAAAACCTGTACAAAAGATAATTATTACAGTATAGTGTACAAAATCTAAAACCTGAAATTTTGCAATTAATGTATTACAGAATACAGATGTATTGTGTCTTGCCATAATTTCATAGTTTATGTCTTGTAACTATCTAAACTCCAAGCCTTGGTATAATGAATGGATGGATAACCTATTGCCCCCTCAGTTGTTATTGAACCACAAAGCCCTTCACCAAGGATTGCTGAGGATATTTGGTGTTATAGGCAAACAAGTAGATTGCTCAGCCCCACATTACAGCACAAACAAACCCCATATTTTATTTTGTGAAATGATCATCAAATCTAATGGTAACGGGATTGTGTGTCTGACTGATAAAGTGAATAGGATATGATTATTTCCTAAGTAAGCAAGGTCATATAGCACTTATCCCTAACACAATAATATTGGACTACAGACTTCTCTTTGAGATAGCCTGGAGAGGGTCCATTCATAATTTTTAATACATAACGCAAACTTGGGAAAGTCACCATATATCTGTGGAGCCATAAGAAATACTTTGGAAAGATCACACCTTTCAAGTGTGGGCCCAATGCTCTACTCATACACAGACCTCTGAAAGGGAAATGTAAAATGTTTGTTTTACGACTGGTAGTGTTAGTGTTTCTTCCCAGTGTTTAAACATCATTTCAGAGGAGGAAGGAAGAGGAATAAAATAGAAAGATACAGCAGAGGGATGGTGCAACTAGCAGTCGCCACCACGGTCCCGGAAAAAACCTTCTGCACATCGAGCCTCACGGAAAGTCACCGTAATGGAGTTTGAGGTGATGTCGGTAACAGTGATTTCACTGGGCCTGGGAAGAGCAGGGAGCCAATGCTGTGGAGCAGCTGGTTTTGTGTCATCTGAAAAACCAAAACAGAATCATTGTCTATAGTATCCATTAAGTGATGGACAAGCAAATACAGATCAAAAGTAAAAATTGCACAGCATTCACGTCCATGTTTACATAATGTACAATTCCTAGGTGGCCTACTGAATTTAAGTTTATCTTAAAGGAAACATCAAATCATTGAAACCATACAAATTAATTGAGGCTTCCATTATGTCCTGGACCATTCCCCCAAAAGAAAGTAGTATTCTTTGTCCCTGTATTAGATGGAATTACAAAATGTAATGGTATTTAGATATGTTAGCACAAGAAACTGTCAGCTAAGATATGTATGCTTTCAATATGAAATATGAAATATGAAATTATCAAACACTATTAAGTTCCTGGCTCCACTAAAAACACATTTATAGTATTTGTGTTTTGCCTTCCTGAGAAGCTTACAGCTCTTTGTATGCAATCTCCTATTCTTTTACAAACACTTTATGTGTTTGTTTTACTTTCCTTCTGAAGGAGGTATTGGAGGTAGATGGAATTATGTTTGTGCTGGAACCAAAGACAGTTCGATTTTACTTTAGACAATTTATATGATGGTTAAAATATCATTCATATTAAGAGTCTGTCTATTTTATTTAATTATATGTGAACTTTCGTAATTGTGTATAAAAGCTAACCATATTTGTGGATGTTTTCTCTCACTTACATTAACATTGTTACTATTTGCTTTACATGATGCTCTGATTAAAGAAGCTGACCATATACCCCAAATTCTACTGGATGTGTAATTTATTTTTTCCTAAAGCTATGCTCGGCGCACATCATAATGGTATCCAAGTATAAACAGATATGGCAGTGTTAATCTGTAAAACATGTGTGTTTGGATAAGGGGAGGCATGACTCCTCGGAAGACACTAATGCCCTTTGTAACACTCCTGCCTGGAAGATGTTCCTTGCTTTGAACATTTATTTCTGTATATGAACACTTTAAGCCAAAGCCATATTCATATATCATAGGGGAGAGGAAAGAAAAGTAAATGCAATGATGTATTTAACAAGAAAGTGCAGAGAGATTTTCCGTTGACTGCACCTACAGTGAATCAATATTCCTTAATGTTTCAAAAAATAAATAACTAGTGAATAGAGGAATGTAAGCTGAAAAGATGTCATTCTTTTAAACAGACAACTTAGCTCCCTCTCTGGCAACAAAAAATATTACAACAAAAACACCATTTTTTTTCCAGAAACTTCCAGCACTCGGCAGAATAATTCAAATCGACATGAAGATACACGCAACAACTGCATTTAGTACTAAAAAAGAAACCATGGTGAGGCATGGACAGCAATTACAAGCAAACAATAACTATATGAAAATATACATCTATAATATACATAATGTATAATATACATCTATAATTCTATCCTTCTATCATATGACATCTCTTTCAATGTTAATAACAAAGGTTTACCTTCATGACTTTCTTCTTCAGTTTTTTTCTCCTCTTGCCAGTCACTGATGACCTGAGTTTCTTCTTTTTCATCATCCTTGGCAAAAAATTCAGTTCTTCGGCTCAAAGGCTCATATGTGGAGACCCGAAGGAACTTCTTGCGAGACAGGCACAAAAACTTGCGACCCTTGCGTTGCTTGCTGAGTGGGAACTGGAGGGACTTGGCTTTCTCTGGCACCGCTGATGCTTGTGCTGGTTTGGTTCCAAGGCCACCACTGAACCTCCGCGACAGTGAGAAACAAAGGCTTCGCTCCTTGGACTTGTGAGCGCTACGCAGGTCCATGCCATAAAGCCTCTGCAGGAAGATACAGAATACCCACATCTTTAATCTTCCAATCTTTAATATGGACATTTAGTACCAGTAATCTAGTAGATAACACACACACACACACACATATATATATATATATATATATATTATATATATATATATATATATGTCTAGGTGCATATTTTGCTTTCACATGCAAGCAATGTAAACATTCCACATCTTTATATGTTTGCTGCAGCCAACACTTTTTGCTACATAATTTTGGGTATTTGGATTTAATTTAATAGAAAAAATATCATTTTGGCATGTAATTAAATACTTTAACTTCTATATGTGAAGATTATATAAAGGGCATCCTGTGGTATGGAATTGTGAGAAAATATGCAACATTTATGCCACCTCCTTGACATATTTAGCCATATTTATAAAGAAAATCATGTGAATTGCAAAACGCATAGCAAGCATCAGGAAGATCCCAATGGTTGCTCTTGCAATTGCTTTAGAACTTTGCCAAAACATTGCTCACTTTAAATATGGACCATCATGAAATAATCTCAGGTGAGGATCCTGTGTAGAATCAGTGTTTAAAGTAAGTGCTTAATAGCCTAATCTGTACCTGAAAGAGGAGTCGCTTGGGCTTCGGGCCGCGTTTCCTGCAACCTGAAGCTCTTTCTTTTTCTTCTCTGTATTACAAACAGAAAATGGAAATTACTGTAGTGTCACACCAGACTTTTCATGGTACACATGAAAGTAAAATTATGCTGCACTAGTATACTTAGATCTCAATATAGCTATTAGTATTAATCACTTTTAAAGTACCTAGTCTCTCGTTTCATGTGGTCATTTGGGATGGTGGCCATTTATGTAGCAGAGCTCGGAAGTAGAATGTCTTTATTTCAAATGCCCTGCATTGCATTAAGTCATTTTTTAACTGTTGCCATAATGATAATAGTACAATAATTTAGAATGAAGCCCATGGAGCAGCGCAGCTTAGGCGGAGTGGGCCTTGACAGAGCTAGGTGGTGTGCAAAAAGGAAGGATTTAATTTAATTGGCTTAGAGTTGTTATGGGTGGGGTTATTAATAGGGTATATAAGTGGCAACCATTTTGTAAACTGTCACTTAACTGCTTATCCAAATCCTGGTTGTCCCACCCTCCCTCCCTTTATGGTGGGTTGTGGGGGGTGTCTACCCCGTTTTGTCACAGCGGCGGGGTTAGTTGGGGATTATTGCCTAATACGGTGTTTTGTTATGTTTTTGGTTAATAATTTGACTTGGTTCAAGTTATTGGTGTAGGTTTCGAGCTGGCTAATTTGGTGGTGTGGGGGTGTCTCGGTATGCCCCTGCAGTGGTAATTTGGTTAAACCGGTGGTGTAGGGGTGTCTTGGTATGCCCCTACATGGTTATAATTTGGTTGAACGGTCTGGTAGGGGTGTCTCGGTACATCCATATTGTGGTCAATATGTTTATATGTTAATATGTTAATGTGGAGGCACCTGGTATGTGTTGGTGCCATTATATGGTTAATTTATTGGTTATGTGAGGTCATTGTCAGTGTTAATAAAATGTAAACTGTTAATAATGTTAACCGGGGTGGCTGGGTTGACAATGACCTCTAAATATTGTATATATGTTAATAAAGCTGTGGACAAAATATTTTGCACCCAAGTAAAGTGTCTGAGTCATTATTTGGGTATAGGGGTACGATCTTCCTGGGGCACAAACTCAACTATGCGCTTGTCATGAGTGTCATAGTCTGTTGTGCTTCATCCACACTTCTTACTTCCTGTAATAACTAAGATGCGTCATCTGAAGACTCATATAAAGCCAAAACCACACAGCTAGTTTGATGAGTGTGTGAATGACTATGACATGTTTGCAAATACAAATGAAAAAATAGTAAAGGACAGATATTTAAAGGCCTAGTTAAGAAATATAATTTTATAATTATTCCTTCACTACCTACAGAAGGATTATTTCAGGCTGCACTGGTTACATGTTTTTATATCAAATTGGAAAACTGGTTACAACACATAGCATGGATGTAACATTTTAACATTATCACATGTGTTTTGTTGATGTTATAATATCAAAGGGGAGATGCTCACTTTTCCTCATATGCCAACACAAGTCTTGGATCAAGGATATGTTCTTCAGGCTCCCATGTGCTGTATCTAGGATGCAAGGAATCAATAAAATGCTAAATACCTAAACTGTGGCAGGGGAAGGTGGTACAAGAGTGATATTTTTGTTGTTAAGACGATCAGTAGTGACAGTATAAGATAGCACTTGTTACCCAAAACGCCACTCCAAAACACAGCCATCATCACACATCACAATACCATTGCTCTTTCTGCCTCACAGAACATACATTTTAATGATGTTTATCTGAGCCATGCCTCCAGCTAGTGTGTATAGTGCAGACATTTTGATGTTCCTAAAATCGGAGTACTGCCTTCTTCATGCTAGTATTTTACAAAATAAATCTTGAATGGAATTATATAGGGTGGAATGGGCTACCCACGGCATCCACATTCAAAAACAATCATTCTGCCACCTGACTGGTATGAGTATTATGTCTGCGCCATTTCGCATTCCTGGAGTGAAGGCTGCACGGCCGTCTTTCCAGGAAATCAATGCGTAATGTGGATCTTCCACCTAAAAACAAATTTTCATTAATCAAGACATCATAAAAAAAAACTGTATGACGTGTTCAAAAATGTAAATCCTGTGAATTTTTAGGATGCTCGGAAAGATCATTCGAGGTTTAATTCACTATGAAAATTAACTAAGTTCTTCCCTAGAAACACCAACCCTCTCCTGCACTGGGCAAGGCTACTAATGTGCATTTCAATAGAAATAATGAAAATGTTCCAAAATGCTTAGTGTGCATACTCCTTCCTTTTTTACACAATCAGATCAGATTTTACAAATGAAACCCCCAACACCATCCACTCCCCTACTTACCGAGCGTAGCTCAAAGGAGGACACCATCACTTTCTTACAGTTTTACTTCCGTAAACACAGCTCACAAACATATCTTTGATGAACCCAATCAAGGTACTTATTGGAATCTTTTAAAAATACCAAGGTCATCCACCTTAATTGTAATACCAGGCAGCAACAAGTACATTGCTACAGCACGTCTATTTAAAATCTTAACCATAATAATAGGAGATTGTCTATGATATAATACTGATGTCTTTTGCAAAAAGACCTTGGCGAATATTCTAATGGTTATTAACGTAATAAAATGGTGAAGCAGCACAGAATGAAGGAACGGTGCGCACAGGTAACACATCCACATTAGTTTACAGGACAAAAAAAAGCTGACTATAATATTAACAAAAGGTCATTGTTGATTTATAATATGAGCTGACAGCAATTAAGCGATTTACTGCAAGAAGGTTATATAACTGCTTCTGCAGACCTTCAAGGTAGCAAATGGGTTATAACGTGCACACCTCTCTGCTGTTCTTGCGCACACTGCAGCACAGGGAGAAGTAAACAAGTGAACATATGACTCATGCGTCATTCTCTCTGCTCCCCCCTCCTCTGAGTTCTCACTCCTCCGGTCAGATTAGAGGTGATAAACAAGACGTATTCAATAGGCAGTTCTTATCTAGAAGCAGGCAGCACAAAGCAGAGGCATAGCAAAGCAGGCGCATCTTACTGCAGTCTCCCTCTCTTGCTTTCCTACATAAATAGTGTGCAGTTAAACACATTCACCTTCGCCTTACGGTTCCTTCAAAACACAAATCTTAATTTTGATTAGGAAATCCCTAATGCATGCATTCCAAGCAATCGGTTAATAATGATAATATTATAACCTTAAAATTGAATGAAAGGACCAGCCATCTTATTCCAGTGTCTTCAAAATTACAGATGTGCTATTTTATTCTACAGTATGTTCTAGAAGGCAATTCTGACATTGCAGTCCAACAATGCAGATCTCACAATGCACATTATTCTGGTTTATCAACCCCCTCCTTGTACGGCACTGCACCAGATTGGATTCATATATAAATGTCCTTAATTCCACATTGCCAAAGCACAAAATCATTGTATTTAAAAATCTATTAAGAATTATAATTGTAAATAAACATAGGCAAGAATATTATTTTTTATTGCTGAATGTAAAAAAAACCCCCTGTAAATTACATTCCTTCAGCACCTACGAAATCATGTGCCACTGTGCCTGCCTTAAAAGCATGTCCTGGTCTGTGATCCATGAATTAACAATTATGGCAGCTGACTATAATATGTGCATGAATGTGCACGGGAGAACTAAGAGTAAACGTTGTGCAAATTCCCCCCACTCACATAATTTTACTGATCGGCACCAACGTTCCATACAAAAATTCAAGCCCCCTTCTCTCATCACCTGGGCAACCACTACTCTGTTTTGAGCATGGAACCACTTCAACCGTAGAGCTGCTATAGAAAGAGCTAAATGCAGGTCTCTGGACTGAGAAATGTTACAGTTAAAGTCAACATTCATGCCTAAAGCAAAATTTGCCATGTAATCGGGTACATGCAGGACAGAAAACATACGTGTCAATGATTCAAAACAGAGGCATGATGATGTTCGGCACGAAATGCAAACACATGCTTACAATTTTTTATTGTATACATTGTATAATGTATACAATTTTTATATTGTTTATAAGTAGATGAATACAGAATAACAGGCAAATATTTAGTTTATTAAAAATCAACAAGCAGATGTTTTCTCCTTTGGAGTGACAGATAGATAGATAGATAGATAGATAGATAGATAGATAGATAGATAGACAGATAGATGGTAAAATAATCAAAAGAGAAACTAGAATTGTGCTTACTTTGGTGGCCAACCCTTCCACTTGACAAGATATTCCACTTTACCCTGCATAGATCAGTAGAAAGAAACAATTAGAAGATGTGGAAAACAATGTTTTCTGCCCATTAGTACCCGGGTATGCCTACAGTATCTATAATAAAGCCCACCTATTATCCAAATAATTTTCATCATTTTCATCTGGGAAATCAAAAGGTGAACCTCAAGTACAACCAAAAGCCGAATGATGTCACACCTCTAATTGGAATGAAGTATGTGCCAAAGTTCAGCAACTTCTAATCATATGGTGATGCTAGCAGCTCAGTCACTATATGCTAACTACAGAATTGGGCTTAGTAAAAAGGTATCTATAATTCTGACGGCAAATTATGTAAACAATGTATAATCATTTAAATTAGATAAATAAAAAAACGAAACCAGTGTAGTGATCCAGAGGAGGCTTTACAAACCATGCAAAACACCAACAAATGGATCACCAATGCAAGATTAAAGCCTATTTTGATTGTTTGGTGATATATTTTGGCATTCAAGCCTGTATTACCATATTTCATTTACACTTCATACTAAAGTAGACACAGGACTCTAATTTTGCTATTGCTCTGTAAGTAATTTATGGAGGTGATGGTGAAGCCAACCATGTCATGGCATTGATTAATCTATTCCTGAACCTGTAAAATGAAACAGACAATGCCATTCATCAGATCTACTACCATCTATACAGTACACAATCCATGATATCACAGCTTCTGATGATGTCATGGGAGCTAATAACTGCTCTGTTTCCTTTGGATCACTGGATTTTTCATGATATTAATAGGATGCTAAATATAATTAGAACTATCATTTAGAATTAGATAATATTTTCCCCTATCTGATGTGTAAGCAGAGAATGCTAATCGTTTTACACGAGCATTTGAGTAAAGACAGCAGATAAAAATGAAGGATTTTAGCTATGCGGCACTCAGGAAACGCGGTGCCAACAGTGCCCACCACTGGCAGCAAGAGCAACATGAGATTGTCTGCTGCGCCAGTTTATGCGATCACCTAATAATCACGGGTATCATTTGGGAACTTCTTGCTGTGAAATCTATTTTGCCAAAAACAATTCGTGGGGAGCTGGAGCAACCCCAACCCCCCCCCCCCCGTTGGTGAACTACAACTCCTGTCACTCTTATCAAGTATCAATTGGGGTAACCGAAGTCTAAATGGATCTAGAGGACAACAGCACTAGCATCCTTCAACTCTGATCATCCCAAACCAGTCTTGATTTGGGTGATGGGAGTTACGGTCCAACAACACCTGTAGAACCACAGATAGCATGTCTAAGGGTCAGCACTGCACAGTCCAGCTGTTACTGCACTACAACTCATCTACATTAAAGGTATTGGGAGTTGCGTTCCTGAAATACCATCTCTCGGCTCTGACTTCGAGAATAAGCAGGCACGCGCCCCCACTCACCTTCCTTATCCTCTTCTTTCGAATGCTCTCCACTGCAAACACTTGCTCCCCGATGGCAGACAGTTCCATGCCAACCTCCGGAGTTCTATCTCTGTGCCAAGAAGTCTCCAGAACCCTGGCTCTCGAAACCTCCTTGCAATGCTGATGAGCGATTCTCTGATGCAGCGCACCGCTCCTCTCTGTACTCTGCTTCTGCAAGATCTTCCACATGTGACGCCCACCTCCACCCCAAAGTCCTAATGCTGTGGCTCTTCGGTGCAATGCCTGCGTGCAAAGCGATGCTGTCCGGATTAGGTAGTTGGATCAATTGGATTGGATGTGCGTGCCGTTTATCGGTAGCCAGCCGCTGTCACAGTCACCCTGACACAGCCTCTTCTCTCTCCGCTTCGCATTACAACCTGCGCAACATTTTCAGGGAGCGCGCAGCATCGGATCACGAACTGCTGCCTCGTGGGCGCGCTTCGCCTCGTGCACGCCAGCCTGACCCGCGCTGACGTCACCCAGCAACTGGAGCCGGAGCAGTTCGTAACCCAGCCACCGGGAGATGACGTCCTTATGAAACACGTCAGTCCTAATTCGTAATGGCTGAGCATTGCAATTGGCTTTTGTGTTCAGTTATTGTAATGGTTTCTTTAGTATCGACCTCTAAATCTCCTATGTTCAGTTGTGGGTCAGTTGTGTGAAGCAGTGACGTCTCCAGCTTTCATATTTAGGGGGGCACATGGGGGGCCAGGGACCAAAGTAGAGGGG
>VKOC01000004.1:29139351-29152830 GCA_009364415.1 Spea multiplicata
GCATGCCATAAATGCCTAGGTCAGTTTTTAGTTCCGACACACTCTTGGACACAGCAAAGTGCATGGATCCTGTACTTAGAAACAGGACATTGACACATGGATGATACATATTTTTGAAAATGTGTCTTTCACATTGTTCAGAGTTGGTCTTTCTTTTACTAGTGCTGAAGATATATATATACACACCACACATGCAAGCATACATTCACACGTGTTCTATGTTTTGACTACTGTATCATTATAATGAACACTATGTGGTATTGCAGCTGTCTCCCTTTTTTGCACATCTATTTAAAGTCTTCATTAAAATGACACTGCAAGGAAATGCAGTAACCTCTTTAATTTAGTATTGCAGGTGTAAAAACTGATCTAATGTTGGGAAAAACAGAAAAATCTTGATTCTTCAGATTGAAGAATAGCATGAATGACCTACTGAACATGTCCATTTGATTGAGGAAATCGGCAGTGTTTATGAATATTGACCTCTACCACATTCTAGTTGCAGTTTGATGCAAACAATGGTTTGCCTTTCAGTATCACATGCAAAGAATTCAGATAAGATATGTAGAACAAGTAGAAAGAATAATAGTAGCTTCACTTTTGTTACAATACACGTTAACAATGCTTTAATGATTGCCATGCCTACCAGGAGCCTATCAAAAAAAACAATTTTCAGTTTCAGACATCTCCAAAACGTCATGATGTAACCAGCTCATGAGGCTCCAATGTTTAGGATGATGGATGTTAAACTGTTGTTCATGGGAGGATTGCCTACCCTCTTAAGGAGAGCAATCAGTTGAAGGTGCACCAAACTTCTCCATTTTATTCCATGGGACTCAGCACAAGCAGCCAAGCTCAACCTGTATTGTATGTGGCTGCCTGATGCTGATCCTGGGAAGCCTTTTCTCCTGTAGGACACAAGCGCTCCCATGCCCATCATCCCTTCCCAACCTATCATACCAGGTATTCCATGGTCCTCACTTGTGTACTCCTCCACATCACTTTCTATATTGTAGGTGCATTATTTTGTAAGGTAGGGTCTTGTAACATGGTGGTCAGGGGCAACTGTTCCTCAACTTTGTTAACAAAGAGAACCCCAGAGGTGAATGAGGTTTTTAAACATTTGGGGCCCTGGGGGATATGAGTGGGATTTTTGTAAATATATTTCTTTATATGGATTGCTCCACATTTAGCTTTCGTTTTTGTTTATCCCCTTGCTGTTTGTATGACATGCCATTTATTGGATAGTATCTCTTTAAGAAGAACTACAGCCTCCCTGCCCACATTTTATCACCATCTATTTTTAGGTCATGGAACTTCCTCACAAACCTAAGTCCCTATAACTGGCTTCAGCTCATACTCTGGACTAGAACACACTCCTACCTACTGCACTAAATAAATCTGTTATGTCAATACCCGAGAATGTTGTAAATGAGCTTACCCTATCGACCTTAAAAAAAATGATATATATATATATATATATATATATATACTCTTCATGCTTTTATTTCTTTTTAAATTTGTAATATTGTGTTATGTTGTTAGAATTATAAATATATTGATTATTCCACATTTGAATTGTCCCACCCTTAGAGTTATTGTGCTTGGTGATACAAATGCTAACATATAAACTCACCTGTCCTGAACTCACCTCACTTTTTAACACACCTCTTTTGAAGTTATTTGTGTATATCTGAATGTGTTGAAAGAGTGGAATAAATTAGTGAAAGGCTCACTTTGACAATCTAGGAAAGATAGTCCGTCGCCATTATTTAAGCAAGAATATCAACTATGAGCTGTTATTAGACTGAAGGAAAGGAACTTTGTGATATTTTAATAGGGTAGGTAGTAAAGGGGCAGTGTTTCATGTACCATGGCTAGGTGGGAGGCAGACTACTGTAGGAAGATTGGAGAGGCCAATATGGCAAGGGACAGGCAGAGTGATCGTGTCATATGACAGGAGGCCGATAGAATGTCTACATGTCATGAGACAAGGAGGTTTGGGGGATTGGCTACATATGACAGATCAGAGTTATGTGGGAAAGATACTGACTGTCATGGGACAAAGGTAGACATCAGCCTACATGACACATGACAGGTGTTTGTGTGTAACAGTATGTGTGACATTATCTTATAAAGAACTAGAATAGGGATAACTTTGTTTTTCATAGGGCAGGAGGTTGTAAGCGGACCTAACCTGACACTGGGGCTATCTGTCATAAGGGTAAGAGGCTTACCTACCTCATGAAGGATGGGGAAACTAAAATAGAATAGGGATTCTAAAAGTAGAAAATAAACTTGAACAAAAGTGTTAGGGTAAATTGAATTTGAGTGTGAAAAATGTAGTTTGCAAACAATACGTTTTCGACATTCGATCTTACTGTATTTAACTGTTTTAAAAGTTTTGTCAATTTTAAACATAGTGCTGGCTGAGCATGTTAAATAGGTTGTCAGGCCCAGGGTGGGTCATCTATGGAGTGAAAAAACAAGTTTTTGCCTAGGGCCATGAACATCCATACACTCGACTTATGAAAATATCACTTATGGTTATTGTGAAATGTAACTCCTGGCTCTAAATGATATAAGATTCTGTCACAAAAACCATGAAAAAGAAATAAGGCATTGTGAGTAATACTTGGAAAGAACCCAAATGCTGTTTAACATTGTTAGTTCAGAGCATACTGAACCTGGAGTGAGATGCAGTGAGAATACACAGTGAGATAACTGTTAAAGGTTTCCCACGAAAACATCTAAGCATATAAGAAATTAAAACAATACTTTGAATTTGTGCCTATATGGAACATAAAGTTATATTCTTACTTACTTTAAGTGTTTAACCCTGATAGTATGGACATACCCAAGAAAGAGAAATATACAGACATAATGAATAAATAATTACAATTAAAGCTACTAATCAGTGCCCTTATCAGTAAGTCTGTAGTGCAACCATTTTAAAAGTGGCCTATAAATGTCTCCATATATATATATACAGTGAAATATGCCTGCCCCCACACACTTACTTACTCTGGCCCACTCACTCTAACAACATACGCTAAAGCACTCTTTCGTCTCTCGTCCAAGGCACCACTAACCCTTATGGTTCTAACACCACAAACTGACACACACTCTTGCCACCATGTCATGCTAACATCTTACACTAACCTACACATATGTTAACACCATATGCTGACACACACCATACACTTACACACACCATACAGCAACAAGCATATACTCCCACGCACATTCTAATGTGATACAGTAACGGTCATAAAACCAGACCATTCACTTACACACACACACATATATATATATATAGCTCTCTATCTCATACCTTTCCCCTCACAGTTATCAATCTTATAGATGTCTATCTTTCCCTCTCCTCCTTACAGCTATCCCTCTCACAGCTCTCTAGCTCTCCGGCTCCTCCTTATAGCTGTTCCTCTCACGGTGCTCCATCTTTCCCTCTCCCTCTCACAGCTCTCCATCTCTCCCCTCACAGCTATCCTCCTCACAGCTGTCAATCTTACATGGATTCATTCTCTCTTCATCACAGCTCTCCTGCTCCTCCAACTCTCACAGTTTCCCTCTCTTAATCTTCCACTCTCACAGCTTTCCCCGCAACATCTCTCCTCCTGCCTCTCCCGTTTACCTCCTGCATAGCCTTTATCTTCAGGGCAGCTTACACTCTCTGTGTATTACATAACCCTGTTAGACGCCTCTGTTACCCAGAGACTAGGAGTGGTGGGATCATAAATCTGATTAGACACCTCACTGGTACCAAGACTTGATCAGGCTGAACTGTTTAAGTTACAACCAGGGTTCAAGTACCTGGGGACCTTAGGCCTCTCTGCACGCAAGCCTCTTGTGTCTTAGCGAGATGCATAAGATGTGTCATTGCAGCTGTGTAAGAAAGTCATGATGTTATTTAAAATGTTATATCCGGGCTGCACAACTCCAGTCCTTGAGGGCTGCAAACATGCTACAAATTGTGTGTATCTGAAGTACTTTACTGAAAGTTTAATTGAGATATCGGTGCGCAAAGTGAGGTATCCACAAATTGTGGCCTGTTTGTGCCCCTCGAGGACTGGAGTCCTGTGTTAAAAAAACTAATCCCAACTTGAAAATATCCTGCTTTATTTTTCCTATGTCAGTAACCCAAGTTACCCAGAAACTCCAAATTTCCTCTTCTTTTTTATGCATAATGTGGAGCACTCTGCATTCTAACTTGGCTTCAGACCTAATAAACTGAACTTGTAACCCAACAGCCAATTGCCTGGACATAAGCTTTGCAAAATCAGGACTGATGGCAGCTAAGCCTCATATTCCAGTGTGGTTACTGACAGTCTGGGGAGCCTGATTGAGAGCAAGGAAAAGATATCTGGGCTACAGAGTCAAACATTTTAGGTTATCCCATGCAGCAGGAATTGTATAATAGATGTGAGCCATTGGGCAACAAACGCTTGTAAAAGCACCTCCCAAGTAACTTTAGTGCTGCTTATGTTGCATATCTTAGCCAGTTGGGTACATATGGCCGCACGCTGCACAAGTGTAATTGCATAGTCTGCAACAGAGTGTATCCAGCCGGTGGCCACACTTAAGTTAGGCTTTAAAGTGCCAGGGCCAATTTTAATCCAGTCCATTCCTAAATGTGAGTGAGTGTTTCAACAGCAGGGGGCCTTGGTCGTGCATATTGAATCACTGTTCTACTCCCTATTTGGTTTTATCAGTTAACCTGACCAGGTCTACTTTTTAAGATTAATGTTTCCTAAAACTTACATCTATTGTAGAATTGACTGTACTCTTGTAACATCTGTTGTAAATAACCATGTTGACCAAAATAATGGGTCCTGGGGCTATTTAAAAACCTGTCTAATTCAAAAAGTTACTGGCATTTTTTTTAAAAAGTATAATAATGTGTATCATTTTAAGTTAAAAAAAGCAGGTAGTAAAGCTGCTTGCAACATGCTGCTTTTAAGGTTAATGTTATTTCTGCAGCAAGCACAGATTTCTACAAGGTATTGTTTTCCCTTCTATGATTCACTTTAAAAATATGTTAACGTTTCTAGATTTGAAAAGTGGTGCTGACCAAATGATGCAAACTGTCTGGATAAATCTATAATAATACTCTTGGGATGTTCAGGTCCATCTGTAGTGAGCAAGGCTGTTTGATCAAAGTGGTAATTAACTCACAAGGGTCCTCCATGTAGTGATAGTGGTGACAGGCAGGACAAGAACAGGGAATTCAGACCTCCCACAATGTTTGCTGTCCTCATGCCCAGAGGCTGAGGGGAATTCCTTGTTATTGCTGCATTTTTCAGATACCTGGAGAGGTACCAGACAGTGATTAATAGGGAAGAACAGTCAGACATTAACACAGCACCAACAGGGCTGCAGGGCATACCCAGAAAAGGGAAGGTCAGCGATGCAGAGTACAAAGTGTAAAACGTTTAAGTAAGAATATAGAAAATGAGAGCGAAAAAGGGTAGAGAAAAAAAATGGAAATGGGGAAAAAATTTAATCAAAAAGTTCAGAAACCAAAAGGGAGGAATAAATAGGAGGAAAATGAATGGCGCAAATAAACAAGGAAAACAAAAGGGGTAGTACAGTAACAGCTGAAAAATGTGATAAAAGCTTCATGAAAGAGGATAAACAAAATAATATTTCTTCCAATATTCTGTTAGATATGAAACTTACAGATGCATAGTGTGTTATATGTAAAAGTGTCAAAATTGCGACAATGAATAAATGGTAACAATATTAATTCCTTTTATGCATATCATTATGCTGCAAAGATATTTTAGACACTAAGACTATCATGCACCTGCAGAACCTTTATATATTCCCCCATAATGTCCACAGTTATATAGCTTTTTTTTAGGTTTTAGTAAAGATGATTGTTTTTTTGCTACTGCAGTTTAACCTTCACAAGATGAAAGAATCACTAAAGATTATGTACAGTGGATTGGAAATAGCTGAATTAAGCTGCTAAAGTACTTGCAGGTGCATGACATATGGGCCAGGTGCAACATTTACCTAAATACTTTTCTGTCACAGTTTCACACACTATACAAGAACACACAGCAGTGATAGCTAAAGAACACATATTTTCTTGAAGCGTTCAGTCTCTTTTGACCCTATTCTTATTTATCCGTCTTTATCTTTAATTTGTCCAAAAGAAGAAACAACTTTTTATGACATCATTGTCTTGTTTTCTCATGAAATATTTAATTGTAGCCTGTAGGCACAAGATGAAGGCACCAGTAAGTTCACAGCCTTTGTTGCCTTTGGAAATTAAATCATTTTATCACTCTTTGGTTAACATGCCAATGCACCCAGTGAATATTTTTTTCTATCTGGGACCACGGTTTTAAAGGAACAGTCACATACATTTCTTGGCATTACTGTTCCTAATCTAGACCATCTTAAGTAACCCCAGCCTCCATGTGCTGTCCTTGTTTGTCTCAGGCTGTTAATGTCTCCAGCAGGCTAATATGCATTTGGTGTAACTGATAAACCTGGAAACCTCCCAAAGAAGGCTCCCTGGAGCTCTCCCTGACCTGGGAGAAGGGCCTATGTAAACGGTTGGGGCTAGTGCCATATTACCTTTAGTGGTAGAGGACTGAGCGGGAGAGAAGTTGGTGGGAAATGGGCACAGTCAAACATATCTCTAGCTCAGAGAAAGATGAAACAGGGCTTCACTCAGAGAGTTCCCAGTTATGGTGGCACAGTTCACTCTTGAATTCACTAGAAGAAAAGCCTTTTGAAAACAAGAACTAATGTTGCCATATAAGCAAATGAAGCATCTATGTAGGGCCCTCTTTTGGTCTAAAGAGCCCCTTCAGAGTATTTGGGAGGGTAAGTTATAGATTTTTCATAAAGCTCTATCACTATACATAAGTAATGCATTTCTTAGTTTGTATATGATTATTGTTTAGAATTATTGACGGGAGCCCCTAAATCTTTTTGTTTGGGGCTCTTGGAACTGTTCCTGGGTTTGCAACTAGTGCAGACCCCCCCACTGGTCTTAAATTCAGGATAGTTCAGACAAAATACAGAGAGTTCCCAGGTATGCATCAAAGCCTCTGACCCTTCAATGTTAGTTTTAGGTTCTCACATATTTTCTCCTTAAAAATACCCCTCCCTGTACTTTTTCAAATCCTTTTATGAATTTAAATGTTTCCATCAGTGACAGACTGACAGAACTGGAAGCCACCAGGCAAGTGACCAAGGACGGTTTTCCATTGAATCACTGTCCAAGTTTAGTAAAGTAAAATGACTTTTATTTAAAATTATTATTATTAATTATTCCATACCATTTTTTATTACATGGTTTTAAACAGTATTAATATTTTCAACTGCATGTCAATTAATGAATTGAATGAAAAAATGGGATTTTGCAACAGCTGCACTTAGTATTTGTATTATTATTGTTTTTCAGTAGGCTATGCCTTGATTTGATCTGGGATTGATCCACAGAGTTTTTTCGAGGGGTGGTTAAGCCAAGAACAAGGTCAACTACTTGTCACTTTTTTTTCATCTCATTGTGTTCGTGCTGACATCACAGCCACAGAGAAACAATGTGGCGATCGGTGCAGCGATGGATTGCAAACCAGATTTCATTGTATTCTTCCTTGGCTTTGGCTCTCACAGCAACATCCCTATTTGTGCTGCTTGTATGCTTTGTACTGCCTAGGGCCCCATATACACATGTACAAAAGCCCAAGGCTCTGTAGCCATCCCCACATGGGACCCTCTCTTGCTTGTCCTCCAGTCACTGCCACCGACGCACTGTGTGGGGAGAAGCTTCAAACAGCTGGAGGGATGAACAGGCACAGAAGTGCCATTTTAATGGCATATCGGCTAGCTAAGAATACAGTAGGCCTTGCACCCACTGTGATGGCAGTGCCACTACAGGCCTTTGGGCCACAAAGGTTTCTTGGTTCACAAGTGGCTCCTTGAGCTAATTACTCATGTGATTAATTAACAAGCATTATTATTCTTAGTGTCAACTTGCCATAATGTGCTCCATAATTTACATAAGCTTGCATTGTCATATGCCTGGCAAACTTATTTCAAGAAACAGCCATTTAGATGTGAAACAGGACACGTACGAGTAAAAAGGGGCTCAAATATTGTGTTTTATGCCACCCAAAAACATGAGTCATGACAAAATATCCAGCAAAAAAATCTGAGCACAAAAACTCAACCTTTGATAATAATCGGTAAGCTTTGGGTGCTTATCAATTCATATGCAGTAATTAACCTAATGAGGCTGAGGTACTTCTAAAACAGTTGTTATACAGTAGTGTGTACTGGAAAATCGTGGTACAGAAAGTACTTAGTTGACAGAATTTGCTACATACGTGAAACTCTTCTAAACAGGTTGAGAAACACTTGTCTAGAGGATACTCTTTTTTTAGTCCCTGCTACGAGTTATGATGTTCCAGTCACACGTAGGCATGGAGCACACATGCAAAGTGTAGGGGCATTTTTATAATGCACCAAAAAAAAGAAGCAGGCTTTATCACTACTATATGCATAAACACGCTCAGGAAATAGAAAATTCCATAAAGATCAACAGGAAAATAAAAGGGGCACAGCATCAAAAATGTTACACAATATGCTTAATCCCCTATCCATGCTACCAGATCCATATCTCTAGGTACACATGACTACAGGTCTCTGGATCTTGTTGCTTTTAGCAGTATGGTGGAATTTATCAATAATGAGAAACCTCTCTGTTCTATCCTTAATTGGAAATCCACCTTTGTTCGTCTAGTTTTATTCCACTGTATATGATAACAAGACAACTGACGCCATATAGAACAAAGAGCCTGTTTCCTCCTCTGTATTTCAGTACTTTCTAATGAGTCAGCAGACTATTGTCCGTCAGACCAAATGGTCCTCCATCTGACAATGCACAATGTTGAAGGAATGGTCCATTTATGCCACAGTACGGTATAATGAGCTTTCTGCCCCCAGTAGTGCAGTGTGATGTGGCACATGATCTCCACAGTGTACGAGGCAGTAAGATGAACGAATGCTGAGTGAGTTGGACCTAGATATTTAACAGTTCTATAGCAATATAGAAAGCCAGCTGACCCCTACATGACACACTGTAGTTTAATGATGTATTAAACCACTCTGTGTCACAGCACAGAATAATAAGTCCCCGTCTGCCGCACACATTATGGTGATAGGCAAAATGCTCCTGATTCACAGTGCAGACAGCGTGATACAGGTGAGGTCACAGAATGTTTAACGGATGAGTGGCAGATCTGGGGGAGTAGAAGTGCTGAAATGATTCATGCCACGCAGCAATCTAATATAAGAGCCAGTCTCGAAGTCACCCATGCCGTCTCTCAGCACTGTACCCTCCACACAAACAATTCATGACCTTTCAACCTTGCAAACAATAGATGCATTCCATATATATTGTGCCCAGAGGTATTAATAACATTCCGGTATCTCTGCTTCCCGTTTGGTCACTGTCCCTCCTAATGTCACCCTTTGATGCCCTCTTACAAAATACAATTGTGGACAGTGAAGCAGATATGTATAGAACTGTGTGCCTCGGTCTGACTGGCTCCCTTATCCTCTACATGTCTGAAAGTCTTATTTCCTGTCATCAGATTGCAAATACTTCAGTGACAATTCAATTCTTACACATCCCTTTCATTACATTTATATCCATCTAGCTAGCTAGCTATTCATGTGGGATAAACACATTAAGATTTAAATAATGTCAAGTAATATGTACAGGTTATTTTGAATTAAACACACTTTCATCCCAGAAAAAGTTTAAGATATGTAAGGAAAGGGGTCCTGTGTGAAAACATTTGTATTAGAGTCACTCAACCTAATTTCTGTGAATGGGACTGAAACTTACGTTATGACTATAAACGTGTTAAATTCCTGCGCTGGTACGCATGGGAAAACTTAGTATTAAAATAATTATGAAAATGTTGTCTTGAGACCCCTTTATACTAAGATAGGTTACCCTTGTTTCGAACACTCCTTGCTATTGTTATGCTATAAATCTACATAAATCCAATCATAGTTAAATTGTTCTCTCCTTTCCCCTTTTAATAGGGACTCCTTTAGTAGTCCCGCTGAAGTCCTGCTCGATCTGCTTGTACAGCAGCGCCACTTCTATCAAACAAGTTCAGTTTTTTTCTTGGCCTGGTATGAATCCTGAAATAAAATTGTCTCCCTTTCAGTATAAAAAATATGGGATGTATATATATAAACTTAAGACAGGTTTGATTTTAGAGGGGTGGTGGCCCCACCAAGAGGATGTGATGCTTGCCGATTTGACAATTAGGTAGACAGCATGTGTTCAATATACCATAATTCCACCCACAACTATTACACATTTTAGAGATCAATAATGATGCATTTAGTTACAACACCAAAATGCACCTACATAATGTTCTCTCAATGTTCTCCTAGGAGTTCAGCTTTTATTGTGGTCCCATATTGGGCAGCATTGCAAAATTAACACGTTGGGTCTCCTGGCTAAGCCATGTTCCCACAATTTGAGCCACTTGCAACTACTGAACTTGACTAAGTCAAAAACTCATTTAGCTTGACTTGGCAGCAGACCTTCCAGTCAGAAATTAACAATGTTTTGAACACCTTCGTACAAAAATTTACCATGTCACAACATTTTGGTCTGTTTTAGGTTCCTTGCTTGCTCTATATTGTCTTATGCTCAGCTGCAACCTTTGCTGCCCCCCCCCTCAAGAAGGCACACTTCCATTACCTCATACTTATTCAATATTCTGTACACTATTGGGTGTACTTAGAACACTACTATCAAAATAGAGATAAACTGAAAGTTAGATCACACCTTTAGGCTTCAATCGAGATGAAAGACATTATCTAAATACAAGAGGACATTTCCTCACTAATTACAGGCTCTTTATGGAACCACAGATTGCTAAGAAGGATTTGCCCCTTGTAGACTTTCAAGGGATTTCTGTATACACATTAAGCAAAAGAGGACGGGGATCAAACACACTAAGAGTTTGATCTTGTGTAAATCTCACTTCTGAAGGATTTCTCTCCCCCCCACCTTTCATCAGAGGTAAGGCATTACACATTCACATCAAAGCTTAAATGTATGGCTCACAAGTCATGTTAAAAACCTCAGTATGTGTTTTGTGGGCTGGAAAGAAAACATAGAATTCAGTAAAAGGATGAAACAGGTATTAAATGTTTGATAATCTTAGAAAAAAAATGATATAGGTGAGGTCATTTATACGAGCTTTTATTTGTGGTGAATATAAAGACATATATATATGGCAAGAATAGCTTAGCTCTATATTGCACTGGAAGTCTTTACCCTCTTTTTATGCGTATCACTTTTTTGGGGGGGGGAAATGTGGGGGTCATATTTGCTAGAATGCAGGAAAATGTACAATCTGTTGTAAATGTAAACATTTAAATATATTGTTAAGTAACTGTATGGCACTAGTGACAGGAGTGTAGGAATTGGTTCTTCTCATCCCCTTGCTGTGTCAGCGAACAGTGAAAAAGTCTTGATTTGATATCTGAGCGTCATCATTAAGGGTTCCTCAAGTCTCCACTGTAACCATCGCATATATATGAGATATAAATGTACTTATCATAAATAAATACACAAGCTAATATGCACAACTGTATAATTGCATTACGTACACCACCTGGGCTCAGCTCTTGAATATTTCTTTCTGCCCTAGGTAAAATGTAACATATAATCAAGCTGTCCATACATTCCCAGGCAACTTGCACCATTAATCTTGCTCTGGATAGCAGTGGTTTTTAAATGAGATTTTGAAAGTATCAGGGCCATTTCCAGAACTCTGTGTTCATTGTAGTTTGTTCCATTATCTTTTTACGTTCATAGAACTCTGCTGCTCATTTATCACCCATAGCATTGTTTTACCCTTGGTAAGCAGAATGCAGTTCAACAATCATAAGCCATTACATGAAGTGCCTTAAACAGGTGCATGGCACTACCATGAATGCCATCTTGAAAAACAGTCACAGCCCACATAAGCCATTCTTGAAATGTTTTAGAAGTACTGTGATCGTTAAATTGATCACTGTGTTTGTGTTAGTTTTATTATCTATTTGCTGAAATAGATAACCATAGAGGGAACTGTGAGAAACTCCACTTGCTCGTCTTTCCCTTCTCTGGACATTCTATGACAAATACTTTCCTCTGTATATGATTTCATGTGAGATTGTAACATTTTGGAATTAGATGAATGGGTATCATTGTACGCAGAAAGGTCAACCGCCAAAGACAAATTGAAGAGGCAGATGGAAAGTAAGAATCTGAGGGTCAACTATAAATGGAGAATGTATTCTATTAATTTATTTATAAAATGATTTTTGTACTTTGTAGAATAATCTGTTTATATTTGCAAAACTACATATATATATTCTACATTCCAATGTTAAGTAACAATAATATAATTCAAACCTAAAAGAAACACAACAGTGTATAGGTTGCATTGTATATGTTTGCAGGAGAGAACTGACCAGGGCAGTTAGTTTCCACCAGAAGCAAACAATCCTCTAGAGAGGATCTACACTAGATCTATTCAGTCTCTTTCTGTTGGTTGAAGATGACTGGATAATCTGTCCTGAGCATGATGTCAGCCCAGTGTGTTTGAGGCTCACGAAATACTGCACAATTCGGCAGGGCTTGCCCTACAAGATAAGACTTTTCCCATGTGTTAAAGCTGGTTCTCAGTTTAGTGTCATTTAGGTTTGTGTATTTGGATAATCAGTAGTCTTAAAAATGGGTTGGAGTATTGTCAGTTTCCTTTGGTCCAGCCCTTTTGAGTACCAAAAACTGAACCCCTAAAATGTTTTCAGGAACTAAATACTTTTCTCTAATATGCATCCTCTATGACTTGGGTTTTCAGGTGTCAAAATGAGTTGTAGGTACCACTCTTGACTACTGCTTAGTAACTCTTAGTGCCACCACCATTTCAAACAAACAGACTGGCATATGCCATGTCTTGGGGAAAATGGGGTATTAAATTACTAAAGGACATCACATTTTATTTATTTAGATAATACCAGCAGATTCTGGAGCACAATTAGAATTCTAGCACAACCAACCCTTAGAAATATCTTCAATAAAATAAAAACCACAAGAGTGAACATGCATCTCTAAAATGTAATTTTCAGGATATTGACCTAGTAGCTTCAATTTGTGTTTTAGGTAAAGATGAAACTGTTTGTAGACTGTGATACACTAAGAATATGACATTGAGCATTTTAGTGATTTGATTAATGTGAGCTCAACTTTACATTATATTACATTCATTTATATCGCACCAGCAGATGTCATGGTGCGTTACAATCAGTCGGTAGGATACATTTAAAATCACAAACAATAACAAACTGGTACAAAAGGAGAAGGGGGCCCTGTTCTTGTGAGCTTACAATCTAGTTTTTATCTTAAGCTTTATAGTT
>VKOC01000004.1:29160198-29172302 GCA_009364415.1 Spea multiplicata
TTAATATGGGGTTAACGCGGTACGCACTACGCAGAAGCTTTGGCGCCAGAATTTTAAAGGTCTGTACGAGCAACTCTATTGGTCGCTGGCAGGGGCCTCCTCTGCCATCAACCAATGAAGTGCACATGCAGACGAGTCCTCTGCTGGCAACCAGTAGAGTCGATCGTACAGACTTTTATAATCCTGGTGCGAAACTCATTGGTCTCCCTGCTCCAGGAGTTAAAGGTCTGTACGAGCGACTCTATTGGTCAATAACCTAGCACTGAAGGAACGGTGCAGAGGGTTTTTATACTTCCTGGTATCCAAGGCATGCTTCCGTTGCCAGGGGGATAGGAGGAGGAGCTCCTGTAAGAAGAATCCTGTAGCATATGGTGATACCTTGACACTGGTGTCAGTTGCCCTTTAATTGGATTCTGCATCCGCCATCTTGGATGGTAGAACGCATACGTCCGCCATATTGGTCGCTGGAACGCTCACCTGTGCTGTTCCAGCGAGCCCAGGATTGTCAGGGACCAGCGTCGGTGAGGAGAGGACACCCACGTGGGGGCTCGAGGCAGCTGATAGGACCCGGGAACGGAGGTAGCGGGCATGAAGACCGCAACAGTGAGACAATGTCTCACTTACAAAGCTAATCTTCCCATCCTAAAATATCAGCAGAGTAATTGCATCTATCATCCATTCTAAACAGAACAAAGAACAGAGTAAAGAACAAAAACATTATCATTGTAGGTTGTGACACAGATAAGGCATTTGACCGGATTTGATCAATTTCACTATTTTGGCCTACCATTCATACATTTGCTGTTGAGCACTATATAACCAACCAATGGCACAAATCACAGTCAATAGCCTAAACACACAATGATTTGTTTTAGGCAGGGCTGCCCACTTTCCCCTTTGCTGTTTGATTTGGCTATAGGGCTGCTGATCTGACACCTGGAGTCCTCCCCAAGCATTCAGGGCATAGCTATAAGGGCAGTAAAGCTTAGGACGGCAGCCTTTGCAGATGATCTACCCTTGTTCTTATCTGATCCAAAGAAATCTATCCCACCGATGCTGGAGATCCTGCAATTGTTCTAAAATGTCTCTGGATTTGTCATAAATCAGAGTAAAAATTAGGTACTTCTTGTTTATCCCCAAGCTAAATGGAGTTGGGACCCTCCATTCCCATATCGATGTACATCTGGTCCTGTCCTAAAATACCTGGAGATACAAATTCCATCAAATGTTTCACACTTATATAGGAAGAATGTCTCACACCACTGTTGACAAAACTGGAAGAGGACTTTAAGGAGATGGATTAAATACCAATTATCATTCACCGGAAGGTGTCCCCTATATAAAATGGTTAGCTTCCCAAGACTGTTATATCCCCTTCATATGCTCCTAAAATAAACCCAGAGACCTTAAAGGCCCAAGCAGCTATTACAGCAATTAATTTGGCAACTTAAAAAGACTAGTGTCTCTCTACGTAAGTACTTTCCATGTATATATGGAGGTGTTCATTATGCCCATTATACAGGATTACAACTTGGCATGGTTGGAGCAATAATTTTCCCCGGACTTACAATTGCCTACCTCCTGCACCTATCCCAAAACCTTCTTTGGTCGACCATGGCGAGGCCTGTTCTGAGTGGAACCTGTCCTGTGAAACCGCTTTATGGACTTGCCCACCGTGCTGCAGCTCAGTTTCAGGGTCTTGGCAATCTTCTTATAGCCTATCTTTATGTAGAGCAACAATTCTTTTTTCAGATCCTCAGAGAGTTCTTTGCTATGAGGTGCCATGTTGAACTTCCAGTGACCAGTATGAGAGAGTGTGAGAAGGATAACACCAAATTTAACACACATGTTCCAAATTCACACCAGAGACCTTGTAAAACTAACCAGTCACATGACACAGGGGAGGGTAAATGGCTAATTTGAAGGAGTCACTCGATAGAAAAGATGGGGTTCAAGCTGTTTGCATCCAAGTTAATGTTGCTAGATGAAAAGCGTAATATCGGCCATATGTCGCTAACAAAGACCGTCTACCATATAGACAATAGTATATGCAATTCATCTTTACCAGTCTGTCAACCTCTGTCAACCTCTTTTGGAAGTTCCTTCAGTGTTGCTTGGAGCATTTCAAAGGGTGTTGTTGTTCGTCCGTTTGGCAGAGCAAGCAGGAGAGTGATGGACCTTTAACAGTGGACATGTGCCAGGCCCTTGAGTGGAGACATATCTTGGACTCCAGGGTCTAGAAGGTATATTGATGGAAAATAGCTGCCGACTTGGTGTCCTGGCCATTAGATTGGTGCTGTCGGCTCCCTTGTAGAAGCTATCTCGGGTTGTGATCCATGCGGATGCTATTAGAATCGCTCACCAGGATGCCTTGTAAAAAGCGTCCATCTTCCATAGCCACCTCCAAGGAAATTCCTGGTGATAAAAGTTTTGATCAACACTTCAATAAAAGAAATCATTTAAAATCTGTATTTTGTGGTTACTCATGTTGTCTTTGTCTTATATTAAAATTAGTTGTATGATCTGAAACATTTAAATGTGACAAATAAGCAAAAATAGACAAAGTTGATAAGAGGGCAAATACGTTTTCACAGCACTATATGTTCTTCAGTACATTTCTTTGAAGCTCCAGTCACAAGTTCTTTTTCAACTTGCTATAACTAGATCTTCACCAAATGGCCCAATACAGCAGACGTTTTGCATAACTTAAAGCTGGATGCAGTTGCCTCAGAGGCCTTAAATAGTGTGCCTTCAGACTTCCTGACAATCTAATTGGTGAATTAAAATGAGTCTTTAACTGGAAGGACAGTTCTTAAGGCCTTAAGAACAGCCACCTTTGTCAAACTTCACACTGCAGCATTATCCTCTTAAAAATGCAAGAGCTAGTTGTTTTAAAAACCTTTTCTTAGAAAATGATCAAGGCAAAGGCCATGATATATTTGACAGTCTATTATATTTAGTATGTTTCTGTTTCTTCTGCTTATCAACCTCTCAGGGAAAAACTGACAGAATTTGTAGATAACACAAAGATGATGCATAACAGACCTGGTCTTTGAGGTGGGTGAGCTGGGTGGCCATACATGAAGATCTGCTAAATCATTTTGTAACATAATCTGGTGCCGATTGAGATGCATGAGGTGTCTAGTTTTAAAAAAACAGTAATGGTTTATCGGGTAAATTGAATTGCCCGGGTTCAAAGATGTCCCGCATAGGATATAGGGGCAAGATGACCAGATGACAAAATTCTAAATTTAAAAAATGCACACCTCCCAAATGTGGCCTTTTAGCCCTCAAACAACCTGACGCATGCATGGGTGGAATCACTGTACTCAGGAGATGTTGCTGAACATATATTGAGGTGTTCTTTGGAAGTGACATACACCAGAAGTTCATACCTAAAGTACAATGTGTTAAAACACACACACACATAATGTACTTCCACAAATTTTGGCAAAGGCTGGTGGTTAAGAGTGGATCTAGTTTTCAACTAGCAAAAATCTCTTTTAATTTGTACAGTGACTTTTATGGAGGACTGTATCTAATGCTTCATTAAAATCCAAGTGTGCCAATGAAAGACCCTGCTCTATATTTTGTTCACCTCTTCATAGAATACAATTCAGTTAGTCTAACATAATCTGTCCTTCATAAAAGTGTGTTGAATCTTACAAATTATATTATTGGACAAAATGTATTACTGAGTATTAGCTTTTGTACCCTATTTGAATGTGGCACCACTTCTGCTTTACATCAGTTTTCTGGCACATAAGAGACAAGAGAAAGAATTCTTGAAGATCCCAATCAATGGTCTGGCTTTTTCTTGCTGAATGTCCCTAAGTACCCGGGGATATATACCATCTTGTTCTGGGGCTTTCTCTATTTTAATTTTATTTAGCACTTTCAACATCCTGTGTAAGCCAAGCACATGATTGCTGCAAGATCTTTGTAGCAGACTTCAATGGACCACCAGTATCCTTCCTTGGCTTTTTGTATTTAAAACATTGTTGAGGTTTGTTTATCATTGGCTATCATTTTCTCATTATCTAGTTTGGCGATTGTAATTGCCCTTTTGCAATTTTTGTTAGCCTCTTTGTATTTTATGTTAATGATTGCGCTCATCCCTTCAATTATGACTGCCTGCTACTATGGCATCAAAACGAAATTGTGCCAAAAGGTTGTTTGACACACTGGAAAAACTTTCTGATCCCAGGTGTCATGAAGGGCATCATACATTCTGCCACAGCCCAGCCCCCCACCTTGCCAAATCAACCCAGTAAAAAAAATTAAAATAAGCGGTGGGGGCGCGCCGGGCATAAAACCACATTTTGGCAGAAATTTCTGAGCAAATACTCCTGATGTACACTGATGTGTCTGCACTACAAAAATATATTTTCTTGAGGGACCAAGTTGTTTCATATAGCACTGGTCTAGCAAATGACCATGATTAAAGATAGATATGTTTGAATTTGTGCACTGTAATGCCCAGAAAAAAAATCTCAATGCCTGTGGGGAATTTCTGCAATTGGAGATGAATTTTGCCCAGATTTCCATGCCATAGCATAACCTGTGCAAAAAAAAATATAAGCAACAGTGTTGGTGCGGAAAAAAAAAAGCACAGGAAATTATTGGCCAGGGCAGCTTCATGAAAAACTGTCCAAATGCTCTTGATGAAACTGTTGTCCGCTTTACTTTTGATGGGTTTTTTTTGGTTCAGAATCTGTTAGAAACCCAAGCCATACATGTCTAAAAATTCAACATTTTGGAAACCATGAAATTTATAAAAATAAAGGGCTTCTAAAACTAGATTAGATTGACACATTGACTACTTTGCTCAGTAATCAATTGTGGGGATTCAGAGGGGAATGTGTTTTTTCTATTTGTCAGTTTTACTAAATTCAGCCTACACTTTCAGCTAATCAGAACTATCAAAGGATATAAAAACAAGTTTAATTGGGTACAGCATTCACAGGAAAAGTGAATGGCTTATCATGTGAGCACTAAAAGCTACATTTGCCCATGTTAACCCCTTCAGGACCAGGTTTTTGTTACTACATTCACGCTAAAAGACCAGAGCGGTTTTTGCTGTCTTCGACAGTAAATTCTCTCTTCTCAATTAGTGCATCCACACAAATCAGTTTTTCCAGCACAAGTAGGGCTCTCTTTTGAAATCCCTATTCTAAATCATGAAGTATGAAAAATATCCAAAAACATGGGGGAAACTAGGAACAAAAGGAAGTATTTTCAGTTTCACTATAGAAACTTTATAACCAGTGCAAATGGGGGGGAAAAAATACAGAAGTGTATTTAGGCATTTGTCCTGTTTTTGGACACACCTTATATGCCTGGTATTTTCAATTATTTTGGCACTTACAGGGTTAAATATGAATGATGAATCACTTTTTCTTGTGATCTGTGCTTAGAAACACTCCCTGAATACAGGAATACCCCATATACATGGTTAGGTCATGTCTCATTTTGCCACATAGGCATTTCAGTTTTCAAACATGGAATTTTGACAGATCAGTTTACTGGCTCCAGGTCTCATCTGAGACTGTAGATGTCCCATATTTCATTTTAACCCCCTAAAACCATTTCCTAAAAGTAGACAGCTCAGGGAATCTGGTTAGGAGCATTTTGGCCTGTCCCATGCAACCGATTCCACACTGGCACCTTCCAAATTTAGTCTAGCAGGGAAAATAAAATATTTCTAACATCCACTTTGCGGTTTCACCAAGTTTGTGGAGTGGATGTGTGAAAAAACAATAGGTCTTGATTTGTGTTCAGTACAGCGATACCCCACATTCATAGGTACGTCATGTTTCTCAGACATTGTGGAGTCAAAACTGGAAAGTGCACTTTAAAATTTTAAATACATTTTATCAGATTTGTAAGTAACAAGTTTTGGCTGCTGACATTGATCAGGGAGACTGATCAATAATCAGTAACTTAAAATGTCAGACGTAACCAGCTATTTTGTGCTTTTTCATAATTAAGCTAGATGACCCCCACTGTTGTGTAGGGCAGGGTCATCCAGGGGCTGCCATAATGATCAGATCACTCCTGGCCAATAGGAGGGATTTCATCATCGGTTACTAAACTCACAGCATTTGACCTGGAAGCACCCTGGACTTTCAGGGTCAGTGCCATTTAATTTTTTTTTTTATTTATTTTAAAAATGGTTGGCTCACGTTTTCCAACGTTGGGGTTGTGTTCTAAGCAACATGTCAAAGTTGCACTGACAAACCAACTAGTAATATGCAGCATCAAACCACATGACATGAGCCAGCTGCTAAATGACCATTTACTAATGAAGGGTGACCTTCTTACAATAACAGTCAAAAATGATTTTGCCGTTTTCAGTTTTATTAAGAGCACAATCATAACATCCCAGATGTATATAGGATATAATGTTATATTTATGCAGTTTCCTCCTTTGCAAGACGGTCTTTCTTGAGTGGTCCCTGTAAAACAAACAGACCATCAGCTTTGTTGATCTCAGATTACTCCTTCCATGTTAAGTTTATTTGGCACTCAATATACTGGTGGCAAACAAAAAACCTGATACAACTCTGCACAAGTCACAAAGTGTTTCAGGTCAAACTTACCATGAAAGCCTTCTTTTCCTCTGGTGTCTGGAAACGTCCGTGCCCGAATTTTGAAGTTGTGTCAATAAATTTCAGGTCAATCTTCTCCTGGGCACGACGGCTAGTCTGGACAAGGAGTGACTGCAGAGAAAAAACAAAATACACATGTTTAGGGAGTTACCAAAACCCTGACAAACTTCCAAGGTTCACAGTTGGCCTCAAAGCTACAAGTGAATGGGGCTGTTTTAGCCTAGCCTTAAACTGGGAAACGGCTCTGAGAATTTTGCAACAGTACAACAAAGTTTAGTGTCCCAATAAAATAGTTTTATTACTAGTTATCAATGATGGGAGGAAAAGTAAAGCCAAATGGCAGAAGGTTGTGTAAATAAAGTGTTGTGTAGTACTGTGTAGGACTGTCTTTCCTGCGCAACACAAAATGTTCACACATGAACCATTCAAAAGCCTGATTTTCAAGCTACAGAACCTAATTTTCCCGACCACTGTAAGAAAGTTACCTTGCGCAGAGTAAGGACTCTCTTCTTGGTCCCAATGACACAGCCTTTCAGCATGATGAAGTCATTTTTCACTTCTCCGTAATGGACAAAGCCACCCTGAGGGAAAAAAGCACAGGTTACTTAAAGACCAGTACATGACTAACATGAGAAAGTTCTACACAAACAAAAGTTATTTGCAAGGATGGAATGGCCAAGCATCAAATAACTAAACATTGAATGCTTTTGAGCCAACAGGATTTATTTCAGGTGACTAAGCAAATATCCTGTTGACTGTGGTTCTAGATAATTTTATATGGCATAATGTACCATAAACAAAGACTTTCAACATTGCCTGTAAAATTCTGAACAGGTCCTCAGAAGGAAGGCAGCATGGAACAGTTCTTCATAAAAATCAGGCACTGTGCCCAGTGCAAATTCCATTGCTTCATCATAGGACAGTCTAGGATAGCCATGCCTAACTTCTATAAATAAAAATTTCAAAAAGGCTAGCTCAAATTAGGGACTGGTGCTTCTTGTTAAAACAGTTGGATCCTGCAACATCTAAAACATGATTGTCAACTAATAAAAACTAGAAACCGAGTTGTATACAGGACCACAACAGCAGATAAGCAACAGTCCGGTTTCACATTTAGAGCAACAGTAACCATAGTTCAGCATAATAACTTACCAGGGGGTTAATGCTCTTGTCTGAAAGGTCATAATCGGTTGAGGCATTGTTTTTGACAAGTTTGCCATCCTTTGAGTGGTAGCCCTGGCCAATCTTGTAGATCTAGGACAGAGATACGTATATTTCCATTGAAGCATTTGTGTTTCGAGGTTGGACAAGAGAAGCTTCCCAAGAACTCATGTGCCTTGTAAACAGCCCCCATATTAACATTTACCTTCTTGTTAATTTCTGTGCGGTGGTGATAGCCCTTCTGTCCAGCACGAGCCACGGAGAAAGCTACACGGGCAGGATGCCAGGCTCCAATACAAGCCACCTTACGCAGACCCCTGTGAGTCTTCCTAGGCAGCTTCTTTGTATGCCAACGGCTGGTCACACCTGATTAGATAAAAATAGGGTTGGTAAAACAAATAAACTTAAGGAAGGTGTTGCACCACAACACAATATTCTCAGAAGGAAGGCAGCATGGAATTATTCATCACTAGAGATCAGGCATTGTGCCCAATGCATATTCCATAGCCTCATCATTGAACAGGGGAAGCACACGCTGAAAGATATTAAATGAGCAAGCATCTATATCACATAATACTTCAATTCGCACCTTTGTAGCCTTTTCCCTTAGTGACTCCAATTACATCAATCATTTCATCCTGTCCAAAGACACCAGACACTACAACTTGCTTCTCAAGCTTCTCTCTGGCCCAGTCCAACTTTTCAGCTATTGAGCCTCCATTAACCTGGATTTCCATAAGGTGAGATTTCTTCTGACGCAAGGGAAGCAGGCGCATCTGGAAAAGGAACAAACATTACTATGCAAATAGAAAATGAACCTTCCACTTGCTCAGTTTGCCTTTGAGCAACAATGTACACTTTACACCAGCGATCTGTTTTACGAGATGTAAATAAGCCCTTATATAAGCATGTAAACTTCCAATTGAGGGTTTTTTTTATGAGTGATAGATTTTTGTTTAATGTGAAGCAACTTAAAACGTTACAAACTGAATGAAGTTTGTTTTAAGAATGAGGGCAGTTGATCAGAACTCGACATTCAACAGTGACAGCTTTAAGCAGTCAAGTCTGTCCGCCCGTCGATAATGTTTCATCATTTAGGCTGCCCAGCAATGGAAAAATAGTAAGGCCATGACAAGTTGAGCACTGATATTTATGAAAGCATCGGTCAAAACAGCGGCACGTCATAATTCCCATTTTACTCAAACGTACCTGAGTGTGGGCAATGACCCTAATGACCTGGCAGTATTTCTTCATGCTAAGGAAGTCCTTCTCCAGCTGTTTCTTGCCATCTTCATCCTGCCACTTCTTGCAGTACTTAGTGAATGCCTTCTTCTTAGATTTGTACCTTTAACGGCAGAGCAGGAGAGTTGGCAAACCCTTCATCAAGCCCCTTGAAGGGGACATGAGCGGAAGGAGTGAACCAGGGCAAAAGTTCGGCTCATTGCATGGCATCAAAGGAGCTTTTCAGCCAGCAAGCGGAGCCTGGAGCTCATCAGACACTGGCCAACATGGACAGAACTGAGAGGAGCTGCCAATGTCCATTCCAAACAAATTTAATAAAGCAGTCATTAAACCTTACTGTTAAATGTATCTACATCAGCTCAGCTGCAGATATCTTGATACCCTCAGAGGCTACAAGTATTTCCTCTACTTCCCACCTACACTTCTACAAGTGTACCCTTTAACGCCATGGGAAGGGTATCCAATTGTAGGTAACCAATGACAATCTAGCCTATTCCTTCGCTGTGTTTAGCCTTACCAGTTCTTGTAGAAACGTCTCTTGCATTCATCACTGATGTGCTCAGCAAAGATGGTCTTGAAACTGCGGAGACCACGTGGGGTCTGTACATAACCCACAATGCCAACGATGACCATGGGAGGTGTTTCCACAACAGTCACTGCCTCCACCACTTCTTTCTTATTCACCTCTGCAGATTAAGCATTAAAGTAAGGGTCAATGTCATAAAACGCCTGCAGAATGTAATTTAAGCAACTACACGCTATGAGAGCATTTACATAGTTTGGAAGGCTACCAGAAGCTTTAAAACTATATAATTGTCCTGAATAGGATTACCCAATATGAACCTACACTGAATATGCAATATACTAAGTCTAAGGCATCTCTGCAGAATAAGCATCAGTAAACGCTAGGTAAAATACAATATTGCTGTAAAACTCATAAGAAAAAAGCCACTATCAGTACTCGACATTCAACAGCGATTGCCGTAGGCTATCCTTCAGTCCGCCCGTCGAGATAGTATCATCATTGGTAGCTTTAGGTTACTCTGCTTATATTTATAAGGCTTTGAAAGTTAAAAATGATCTTTTTAACAAACATGAAAAAGTTCTGCATCTATATACATACACAAGGTTAAAGGCGCTACGCTAATGTCTCAAGTACGTCATGCTCTGCGTAATATATGTTCCGTAATTTGTCCGATTTGCCTTATAACTATTAGAACACTTACTGGAGCCAGGTCTGTCGACCTCCCTGACGATGTGAGTCATGCCAGCCTTGTAACCCAGGAAAGCTGTCAGGTGGATGGGCTTGCTTGGATCATCTTTGGGAAAGCTCTTCACCTTCCCACGATGTCTCTTGCTACGTTTGCGGGGCAGAAAGCCCAGAGAGCCATGCCTGGGGGCGGAGAACTTTCGGTGAGACTGTCAGGGAAAAAAATATTTTAACGTTAGCGTCTTAACAGATGAAAATGATATGCGTTTATCACGTGGCGACAGGCCTTCCCCTGAAACACGGCGTATACACTTAACATGAATATTTATGTAAAGTCCGCTTAGGACAGTACACTTCAGACACTTGTCGGGATAATCGCAATAATTTTAGGCCTCATCTAGGCCGCATCGCTCTAAATTGGGACAAGCTCATCGCCAGCGAGAACTTATCTGTCCACTGAGCAGCCATGAACATATAGTGTGTAACCCTTAACTATAAACACTGACAGACAAACGGATGGCGGCAATAACGACGGGATTGCAACTAGGCCCGATACTCCTAACAAACTCACCATCCCGTCTCCTAACCGAACTGGAAGAGAGAGGTATGGCGTGGCACATCGTCTATTTATAGACGCAAAGCAAACGGACCGCCCACCTTCTTTTTTTTTCCGAACAACCTTTATTGTACACGCCGTGCACCACACATTATGTAGATATCGTTGCGAGCATGTATTTTCGTTATTAACAAGACAAACGTTTCAGTAACGAGTCTGATTTATTGTGTACGCTTTAAGACATTATGGCGTATGAAATAATGAAATCACTCGGGTACAATTTTTTCTCCTTTATTTAGTGGTTCATGTCCAACAAAGCATTTAGCGATTGTCTATGATAATGTTACAATGAAACATGTCCTGGAAAATATGGCTTCTTCCTATATAGAGTCAAAGTGTAGGGTGTGCTCGTCATTTGAATTAGTGCACTAAAAAAATCCAGCCACATGTTATTTTGGGGTGGAGGTGGTCCAGTTGGGCTTTTTTATATATTTTGATTACCATGGTAGCAGTTTCTAGTCAAACTATTTAGATTACACAAGTGAAATGTCATTGACCATGTGGCTCTCAAAGGATACGTACAATTACACCCTTCTATCCTAGAACTACACACCTCCCTACTATCCCTTCGGGAATATATATATATACGTATAAATACATATATTTATATATATGTATGTCCGTTAGTGAATATATATGTATATCTTTACAAAGTCACATCTTCAAAATTGTAAGCTTGTTTGATCCCATTGTACAGTGCTGCAGAATATGAGCGTACTATATAGATCAATAATAAAAACTGTGGTTTGTGTAGGGAGTCCTAGAGCCATACGGAGCTATAGAGAACCGAATCGCCCATATCGGTCATTAACTGGACAACAATGGGTTAAAATAGCGCATGCCTACTATTTTCGTTAAAGCCACGCCCACTTTAACTCATAAAGCTCAGTGTATCTTAATAGACCCACACTCGCATTACATCATAAAGCTTGCCTCTGTCATAATAGGCTTGGGCTATAAAAGCAGGGACCTGCAGTTTGTGAGCTCTGAGTTAGTTAGACAATCAGTGTCTCTAGCGGTAGCGGATCCGTCCATCTCGGGCAGCACAACACATTATCAGCTTTTGATTAATGTTTGTGTGGATCTGTGATCCACCTCTGATCCAGGGACAACATTACTTTGTTTTGTGATGTTAAACAGAGACAACCTTTTGTCCCCCAAGTTTCTTCACCTTCCTCTGGATCATTAGATATGGAGCAATCAGCCTGTAGGTTAGTTGTCGAGTCTTCAAGGATTTTTTTCCCTTAATTTTCAATGAGGGAAT
>VKOC01000004.1:29181575-29227478 GCA_009364415.1 Spea multiplicata
AAACTGCGGTCTTCAAGGGAAGACGCAGCTTGCCAACGACGGTCCTGAAGGGGTTAATTCCCTTAACCCCTTCAGTCCCCTATGAACGTACTGGTACGTCCAAAAAGCGCATTCCAAGAATCCCCTATGGACGTACCGGTACGTCCCGCCCTTCTTGCAGCGGCAGGGACACATCCCTGACGCTGCACAGGAGATGAGGCTGTCAAACAGCCTGGACTCCACCCTGACAGCAGAACCCGGCATCGCTGGCTTTCTGCTGTCCGACCTCATGTAACAGCTTCCGGCATGAAAGCCGGAAAGCTTTTACATTTTAACCTGCCTGATCGCGTGATCGGGCATTCCCTTCCGGGTTGCGTCACTGCTGGAAGATGAGGCGGAGACGCTGCACAGTGTGATTGGTGCAGGGGGATCGCGGGGAAACCATGCTTCTCACTCTCCTCCCATGCTGAAACAGAAGAAAGAAAAAAAACGGTCTATTCATTTTTTAAAAAATAATATAAATAATAATTTTTTAAAAAAAATTGTGACATTCACTGGCATTAATAAATATTATTCAAAGAGGTCCCTAAGAGGACCTCTAACCATTTTAAAAAAATGCAGAAAAATACAAAAAATAAAATGAAAAAAATATAAAAAAGATAATAGTAAAAAAGAAAAAAACCTTACATCCCATTGCCCTAACACAACATCTACCCAGTATAACCCTCGTGCCCCCATTCACAACCCCCAAAGCCGTTAAGCCATAAGCATAACAATTATTCGAATAATGTATACTTTATAGCTTGTTCCCTATAAGTGCTGGGAAAGTATGGAAAATCTATATAAATTAGGTATTTCTGAAATCAGGACACCTGAATTGATAAACTTGGAGGGGATTTTCCATCACTTTACCTAACTTTGTGATGATTCAGAGGGAAAATTTAAAACAAATTAGGTTTTTTGTTTCTAATTTTCGCTAGTTTTTACTAAATTTCTCATTCTAACTTTTCAGCTAATCATCCAACTATGGTATCAAAAGAAAGCGCTATCTCTTCTTGAAAAAACAATATATAGTTTACATGGGTACACTATTCACAGGAAAAGAGAATAATCGCTGAACCGACATAGCGCAAAAATAGCAAAATTGCTTGAGGTACCAAAAACCCCTGGGATTGAAGGGGTTAAAGAACAGTCGTGTCCATTCATTTTATGATGTTTTTTTTAATGTGAAACCCTTTGTGCTCCTGCTTGGCCCTTTTGATGATCTGGCACCTAAGCCTGTGTAGGTTTACTTTTGACACCAGCCATCAGGTAAGAAAGCATTGAAAGTGTGCAAATACCTGCTTCCGATACCTAAAGTTTTCAAGCACTGTTTAAGTTTATTGTGCATTATGTCAACTTCATTAACTATATTACTGTGTAATTTGGTTCTTTATGTTCTTCAGGACTTTTAACTTGGAGACCCCTCTTTCCTTATTTGATGTTTCCCATGCCACGCCTGTCTGCCTGTTCCTTGTTCTTGACTTCCTACCACTTGAACTTTGGAGCTTTATCTCATATTTCATACATTGGTCCTATCCTGACCAACTTACAACATCCCCCTTTCATTCCAAACTTTTAGTACCGCATCTTTGGAGCAACATTTCACCAACTGATTGGATGTATTTTTTAACATATTGTGTGCTGTAAATGGGCTGTTTGTCTCAAACAAAATCCAGCTGCCTGCTGTCAATAAGGTCGACTGCCTGCTCCAGTGATGTAAGGTCATTTAAAAGCCCCAAAAAGCTTCACCAAATATAAATGCATATTAAAGTTCAAGAACGTACCACACAAACTTTAAATTTCAAGGTGAATTAGTGCCACCCATGTTTATTATAAACAGTACGCTCAACAAAATACGCAAACATTTCGGGACTGGATGCACCCACCTTAATTAGTGCTTATGTATTATTTAGTTTCTGTATTATTTAGTTTCAACTTAAAATAAAAAGAGTACATGCCTAACATGTTACAGCTGCAGTGTAATGCCCTTCCTCGCCCTCTGTAATTCTTGTCAGTTTTGGCTGCTTCAAACAAACACCACATTAAATCACATCATTGCAGGTATAGATCAACTGAGAAATCACAGGCAAACTCAGTACTGAAGGTATAGATCAGGGGTGTCTACGTTTTTTCCGCGGTGGGCCACTTCACCAGAATTGTATACGTGCGAGGGCCACACTCATCTTTCACTGTGATAAAATCTGGCTTTTAAAACACAAAACCTTTTCTTTTCCTCTCACTGATTTCTGGGCCTAGAAAGTTTTGTGACCTACAAAATTCACGATTTCTGGCTACGTAAAAAAAATGAGCAATAGTTCTATTTATTCTAGGGTCCGTAAAGTGAAAGTCTGGACCCAAAAACAGAAAATCAGGATTCACTAGCTCGAAGGACCAAAAATGCCCCCCCCCCTACCCTTATTTAAACATAATTACATACACTCCCACACTCTTTACACACAAAGGTTACACACCAAAATTGTACCAATTTTTATAATGTTTTTATAAATAATATATATAGTATTATATTATGATTGTTAACAATCATATATAAATTAATATTGTTATTGTATTGTGTTAATGTCCAATTTTGGTGTGTTAACCACAATTTTATTAAAAGTAAGTAACACACCAAAATTGGACAGCAAATTCAACAATATGACTTGGCACAGCAATCACACTCCTATCATACCTAGGCAACCAGTAAATGCTGGAACCGAGGCATGATGGGACTGTGATTGCTGTTAGCAATCACACTGCTATCATGCCAAGTCAGCCAGTACATGCTGAAACCTGGCTAGCTGCCCCCCTTGTGTATTGATGCTGCCAGCAGTATGGGGTCTGCACATCACTTACAGCCTCCCTGTACAGCCACCCTGTACCCCACTTTCACATCCATGCTATCACACACACACTCATTCATTCATTCATTCACAGATTCATTCCCTCAATCAAGCATACTCATTCACACGTCACTCACCGGAATGCCACAGCAGGCTCTTACTGCAGCTCTGGCCAGGTCATGCATTGACGCTGCGTAACCAAGCTTGACCCCGAATCCTCTTGAAAATTAAAGAGATAAATAGGTAAGCCTGGATGTCTTATTGGATCTTCCCAACCAGCTCTGCTCAGCTGAAGGGCTAGCCTGTCGTGAAGGAATCACCCCCCTAGGTTGAGTGCACTCTAAGCCGGCACCAACCTTGCCCACAGGGAGCGCATGCTCTGTCTAGGAAAGTTAGTGTGTGTTTGGGTCAGCCACTGGCCATGAAACAGCATGTGAGGGCTGCACTGCACCTTTATCATGGGTCTTAAATGTGATCGTGTGTTTGAAGCGCTCATTCTAACTTTCCGTCTTGTGTGTACTGGTCCAAATATATATGATTGTATTGATAATGTCTTTCCTGATAAAACAATTTTGTAATAGTCCATAACCATGAGTTTAAGAATCATGACAGTAATCTGCAGGTATCAGTCCTTTGGTAAAAATGTATATACTATATTAATTCTCTAGATTGTAAGATCATTTGAGCAGGGCCTGCCCTCACCTGTTTCTGTAAGACAAATTGTTATGCTGTATACTACTGTCCACCCATTATACAGAGCTACAGAATATGATGGTGCTATATAAAACAATAAATAATAATCACAGTTCAGGACTGTTCCATTGATTTATATACATAAACAACAATGTTGCCTTGGTATTGACTATATATAAACTTTTAAACTTTCAAGTATAGTGAGCGACCAGCAGTCCACTACCACACTGTGTTTATTATACGTACATGTAATGATTCCATCATATGCTCATCTATATTGCAGTTAAATCAATGGTGGCTTTCTTCTCACTCCAACCTGGCTGGTCTAAAGGTTGATCTTCTCTTTTTACATCTTCAGCTTTGTGTGGTCAGATGAATCACTCCTGAGACAGTATGTCTGGCCAAAGTCCCTATCTGAGCCGCAACCCTTTTCCTTCCAGGCAGGGAAGAGCCGCCAGGAAGAGAAGCGATCGCTAGCTGCTAGCTCCCCCGTGTATACTGATACACTGGTATTATCTAAAACATGTTGCTAAAACTTTTAATATTTGTGTGTGAGCTATGGTGCAGTTTTGCAGATTGACAGATATAAAGCAATATGTTTTGAAGTAACAATCCAGCATAGTGGTGGCAATGGTTAGATGTGACCTTATAATGGCAATAGCACATATGTTTAACATCAAATATTTTATCAATCATCTGGATACTGTGAGAAATGTTGCCTCGCGCTTTAAAGTGCTTTTCTACTTGGACAAGAACATTAACTGCACTCTTTAGTATGTTAAGCATATAAACCTTAGCACATCTGTTATTTCATTCTTTCTCAAGGTTAAATTACATAAAAACAACACAAACATATCTAGTTTTATTTATGGCAACAACCTTTCAGCTCCAGAGTAGTTTCTGGAAAGTTTTGGGGATTCAAAAGTAGCAGCTCCAACCTTCTGATATGCAGATGGGGCAGTATGCGGCCCCTCTGGAACAAGTGATGGTTAACTCTGGAGCAAGACTGGCTTGGGCATGAGGCAGAACCTTGCACCAGGAAATATTCCAGATATTCTAACAGATTATACCAGATTCTTTAAAATTATTTTGTAACACAATGACATGGAACATTATGGAAGGCAGAAGAGAATAAGGATATGTTGTTTAAAGATAGTAAACTATTTTACCTTGTAAGAGCTGTGTTAAAAGGTAACAAAACTAGCGTATCAAATTTACAAACAGTCCACCCTTATAAAACTTGCTAGAACCACTTATTATTGAAAGGGGAAAGACCTCATGGTGAAGAATATCCATGCAAATCTTGAAAGCAGGAATTCAAGATTTATGTAAGGTGGGTGTTGCATGTTCTTCTTTAAGTAAACTGTGTTTACTTATTGGATAATAAAAGTATCCTCTGCATTTTTAAGGCATAATTATCAAGATAAAACTGCACCCCCTGCACCTAGGACAAAAGGTGCAGGGGGTGACAGGATCTTTGCCCCATAACAGGGAGCCAATTCACTTTTTGGGTGATCAGGCTCTTTGTAGCTCAATGCTCAGTGGGTCAGTTAAATGATCACAGATCCTCCCACCCATCCCTTTAACACTAAGGAGGGCACAGCTTTTATAGCCTACTTACGCCTAGCACCACATTTCTTTAAAAGGTGGAGTGCCACGGTATGACATCATATCCAGACACTCAGCATTAAGGTTAATAGTTTAGATGAGGAGGTGTTAGGCGCTGCCCTTGGATTGGCTTAGGGCAGTGCCGGAGATAAATACAGCACTGTATTGAGCAACCCTTGGCAGCATAAATATTGCATTGGTTTTGTGGATAATAGTTTAGTTCATAAGTATGGCCAACCAAAGTGACATAGCAGTCCATACTAGATTAGTTTTTTTTTCAGAAACATAATAGAGTCCTTGTTGCAAGTTACTTCTAGCTATGTCCTCTGGGAAGAAAACTAAAAAAAACACCATAGATCTGCATGCCCACATTAGACCACTGGTGAGAATAAAAAATGGGCATACTTCATACACAGAACTATATGCGTTAGAGCTTTGAATTTTGTCACATTATGCCAGTATCCCACCGACATTGTGGGTTTATTTGCAGTAAAGCAGGCTTTTCACATGTGCATCGCTGGCCTGCTGTCAGAACGTTGGTCAGCCTACGGGACATGACATCCAGACTGGAACACTTGGTAAACTAAAGGGAAAACCTGCAAAGAATAATGTAAGAAGTAAAAGTGCCTGCATCTGTAATGAAAACAAATCCAACACCGATGATGTAATGAAAACAAATCCAATACCAAAGGTCCGCTTAACATCCAGAAGTTAGCCAGAGTTGCCCCTGGGCTGCTCTAATTTTGAAGATTTGGGGCCAAATGCCTAAAATCTTTTATTGAGGGTTACTTGCAATTCCACATAATGCTATCAGGGACTAAAGGCAGCATTTACACATGCCTGAGTTTGTCTTTTCCACCTGGTAGTATGTAGTCCCTATTGGTTAATGTGTGTAGGGCTGGATATTACTGTCCACTCCTAATCCTAAGAGCCACAGCCTATCTCACACATTGGCAGGAGTGAGGAGGTTTCATACATTGTATGTGCTTGCTTTTGTACTTACTGGTTTTCAGTTTGAATATAACAATGTAGTATCTATGTGCATGTGAATGAAAAGTACATAAAAAGAAATATTTTATTACTCACAGTTCTAAGTACTAGAAAAATATGTGATTAGAGGGAAGAGGATTGGAAAAAACTGATCATTTTAAATGAGCCTTGCAACGTTTTTTAAACTTTAAACAGATGTCATTGTCTCTTACTAATTTTATGCTGGAATATTTCTATAGAAACATTCCATTTACGCTTGTAAAAGAAGTGAATAATTTCTGATTCATCCTTTACTAAACCGGTAAGTGGAAGAAAAAAAAAATCTTAATGAGCAGTTGTAAATTACAAATGTATATTATAGACCCAGAAATAATACACACACTCAGTTTAGCTTCTTTAAAATTTTTATTCATTTATTCTTTTCTTTTATTAATAGTATCTCTTAAACATCCCTTTAAGGGCGAAATTAAATAGAACCATTTACAAAGAAAATGATTTGCAAGTGTTCATTGTAATATATAATTATCTTTACATCAAGAAAAAGAACACACACAAAAAAAAGATTTGATTTGTTAAAAGATCACAGCCTTTAGAATAGAAATTAGCTCTGCTAATTACAGACACAATAGCATCCCTTTAACAGAATCCGCGTAACCACTTTACTCACTGGAGATGCTCGCAATTGTGCATAGAAGGGAATCCGTAAGTTTCACACTGACAGTGCAGCCTGGCTGCAAAAGACCTTAAAACTATAGTATTTCTCGGGATTACATTTTACCAACCAAATTTCCTGCAATGAATAATTAAAATAAATTTAGCACAATAATAGTAACTTTTAATGTAACCTTTTTAGTTTACGAAAGGTTATGCCCCTGTAGTCTGACAAATTATTTGAAATATTTAGCTCTGGCCTGATTGACATCTTTTAACACCCAAAAATACATCTTGTCTTATACTCACTGATACCTCGCAATGATAAAAAGCCCATCTCCAAATTGATTCTGTACACTTTGGTTTAAGGACCTGGAAATGAAAATGGAAATCAAAACAACAGCCACGTGCTTTTATTGTCATCCATCATCATGGAAAATGTTAATCTGAAATTAGAAGCAGAATGTGTGCCATTCATCTAGATCTGTGCATACGTAGTTTCTAGAATATAAATAAATAATAAGCACCGACATAGAGAATGGTAGAGATGCTTGGAAGCAATCATGCTGAATCCTTTTGTACATCTGTGATTAATCTTTATTAAACTAATAACTACTTACCAGAGATGGCAATAGAAGCTTCATGCACACAGAGTCCTACTGAACTATTATCTCACTGCTACCCTACCATTCTTCGCCTAGGTTCAACAAGAGTCGGGAGACTGAATGTCAAATCGCGGTAAGCAATAAAGGAGAGGCAAAGACAGCCAAAGTGGGGAGCCACAAAAACTGAGACACAGCGTACTTAACTTTTGTTAAGTATTTGTTGGGACATGCTACAAGGCGTCGTTCTTCCCTGGATAATTTAAGACTACTAAAGTTATTGTGTGAAAAAAGGTGAGTTAGCGAGCAAGTTTTTGCAACCACAAATGCTCCTCAAATCAAATGTTCAGATGCACCAATAAGACAACTTGTCAGCTACATGACATTTTTTGATCTTATGTTCCTTTGCACCCCCTCCCATGATAAGAAGGAGCAGTTGTGGTAACAATGAAACTACTTTAGTTCATATATCACAACGCACCAAACTTATTTGGTGGTAATTATCCTACTTCCATTAATTTATTTGGGAGTAAGTCCACAAACTGGTTATATTAGATAACAGGGCAGACTCTGTCACAAGGCAAGACAGGGAGTGTAGTTCTTTTTTAATTGCTTGGTTTTATTGGACAAAATAAGATCTGCTTGATTTGCTCCTTTCCTTCCTGGTTCATGGTGGTGTCTCTAATCAGGCAATGTTCCCTTCCAGAAATGTATTTACCTTCTGCACTGCCCTATGCCTGACCGAATGCAGCGCCCCAGCCACCCCCTCCTCGGTCGGCCTCTTCCTTGCCGTATCTTGAGGGCCAACAGCACCTTCTAATGCAGTCTGTGGGGTTTCCATAGTGTAAATGGGTCAGTTTGGGAGATCAAAGGTGTATCCACCCATTGAGCAGTGGGACACTGGGGGGCCTGATCGCCCAAGAGCCGACCTAGGCTAAGATACATAACTGATTCCACCCTTTTAGTTTGATGGCCCTTTAGTTTGCTTAATATGCTACTATGCAAATCGTGCCAGAAGGATGCTAGCAGGTTGCACAGCAGACATGGGGGAAAGCATTGGGAGTGGGTAGCGTCACATCCATACATGCATCTCATATAAAAGAACCGTGTTTGTGAAAGCTTTTTCTGACCAAATGATAGAGAGCACAGAGGTAAATACTGTTTGCTTTGCTGATCCCTAAAGAGAAATAGAAGGGCATTACTTTCTTAATTCGTAAATATTCTTAAAAAGAAGGCAGTGCATAGAAGGGATTCTAATTAAGAAATTATTCTCAAATAATTCCTAAATATTCTTATTTCACTAAAGGAAATAGAAGGGTTGGGGACTGCATAGAGGGGGTTCTGATTAAGAAATTATTCTCAAATCAGTGCTACTGAGGCCTTACTAGGTTAGTAGGTAGAAAAAGTTTTTCGATATACTTAATTTCTGGCATTAAAGGATGCTGGCACTGAGCAGTACAATAATGCCTCTTGATTTTAATGCCTCGCCTTCACTGTTATTTATATTTTGCTTTGAGAGTTGTATACGTAGTGAAATATCGAATATTAGAGATTTGTGTGACAGAGTGTCGGGGATAAACAAGACTTACATCATTAAAAATTGAAGAACAGCAGTTATAGGAACATGACTAAATAATCTAACAGAATCAACAGCACCTGCTATAGTGAGTATAGTGTTATCCTTGTCACCCTCCCCCAAAAAAAAATACTTGCGGTTTTATATATATATTGGCTTTAAGGTTTGTTAGTTTATTGCTTTATTACCCGATGTGTAGACATAGTAAAAACTAATTTTTCATTAACAGTTCTAGCAACAGTTCTAGCAACAGCAATATAATGCAGTTGGAGAATGCGTGACAGCAGCTAGCATAGATCTGTGCTTCCATATATTATATATACAAAAGATTATATATTAAACACAATTTTGGTGTAAGGTGGTAGGAGTGAAATAGTAGAGAGATTTTATTGGCTGCTATGGTAACAACTATTGTCATTTTGCACCAGAATTGCTCATTATACAACCCCTTATAAAATGGGTAGTAAACAGGGCAACAACTGCAAGCTCCATTGGCCATCAACTCATTGCATGCCTTACATGTCCTGTTTTACCTAGTAAGCAATATGTACCAAAAACTTTTTCAACAGAAGAACTCTTCCAATCATAAATTAAAGTTATTTCTCTACCTTTACATCTAGCGACGTTTTTCTGTGAACTCTGTTACAGAAAAAATGCAATTATTCTAAGGCTGGCTGCTGATTTCTGTAAATAGGGAATATTCATCAGAAGGAATAAGAATACATTATTTATGCATATGCTACACATAACTATGTACATACATATGCATGACATCTGAAATCTTTTCACACACAATTTATGCCCACACTAACATCTCTGGAATTACGCAAACACAAAGACCCTTGTTCAAGCAGCAAGGAAGCTGGGATCTTGGCATCCAACCTTTAGCTAAGAGAGTCTGGGACTTCTTCACCTACATATGCTGGGAGACAATAACTTATGGAAACAACTGGTCAAGATCTTTAACCGCGTTTGCTAACTGCGAACATGTAAGCTTCCTACAGCATTTATCTATTGTCTTGGGTTGACGGGAGTTGAGGTGCAACAAATGCCAGAGCGCATCGAGTTTGTATCACTATGGGATACATAAATATAACCAATATTGTGTTTATTTTCTAGAAAGGAAGCTATCAAGAAGTCCTCAGATTACAAATACTGGAAGGAAATGGGTGACAAGCAGTTTAACCCCCTTGAGGACTGAATAGCTGTACAACATACAGCAGTCTGTATCATCACCGTTTACATTATATGCTACTCTGGACCAGCATTCCTCCTAAGGCTATGAAGCCAACAGCTGAAGGAAGATACCGTGCAAAGAATTCATTTTGCAAGGTTGCACCGATCAGTGAACGTATCTTTATAAACTAAGGGGCATGGCTTTAAAAATTCTTCCTTGAACATTTTACAGTTGGACTGCAATGCTCTGGAACAGTATGCATATGTTATATTCTTTTTTTTTTTATTGCTGGAGTCCTCTTTCAATAATGGGTGTTTAAAACGAATTTAACTGTTTAGCAGCACATATGGTTCATAAGAGCACAGAAAATTGAGAATTTTGAGGGTTGTACCTAACTTAGACCAGAACTGAATCCATATCTATATATAAAGTTCTAAAAGTTTCTGCACTTGTGGCCCACTGGTCATACACAGCGAGTAATAGCTATGTCCATACTGCCAAGGCGGAGCAGGACAACCGTTGATCGTGGTGGGGGGGTAGTTATTTACTGCAGTAGGAGACCTGCAGGCTGGCTAATGGGTTACGTCTATACCGCTGGGGAGAGGTAAACAGTTCAATGACAGGTATATACACTAGTTAAACACCCTCAACCACCCCGGCACCAGCAGCTCTGGAAAATAGGCCTGTGTGTTGTATGGTCTCATTGGCTGGGGGAGGGGGCAGCAGTGGTATTTCCACACAAGACTCGGTGTGCTACGGGTGGAATCACGGAGGGGAGACCTTTTCTTTCCTACAGGAAACAGCCGCAGAAACCGTATCCCTAAGGCCTCGTGTGCAGCAGCGCTAGAAGAGAGAGACTGCAATGCAGTACAGAAAACATTGCTACCAAGCTACAAAGTAATCACATGATCAACATCTTCAAAGATAAAGAGGTCAGGCAGACCTTCGCACTAGATGTGTTAAATATTCCTCAGGTTCCAGACATAAATATTAAAAAGGTAATCAGGGCATAAATGTAATGTTCAGATAATAATATGCATGATTATATGCTTTTTTTTTTACCAGTCCTAGGGCTAAAATTAACAGGAATCTTGTTAACACACAATAGCTAGAAGTACATATATGTAAAGAAGGATATATATATATATATTATATATATAATCACACCAATAAAATATTTTTTTTCCACGGAACTAGGGAAAAAGTACAGGTATGATTCTATACTCTTATTTGGCTTATCAATCCCTAACATACAATATCCACACCTGAGAACACTTCAGGCCATGCCAACAGGACACCCAACAGTGTATGACGATATGGGGACAGCATATTTACCAACACCGTTTTTTAACAACGGTGCCCTCCTCACCTGTCAAATTGTTATGTTATATATTACTTGTTATGTCCTGTCTACCCATTGTACAGCGCTACGGGATTTGATGACGCTATATAAAACAATTAATAGCAACAACAGTGCTGAATTGTTTAAATTTTATATATTCTTCTCTGGGTTTAACCCGTTGCCTGCCAGTGAATAAGGATAGATAACTGTTTAAATATTACTGATCTGGAGGCTTCTTCTCAAAAAATCTGAAGTTACCGAAAAAAATAATTACTGGTATATGTAACAAGATAATGTAAAATGTACTGTTTAAATTATATGCTTGTAGGCAGAGGGAATAATAAAAATACAAAAAAAGTGTGTTTCACACTCTGTATATACATACATATACACATACACAGATAAATCTGCATCAGTCCTTATCAAAGCATGCTAGAATTTATAAATGATACACTTTTGGAGATGGGCTTTTAGACATAGTTTAATATAACAAAACTGCTTCTAATTAATCAAGAATCAGGCCGAGACCTGAACTAGTCAGTGACTTAGTCTAATAACCTTTCCCCCGTCAGGCACTTGGTTTCGCTATCAACTCCGATAAAGACCTAAGTTACACTTCAAACTGCACTCTTCTGGTGGAAAGCGGATTATGAGCCACTGAACATGCAGTACAATGAGAGCCGAAAAGCAAATTCATATTAGTAGCTTCACTTTCAGTAGTAACTGGATTCCCTTCTTGTAGAATGGTATTGTTCCCCTTCACAAATGGTCTGCAGTGTTGCCAGACAGGTACAGATTATCCCAACAGTCAATTTTGGCATCCAATTCTGGGTTAATAGAACATACAAAACAACCTCAGGAGATTTTAGTGGTTAATCAAAGTTTACATTTTTGAAAACCTGTGTATTTTGAAAATACTGTTTAGAGTTCTGTATCTATTCCCTGTCATCGACGTCTATATAAGTAATGCAAGGGAACACATTTGTAAAAGAGTCTCGGTGTTCCTTTTACCCTGTGAAAACGAGGACAGTGCATTGGCTTACCCCCTGTTATCCAAAGGGTTAATCAAGCCAAGTTGCTTCTCTGTAAGTCCCATTGTTCTCAGCAAGCTACAAATTGTCAGCAAGTGGTAGGAGTCATAGTTTAAACAACTAAGTAGCACAGATTCAAAGCCACAAATCATTCCATAATATTCCGGTTTTAACATATAAATGGCATATGACGACACATTTCTCTCATCCCGACAGTGTGGGGTAAAAGTGTTTTGCCCCTAAGACGTTCTTCGTTTAGAAACACTGCGTGTTGAGTTTAACCCAGCTGTTATTTGCCACCAGACAGAGAGCACCACTATACATACTGTGCATGTATTTAACCCCCACGTTCTCTGACTCCTGTCTCCCAGTGTTATGCTATAGGATTGAATCCTGTCTGCTCCCATCCGGTAACACCACGATTGCTTGCAAAGCCGGCATTTCAGCCAAATGGCACAGAGCATGAAGAAACATACAGAACCAGTGTGGAGAGAAAGTGGAGACCGGGATAGCGCCTATATGTTACGGAACAGTCATGAAAATAAAAACAGCAAAATTGACTTCCCCCTTACTAAAGAATATTTTCTCTACAAGGTCTCTAAAGGATATCTTTTTTTTTTCAACTTTCTTATCCACCAAGAAAACAGTAGCAAGTGATCTGTTATGAACTATGGGAATAACCTTGAATTGGTAACAGTCGGTAAACAAATTATTCTCAATTGGAAATATGCAAGTAGAATTTGGCAACATAAAATTGCTTGTGTCAGTTAATCTGTTTCCTATGTGGCAACTTTGCATTACAAGATTACATTTAGTAGTCAATAAATATTAAAACGTCTTCACTGGAGAAAGAATCTAGGAAATAAGAAACTTTCAGTAATGCCCATAATCTACCTTCCCTGGATGTATCATCATCACGTAGCTTCCTAGCCTACAGACCCTCGTAACCCCCATGCCGGGAATCCAATAATCATTTCATATAATCCACATTTACATAGTACCTTGGAGACCTCTATTATTTTGATATTTTTTCAGAAAGCTCCTCAACACCCTAAAGCTACATTTTGCTGTTTCAAAAGCAGGTTTTCTTATAAAGAGGAAACCATTTTGGATCTGTGACGTATATCTTCTATATGTTGAAGGAAAAAGCAGTCTTCACCTGGTAACTTCCACTAAAGGAACAGTCTGCTCATGTTCTAGCTCTGTACCTGTGACATACTTTGGTGGAAACTCCAGCACGGCCCTTTTTAGAGCTCTATAAGAGAACTAACATATTTTGCCATTTGATTTGGCCATATCCATCCAATGCACTGCAATCTATTTAAATTCTCAGTTTTTGTTAGGTGATTCAATACATACCCATGGCCATTTTCAGAGATTTTATTTCGCAAAAACCCAAATTTGGCCTGGTAACATAATCACAGGTCCACAAGGTATATTCAAAGACATAGACACATGGCGAGCCTTTAGTAACTGCACCACTACTATACTGCTGGTACCTGCGTAAAAACCCACTGGGGAAAGTTTTACAGGTGTGTTCAAGACTACATCACAAATCCAACACGGGAGCCTCTTGTCATTCAAAACGACTAAATCTTTACCCTTATTACCAAACATCTCTGCCTTAAAATCTTTATAAATAACCACCTGATACCAGTGTAAACACATGTGGCTTTATAGATGTACCCTATAATTTTACATTCTCCTTCCATTCAGAGAAACTACTACAGTATGTTCATTAAGGTACTAAAAGAAGAATAAAAAATTCCAAGAAAAGTGCAATACATCTTCATTACACCTCTGCTTATCTTGACTACCTTGAGAACGGCAATGCAATGTGGCAGGTGGCAAAACGTGAATGCAATGCCAATGGTAATTTGGTCTTGTATTCCAGACCAAAGTTTCAGCATTAATGACAATGGAGGTATTTAGTGAGTTCAAATCTCAGCAGACTAAATAATTTATTAGGAAGAATGCAGATCTCATGCTATAGCCACAGCCTTATATGCAACAAACACACTTTTGGTAAATTCTATCTGTGGAGTTTTCACTCTAAGGAGAGAAGTCCTGCTTGGAAGCTGATAACAGAGCACTGTGGAAAACATTCTGTAAAAGAATTCTCACTTGTGACACCTAGGAGTGAATCTAACTGGCCATAGGGCACACTGGACATTTTCATAGCTGTAACTCTATGAAATAGGTATTCACTATGCATTAACTTTGACCTTTAATTACAAACGCCAAGCTACTTTTAGGCACTATTGTTCATTTAATGAATATTGCTCCGATCTCTAACACTCAAAGGGTTAAAGAAGCAGAGCAACTCTGCCCCAACTGATCATGCTAGTCTATACGTTTGTGTGTGCTTGAAAAGACACCGTATTTTGGTGAATTTACTTATTCATTCTACTCAAGGGTAACCAAGTATATGTTAGAATAATCATATATTTGTTTATTAATATGTTATTCTACAGCTGATGTTAAAGCAAATTTGCATATTCATATTCAATATTGCTCTAACCTGCAGCATAATCATTAATCATCCCATTGATGAGCTTCTGCAATGCATTGGAGGCAAATAAATTAATGGCCAAGGCACAAGAACATGCCATGGTGCTTACTACAGCGACACTTACTGTACTAAGAGAGTCAATGTTTGGTTTTTAATATTACTGCTGAAATACCTCCCCTTTGGTGCACGATGAAAACCACCGCCAGTAACTACTTTAACATAGAAAACCGGCAGGAAATCAGTGCGGCTCAACCACTTTACATAACCTACCGAGTCACCTTAATCTCCAGTTAGTGGCAAATTTCCTTTGCAGTGATGACGAAACAAAAAAAGACAGAAAAAAACCCAGTGGGTGAAGATAATCGTACCGTTACCAGCAACTGCAAAGTTCCAACCAACTCAGCTGCTATAAGGATTTTTAAGTAAGTAGCTATAGCGTTGAGTATTTTCCTGGATATATTTAGGTGCATACATATGCTCATGGGGGTCTGCAGGTGGATACTCTTGCTTGGTCCCATCAAACCAACCCCCAGTCTTTATAAGCCACCGAATGTAATTTAGATCTCTTTTGTCTTCATAGTCTCCCCACCTTGGAAAATCACCATTTTGTGCTGAGATTAATTTAAAGTATATTCCCTCAGGTGTAAAACACCAAGAGCAGTGCCAGCCAGCAAAGTGTAATGGGCTTCCCAACGACCACTGCACCAGGATGTGGCCAGTTTTATTCTCATACTGACGGAAGTTGGGCATAGTGTAGTACTCCCGTCTGCGCAAACGAATGCCATCAGTGCCATACACTGTTCGAAGCATTCCAATAGTGCAGCCGGATATCACCTCCAGTGTCCCTGGCTGCTTCCAAAAAAAGCCATATAGTGACTTGCGCATATGGAAAGCAAAGGGCTCCGTCCAACCATCATACAACTTGAGGAATAAAACCCCCTCTCTGCTTGGTATTTCATCCGCATCATCAATGATGAAGAGATCATCATCTCGAAGATTTCGTAAACGTCCAACTCCATTTCTGGTGAGGAATGTTCGTAGGTAGTCATCTGCAATCCACCCATCTTGTTTACCTCCCTCTGGAAAGTGGTTTAAGAAAACATAGACCACCTTAGATTTGATGTAATCAAAAGTGCCATTAAGAAGCATCTGACGAAATAAAAGTGGCCTTGATTCCCCATATGCAGTAAAATTTGATTCACACACTAGGAAGACGTCAACAACTCCTGCCAGCTCGTGGAATCGTGCCTCCAGGAGATCAAACTCATGGTTGATATTGATAGCATTGATTACACGCCGTGGTTTCTGACGAGGTGTCAACCGGTCCTTAGTGGGTAGGTTGGAATGTTGGACAACGGTTGGCACCCCACAGCTGGGCCCATGCCAGCCTGGCAAACATACGCATTCAACCCACTTCCTGCGCCACTGTGTTTGTTGCATCTGTTGACCTCGTACAATGCCAGAACCTGTCCTTCGCGGAGAAGTGCGTTCTGGTTTCTCTGAAGGTGAGCGGTCCAGGGATTTTGTACCTGGTTTAAAACATACACCACCAGATTTGGTGCGCACAAAATACTCGGTTGTGTCTTCTTCCAATACAAACTCGGTCAAATGTATGTCATCTATGTTATGATGTTCACCTTGTCCTGAAGGAAGGGGATTTGGTAGGTGATGGTTATGATGAGGTGGACGATAATAGGCAGGAGTACGCAGGATCTGAGTGCCATCCTCATCCCTCAGCACAAGCTGTGGTATCAAAGGGCGAGACTCCCAGAAGAAGCCAGAGATAAGGTTGGGGCTTAAAGACACCAATTCCCGAGATAGTGAGACATAGGACAGGGCCTTCAAGAAGTGGAGAACTGAGATTACACACAGTCCAGCCATGCAAAGCAGCAGGAACATCTTGTGCCACCTCATCTTCATCCTGTTCATAAAAAACAAAAACAAAGAGTATTAACCTACATGAAATCATGTACTGAGATTGATTGAAATGTCATTTTCAAATAATGCTAAAACAATAAAAAACGGTTATATTCAATATTTAGAGGAGGACCTATAGCTCCTTACTTAGTTCATGTTCATTTGGGGTAAAAATATCCTCTGTCTGTTTCACAGATCACCAACAGTATGGCACTGCAATTACTGAACAGACAAGTGTAACATTCTACAGACAAACTCCATTTTAAACTAAATCAGTACCAAAGATACGTAATGTGTTGTCTGATGAGAAAAATCTGGCCATTGTCACTGGCCTACTACCATACATAGTGTAAAACCACTGTAAACATTTTCAAGCATTTACTCTTCTTTTATATGCATGGAAATATCCCCCTGACATTATATTCCTAAAACATTCTAACCTAAGCCATCTGTAAAGTTAGCTAAAGATCATGGGAACGACAGTTTTCAGCTATTGTAAAACACTAGCAACTAAAATCTACATAAATTGGGTAGGGCTGGCAATATTCAACCTTGGAACAATCCGTGTCCATGCCAAAAATATGTCCGCCCCAAAGCAAAATGTTCACGGGCTATGCCTATCCACCGCACACCAAAAAAGAGCTTCATAGTTTAAAAGACCTTTCCTGAAGCACTGCTCTTAAGAACCTTAACACACTATTGTAGGTTCAATATTTATTGGATATTTGTGAAACAGTTGGGATTATTCATTAAAGGGAGAGCTGGCAAGACATTTGTGGTTTACACTCCCTCCCTTCACTGATCATTATGAATGACGAAAACTGTCAGGTTTCTCTAGTAAGGTGTATTAGCCCTGTATAGTGTATAAGTCAATGGGTGATGAGACTAAAAAAAATTAACTATACATTTTTCAGGGGCAGCCAAGTTATTCTTGCACGAGCAGCACACTAGGGTTTTACCCTACCTGACAACTCTCCCTTGAGTGAATAAACCATTTTATGTCTAGATAAAAGTAGAAGCCCAAAAGAAGTGTAATTGCTCCCCTGTCCCCCTTGGAAGAACATTTGTTTCTCTCATTCACACTTGGAGAACCAATATACTGAGATAAAGAATAAGTAATACATGAAATAAAGAAGGAATCACCAAGTAATAAAGCAATTATATATGAAATGAGGTACATCTTGGGGTATGCTTTGGACCAGGTATAGTTCAAGGGTTTCTACTGCACAAGGCAAACCATATGTCCAGCAAACATTTTCCAACACAGAATATCTTGCCCCCACCCCCCCACAGTTCGGTGTCCTAGGTTGCTCTGTAGATTGCCTATATGGTAGGGCTGGCCTCAGTGCTGCAACCTGCTCAAGGCAAGAGAGGCAACTTTGAGAAGTGGATATGAAGTTAGTGCTGGACTGTGATCTCTGACCCTGATACAGACACCAAGAGCCCTTATTATGGTTCTACTTTGCAGCATCTTAGACAACAAAACAAATAATTAAACAGTGGGTTGCGGTGAAATTAAAAGTATATTACACTATATTAATTATGCATTTTACGTGGCCACAACCTGAGAGTGTCTTCTGTAAAAAAAGACAAAGTCAACATGGAAAGATTAAACGTTTCCGCTCATCTACACAACTTGCCCATAACTCACTATTTGGTGAGTAAACCCCACTATGTAAAATTGCTCAACTACACAAACACATCACAGTTACACAACAAGTTAAAGATCAACAAGGCAAACATGAACTGGGCAGCCCTCCATAAACTTTACAAATCGCTCAAATACCAGAAGCACGCAAACAAATTATTACCTCTCGCTGGCCAAAAGGGTGACACAGGTTCCCTGAGCCACAAACATGGTATTCAAAAATGAAGCAGGAGAAATTAACACAATAATTCCTCTACACATCAGAGCCCAGCTACCTGGGGAAGTGGGACTGATTAAACAGAGTTATCTACATGTGTGCAGTGGAACTGCAAACCACTTACTGGGTGAGTCAGTAGAACAGCAATGGTAAAAAAAAACCCCAGCTTTGTAAGTGGATTTTGCAACAACAGAACAGTTGTTGAGCCATCCAAAGGATATACTTTTAGAGCATATATATCCAGTCGACTAGCCTAAATTAATTGAATGCTACATGTTCTGTGCTTCAAGTCATCATAAATCATTATATATATATATATATATATATATACATATATCCTTATTTATATTTCCTTAAAAAAGATAAAATAGATTTTGACGTAACCCTGCAGGATACATTTTCCATAACCCCCAGTGTGTTCTCCACTTAACTTTTTTCCAAGGGCAGGAATAAGGCATTACAGGGCAATGCTGAAAGCATTAAGAAATCAATTAACCCCTTGATGACAAAGCCCGTACATGTACAGGCTCAAAAGGCATTGTTTTCAATGGGTTTAGGGACCGCCTATTGTCTTTAAGGGGTTAATCTTTGAGGAGCATTTAATAGAGAGATACGGAACATGATTTTAGCCATTTACTTCAAAAAACATTTTGAAACAAGTTAATCTGTATACACAAGATAGGTGAGCCTTCTGACAAGCTTTCCAAAAAAAAAAAATACAGCAAAGCACCACGGAAACTGTTTAACCCCTTAATCCCCCGGATGAAACATACATGCCACTTAATACTGCTGTAATTAATTGGATTAAAAAAAAAGTTCTTGATTGTTCTGCAGTGGTTGTTTTTACCTATATATTTATGGTTAGAGCGTGAAAAAAAAAATTACAAATATGATCAATTTTATAAAATATTTTATTTTGCTCTGACACTCTGCCTTTACAATTGCCTGTACTACTGATTCAGTGGGAATAAAAAGTTGCAATTGTGCCTCTTGTTGTCATGTATAAAAAGTGTCTAGATAATTGTACAGATCAGAAAAAGGCACAGAAACAGGAAGACCAAGAGGATTTTGAAATATCGCTTTCTAGCGGCGATAAAGGTTCCCTTTAAAAGCTTATAAACAGGGTTCATTTGAAATATATACTTTTCAAAAGTGACCACTTTCCGTTGTTTAGGCCACAATACACAAAATGTTAATCAGGGATTGTAAATATTTATAAGGGTTCATACAAGCCCTTCTTCATTATGCTTTGAGTACGTGCACAATTGAAAGGGTCATTCTGCATGTGTAATCTCACCAGGCTCTGACATGGACACATGCCATTTCAAATGTCCAAAATGGAATATACAAGTCTCCAATCGATTAAAGATGGTCCTTTCGAAAAATATTTTCTTGAACATTCTCCATATTGTTATACGCTACATACTTTATATTGTATCGTAAAAACCGTTTGCTCAAGAGCAATATTTGGACATTTTGTTTGATTTGGCACAGGTCTGCAATATCGCATGTTTATATAAACATTGGGGAAGAGTGATAATAAAACTACCATGTAATTCAACTGCTGAATATTTGTTTTTGCATAGATAAAAAAAACCTATAATGATAGGTTGTATTTCCACGGAAATCAGGTAGACAAAACAGGAGAAAATGCCCCAAACTCTGTTACAGCAGAGGTGAGGCTACTAAACAAACACCCCAACTCCTAATCCTACTGCCTTGTGGTAAATAATAAAATGGTGCCCAGATTCCTATCTGTGTTGTTTCCATTGAGATCACCAGTTATATCTACATATGGAATCTCCATGGATTTGGTGGTTAATGTTCTTGGTGTAGAATTTAGATACTTCTGGTTTCATCACATGGCTTACAAGGCTAACATAATATGGGGCAGGCCATCAAACACATCACAGCTCTGAAGATTACAACCTAACCACAGCCCTAATGCTATCTTTTCGTCAAAAATATTTATCTTGTATCATTTATTCCCCCATCAGTGTTTGCTGCTTATCTTTAATAAATCTGGGACCGTTGGAATACATTCTCAATACTCCAGGTCATCAAAGAGTCCATCACGACAGAAATCCATACTGCATGGTAAATGAAGGGGGGCTTTTATAAATTGGGACAGAATGTTTGGAACATTTGTGACAGTAAAAGAATGCATTATATATGGTTTAACACATCCAATAAACACAGCTGTAACATTTAAAGGACCAGGTTCTTGGGTCCTGAGAAGACTCAACTCGGACTTCCTGAAGAACTTCCAACAGTCACTGGAGACGAAAAGCCTTATAATCCAAGACTTCCAACATAAATACAGTTTTATGCACGTATACATTTTATCCAAATGCTTGCAATTTAGAATGACGTTTAAAACCATATTAATTTTATCACAGACAATACTCCTCCTGGTCTTGGCATAGGTCTAATCAACCTAGGTGATACCATACCATCTAATTAGCAGCACTAAAAAGAAGTTATACATGATGTTTCTAACAAATACACAAGGTACGGTTACAGCAGAAATAAAACCGCAAACTAGATGGGGCAAATGGTTTTTATCTGCTGTCAAATTCTAATCCCCAACTTCCTTCCTGAACAGAAAAACATGCTTTTCTGAAGCTCAGGTTTTGTATTTTTAGGTTGAAAGATACCATTCTTGGATGTTCTCTGTAGAGGTCCTACGATCATGCCTTTCTATGCACTAGAATGTCAGTTGTCAACACATTCACACTAGGTAGGCTGTCACCAACATGGGGAAATTATAATAAAGCTAGATGTGAGTTTTCAATGAGTACGCATAAATGTAAGAGAGCATGCATTCAGTTTTCCTGCAACCCCCTTCTCCATTAGTCAGCTTCAGTAGGATGAGGTGTATCATGATAGAAAGCAAGTACAACCAGGGGGGGGGCAGTTCCAGGGCTATTAGAAGAACTTTGTAAAGCATAGTCTGCAACGTGCTTTGAAGGACAACCTTGTCCTGCTTTATCACAGTATTATAAAATATTACATTTCCACGGTAACCGTTGTGGTTTAACAGCATTTTAGACATTTACACACGTAGACTATCTTTCTTTACATAATAATGTTAATCTTATTGTGCATCTTGAAGGAAAAACATTGGACGTACAGTTATTTGAATTAAACTGTAATATGACTACGGGGTTTATCACATAATGATTAATGGCTAGGACCTGTGAGTAAAAATGATTACTTATACATTGATGAATCACTGCTTAACCCCATCAGGACCAGGACTATTTTACATTACAGGGCAAGAACAATTTACATGTTTTTACCATGAATCAGTGTCACTGTAATTTCATTCCTTCTGAATATGTGTACCCACACAAATTATATATTATTTTTCAACCAAATGGGACTTTTCTTAAACATATTCATATACTATATATATATATATATATATATATATAAGACATTACTTTTGTATGAAAAACATTTTCTAAACAAATTTAAAAAATATATTATATTTTTTCGCCATTTAGAAAAAATATATTTCTGCAAATTGGAAAAAATATATAAATATATAATTAACTTGTTCTGATTTAGAAAACAACCTATATGTCTAGGATGTTGATCTATTTTGGTAGTTTGGGCAAATATAAGTTTTGAAACACCGGTTTTCTCCGGTATTCAATAGTGGTCACAGATCCCAAAACCACTTCAAAACACTATATGGTACTGAAAAATCACCCAATCACCACATACTAAAAAGTTTGTAGTAACTTTTTTTTGTGTTGCACACACATTCATTGCCATGTGGCATTAATGTCTTTTTTTCCTAAGAAGTAGCATATTTTATGTTTCTTTTAGGGGCAGGATTTTTTTATATATAGAAATGATCTATCTGGAGCTTTCTGTTCTGCAACTTTCCTCTTTAATGGAAAACTTCTGCTGAGACCAGGAATGATGGCAGCCTTCTCTACACTGTAGAAACATCTCTAGAAGCTTACAAATTCGGTGCATAGGACTCGAGTCAAATGTGGTGTTATAACCTAAAAATGTAAATGTTGCATGGGGAAACAGATAGGCTCATAAGTCTATTAAAGGTACCTTGTTGACAAGGAAGAAAACTCTTGGTTGTTTCCAAAAACTCTATTTTATATTATCTCCTATAACAGAAGCATTTAGGAGACAGCGGATCACGGAGCATATGCTGGTATTAGGTCATAGACAGCAGTGTAATGATGAAACCAAGTATAACATACATACACTTTGACATCAGTTGTTTAAGGAGGGAGTCTATAAGTTATGACTACATCTACCACAATGTTTCTCTTGATTACACTCTTTCTCTTGATTACAGTCTATAAACCGTGCTGGTAAAAATGTCAGCAAGTAGGTATTATTGTGTTAGTTTCCTCTTTTCGTTATCTTTTAAGATGTTCTGCTGGCATTTCTAGGTGACCAAAGGCAACAATGAGACAAACGGGAACACAAGATGTTTTTTCACAAACATGTATAAAACCAGCTTGCATGTAAATGATTAACAAAGCACCCTAGTGAATATATCTAAAGGTAAAGGGTTAGGAGATAAAGTAATGGGTAGTGTTGGAGTACTGTTAGTGAATAGTTATGGTGTTAGGTGTGGCTACAGATAAGTGTTGTGTGAGGATGATGGTAACAACGGCCAGAAAAATCCACAATGACTCTGAAAGCCATCAAGCTGCAAAGCTAACTGACAGCAACTGACCTTTGATTCCAGATCAGTGGTGTTGACCAAACCTATGACATCTGCCCTGGCATTGGAAGGGTTGCAGCTCTATAAAGCAATTGTGCAGCATAAAAGTAAGTTTTAGTCACCCTGCAGTGTGAGGGAAGCCTTTCATTACATTTAGTGCACAATTTTAAAATATTTAATTAATTCTTGTAAGAGAATAGAGGGTAAAAGTGGCACCCCATATGAAAAATGTGATTGTCTCCTGGGGTCCACCTTTTCAACCATCACAATTCCCTCACAGTATTAGACTCTACCACCTCTCTATCAGCCTCTCGGTAAAGAAACTACAAGGCTACATTTACTAAACACGTATGAAAGAGTAGCATGTTACTTGAATATGTGCCCTAGGAGTTGAATCGCTAACCACTCTGTCACAATTTAGGTCTCATTCTTTGTTTCCTGTTATAGTCTTTTGAAATCGACTTCACGATGATCCAAGTACAAGAACAATACATTCATTAATGTGAGAGAGTAACGATGACTTGTATCTCTCTGGCATTCCACAAATAATAAAAAAATAAGAAAAACACTGGCCATGCCGAATTTGACCCAATACAGTGTTCCTTCAATGCATATGCAAATATATTTACAGAACATAACATAGAATGGTGTCCTGAAAAAACATTTGCACCATGAATTATTGTTTTTCCCCATGCCTAGACTTGCCCCTCAGTTGTGTACTGCAACCTTCTACCCATCCAAGTGTTTTGAGAATAAAGTCTAGTTTAGATACACTTTTCCTGTTCATTTTAAAACCATACACTAATGCACGCTTACCCTTGTTTTGCTGTACATACATCTTTTAAACAAGAATATACTTTAAAGCAGCAATTAAAATGTGTGGATTATACATACCTCAGACGTTATCTGCTGTATCTCTAGCTCCCAGTTTGACTCCAAAATGCCATGCAAAAGGTTTTTTCCTCTAGAAAATTCTTTATAAATTTACTGTTCCACACACGAGAATTTCTGTCATCGGGACAGTTTTGTTCATTTTCAGAAGTATGACAGCAAACTAGTTTGTTTTTAGTTGCTTAAAACGTAACGACAGACAGGAGGAAAAAAATATCCTTACATTTTACAATGGATAGGGATAAAAGTTGTATAGCCTGAAAAGGGTTCAAAAGGCAACCAGATAAACTAAAGGTTTAAAGGTTCAGAGGCTCATAACAACCAAGTTGCTCAAAATGAGATAAAATGACATTTATCATGTATGATGTTTGCACATTTAAACCAAGATCAGCCATAGAAGTAATACATAAAACTGACCAAGTTACACAGATTGATCCAAAACTAGATCCAAAAATGAATGTATAAACAAAATATAGAATTGAAAAAATAATTTAATTAAGCATTCTTTAAAAATTATACTCATTTTAGGAAAGGCTTGCAAATAAAAAGCCAAAGTACGTTGCTTTTAGATTCCGTACCCACTTTTATAGAGTTAAAAAAGTGTGTTAGAAAGTTTGCCCATTTTAAGGCTAAAAATAATGAAGGGAAGAAGACCCAAACACATGGATCTGGATACAGAATGCATTTGTGTGTTCTGCACTTTTTTCATAAAGAAGTACAAACTAAAATTTCTATCTAAAATGTAATCAAATTGTATTTCAAGAACAGCTATTTTGGCGAGAGGGTAAGATCTCGCATTGGAGAGTGAAACAGCCCCTTTACACAGTACGGGGAAAATTCCAGTAAAAAAAAGCAACTAATGTTAGCTTTAGTTTAAAATATACTGTGGTGTTCGTGTTTATCACACAGAATATACACAGTATACAGAGACATACCACAGAATGGTAACTCTTAAAGGGACCCTCCTTTCTTCCTCTTATTCACCTCTTTTTACGGAGCTCAGAATATTTGCTGAGAATGGGTGTTATCACAATATTCTACAGCCCTAAAAAGTTAAACAACATTAAAAGTTATCAACAAGCCAAATAAAAAGTTTCTTCAAAACAGCACCAAGGTTGAAATATTAAGTTTTATGTAGATGTACACAAATCACTACTTTTATCATAAATAATGATGGTGAATATGCAATTCAATTCATTCAGATATTGTGACACTGAAGTTGTGTATGGGCTACGTAATTCACATAAAATTCAAGCTTCCTTATGAAACCATTATGGATGTAAAGAAATGCCTGCATTGTTTAGGTCCTCCAAACATGGATACGCAGAACACATATAGAGGAAAGTCTAGCTATGTTTGAGAACAATGGAAGGCAAGGCTTAAAATTGGCATTTATGAGTCAACTGAAGAGTGCTCAGAAGGAAGGGTGAAGACCAGGAGCATACAGTCAGTAGAGCATCCATGGGGCACAGCCTCAGATGTCACAGTTTTTGATCACGTCCTGGACACACGTGTTCCAACAAGGTTGAGCTAAAATCCATTATGTTTTAATAGAAAGAAGGGTTTCAGAAACACAGAATCAGTGCAAATCCTCTTAAAGCGGAGACATTCACCTAAGCAACATGAGATTTTCTTTTAACAGAAAACCTAGCTGTGGTCACGCAGATGCCTACCAGCCTTTTAAATAAGGTCTCATTTTTAATACCTTCTTTCAAATGTTGTTTGGGTGCAAGGATGTGAATGCTTATGTTTGCTTGCTCTCTGTCACAGCTGTTGTTCATTTTAATCCTTGCCAGCTTTGCAGGCATTTAGAAGATGACTTCTGTGCTGGATCAATGGCGCTGGCTATTGGGTATATGCCTGCTGATTCTCTAATGGTTTCTGCATGACTTATGGTGAAGCACGCCTGAACATGCTATGTTTAGATTTGCATTCAAAGGATCTTGAAAATCCTTGACATTGTGATTATTTCATACAATCTGCTTCCTCTCCCACCCATTGTCAGAATTCTTTTTGTTTTGGTGCTTAGTTGCCCATTGGCTTCTGTAATGTAGTCACCCCAAGTAAGAGTAAAATGCATTGGACTTTGTTTCTAATTTTTTAATCAGTATAATAGTTTTTGAGAAGTTATGTGAGAATGTGAGTGTGTTTATTGTGTTAAATAGAACTAAATACTCCAGATGTTGCTTACGTGACACGAGGAACCCACTTCTCTCCAACGCACTCTTCCACCCCAACACCCGTCCTTGAACAGATCAAGGACACTGGGCGTGAGATAGGTCAGACTTCTAGTTCCTAAAGAAGGATGTTCCTTCTTAAAGAGGGAACATTATGAAAAATGTCATTTTCTCCCAATCTTCGTAAAGATCTTGTGTTTTGTTACTGAATTTTAAATTAATTACACAGAAAATTATTACACAGATAATCGCCAGTAAGTTTGTATTATAAGTAAATGAAATTGATTTAGACTTATTTCAATTGTTTGCTAAGCAACAGCCCATATTTATAATAATAATACATTTTTTTAAAAAATGCATCTCCTGACCTACAAAATATGGAAGGAAAAGAATGTGTTCGGAATAAATAATGTCTCTGGCATTCTGATATATGATTTCACGATCCCTAGATCCCTCGACATCCACCTGTTCTCTCTCTTCTGAGACTTTTTCGCCCTCTTTAGATGGAAAATACCAAGTCCCTCTTCTCTTTTTGTTATGTATTGAAAAACACCTAATGAATTTTGCCTAAACATAGGTTGCGTGTGTATAAAAGACTAAACCTACAGAGGTTTAAGCGTTTATATAAAAGATATGCAAACTAACAAGTTTGCCTTCTAATGAGGTTTAGAAAAGACACAAAAGAGTTAGTTGTTTATGTATCGAAAGGTTCCTTGGTTGCTGTCTTTTTTTCTTCCTGTTGATGTCACATTATTTTCCATTCTCTTTCAATGTCTTTCAATGATGTCATCCTTGCCTCAAGTTGTGTTTTATTTATTTTATTTGTTATCTGTTCATCACCTCTTCCTCGCTTTGCATCTGCTGCTAAATTTACCCTCATTGAATGAATTAATTTCACATGCAAAACAGTTTTATCTGGCTTAAAAACCTCCTCTACATTTTAGGCCAAACTACAGCTACACAGACGGTGGCATTCAGATTTCGGTAGGAGGCCAGGTACACTTTTCAGTTCAGTAGGATGTCCAGGATCTTTTTGAGTTGGTTATATGGAAAATGCTAGCACTATGTGTACAGTGCCGTGAAAAAGTATTTGCCCCTTCCTATTTCTTCTATTTGTGCATATTTGCTACACTTAAATACTTCAGATCATTAAACATATTTTTTAGTATTAGACAAAGATAACCCAGGTAAACAAAATGTAGTTTTTAAATGATGATTTCATGTATAGAAGGAAAAAACCTATCCAGCCCTATCTTGCCCAATGTGAAAAGGTACCGTATTTATCGGCGTATAACACGCACTTTTATAACCAAAAAAATAAGCTTAAACCCTACGCCGATAACTCTTAGAGCTGCACGATCTGCAGCCGCGTCTCCCGCACTTCCGGTTCCGGCGAGGGTGCGTGTTATACGCCGGTAAGTACGGTAATTGCCACCTTAGTTACTAAATCAACCAATTAACGCAATTTTATTGACACACTCAACACACCCAGGCATGATTACTGGCAGCCACATTGAATCTAAATATCATTTAAACAGAACCTGTCTTGCAATATAAAGTAGGCTAAAAGGTAAAAAAAAAAAGCGGCACACGACGCCCAATCTAAAGAAATTAAAGAACAGATGACAAACAAAGCCACTGACATATATCAGTCTGGGAAAGGTTACAAAGCCATTGGACTCTAGCCAACAGCCATTGATCTTCCAAGGAGTGGCCGGCCAAAAGGGACCCTGCTGACCAAAAGCGACACAATAGCTTGTTTTACATTTGCCAACAAAAACATTTTGCTGACCCCCAAGAACTTTTAGGAGCATATTCTGTGGAATAATGAGTCAAAAGTGAGACTTTTTGGAAGGCATTGCCCTGTTACATCTAGGATAAAGCTAACATAGCATTCCACAATAAGAACATCACGCCAACAGTCAAACACCCTGGTATGTGGCTGTTTCAGGCTGGGGCTACTTGCCATAATTGATGTTTCAATTTTCCATCAGCTTCTAACTTTACAGGACATCCAGTGTTTGCTTTTTTGCTCACTGTTTTTTTTTTAGGCAAATCTAATCTCTAATTGTTTGTCGGTTATTGTTTCTTAACAATGTTCATTTATCTTAAGATAATTTACTGTGTATTTTATAGGCTCGCTTTATTTTTGTAAACGGCTCTAATCTCAGTCTGCTAGGTAAAACTGACAAAGCCTTATTAAGCCGTACCATATCAAGGTATTCAATTAAATGAATGGGTCTTAATCCTCTCCTAGACCATCTGATTATTGAAGGTCTAAGAAGACTGAACTAAAAGGGGAAATCCCATTAACAAATAAACACTCTCCTCTTTAACCCCTTCGTGAGTGGACTGTTTTTTAACTTTGTACCCTTCGTGACAATGGCCATTTTCACATTTCTGCAGTATTTGTACTTCCACACAAAAAAAGAAAAAAAAAAGAAATATATATATATTGGTTTTTTTCAAGACAAAAAAGGGCTTTCTTTAGATACCTTTATTTTTATCATATAATTAATTTAAAAAAATATTTTACTCATCCACAAAAACTACTAAATAGATTCTAATATTTTTTTCTATAGAGCAACAAGTACAAGTAGCATATTGCTATTTTATAAGGGTGTAAATGCTTCCTTACAGTCTACGTAATTATTATGTACTTTTTAATGTATATTTCTAGCATGAGGGGCATGAGGTATTTGGGCACCTAATTTTTTATTTTATTTTCACATTTTTTTTTCATTTTCTTGGAACTGGATGGTTCCTCTTATGGCGACATCACTATAGTCTTTATTATTTTTACATGTTATTACATTTTTATTTATATATATATATATTTAAATATACATATATTTTAGATATAATATATTTTTAATATTTGTACATTTTTTTTAAAAAGAGTGATCAGTGATCCGTTACCCTGCATTGGTGAACGCTTGTTGCCTTTTAATATGGCGCATGTGATCGCTCTGAAGAAGGGCAGACTTTGTTTGTCTCAGTCCAGACAAAGTGAGGGACCCTCTTGATCTGCCCAGCGGCAAATCCCCTGCACCCCCTTGTTCCTCTGGCACAACGCATGTCCCATCTGGGGGTGCTTTTTATGTTGCTTTCCCTAGGTGCTTATGTTCCACGCCATTACTCTGGATTTTCTGGAGATCTGTATTTGTTATTTGAATTTGTTTACACTATTTCATGGTTGTATTCAGTGTATGTAGGATTTGAGAAAAGTGGCAGTTCAGCTTTAAAGTGACTTCATAAGCAATCTGCACAATCATGTCTGGGCGCTGGGTGTGGCAGCAACATAATACTTAATAATCTAAAATGGTAAAGAACAGGAAAGCAGATAAGTACAACAAAAGGCTTGAAGTCCAGTATACAATAGGGTTGTTCAGCTTTGACACGTACAACATTTTATTATTATTATTATTTTATATTATTTGCTCCTTCTTGGTACTCTTTGCCTTTTATGCTGACATCAATGATTCCCTTTTATATGTCTGATTTTGTTGAAATTCTTTTCAATGTCATGCTGATCGTACTTCCTTCTCAGGATAAAGTAATATTTACACGACCTTCGTATCAAGTGCAAATTCTGTTTATGGCAACAGCCACTCAGATACTGGACAAAAGAAGAGAAAGAGGTGATGTGATAGAAACATTTAAATACTTAAAGGGATTTAACAAAGTACACAAAGTACACAAGGGAAGTTTAGTTCATACAAAGAGAGATGTTAGAACAAGAGTCTAGTCTAGACCCTAGACCCTCTAGTCGAAAACTAGAGGGTCTATGGTTTTCGATGTAATGTAAGAAAGTTTTACTTTACTGAGAGGGTGGCAGATAAATGTAATAGCCTCCCATCACAAGTGGTAGAGGCTAATACATTAAGGGAATTTAAACATGCACAGGATATGCATAAAGCTATCCCGATTTTAAGACAAGACAGAGGACTGTTTGAGGTCTGAGTCTTTACAGCAGGAAAAATGGGCAGACTAGATTGGCTGAATGGTTCTTATGTACCATCAATTTTTATGGGTTTTTTATACGCAACATAGATTGATTACTGTCTCCTTCTATCTAGGTAAAAAATGGGACAGCTCTAGGAGGATGTCGTTAAAAATAAATCAGTTACTTAGAATTTTTCTCTATAATAATACAAATACAAACATTTAAAATAGATATCTCCTCGGGCAAATTAACAGATGTTGCGTGATTGATTGACTCTAAAATGTGACTACCCTAAATTTCCGATTATCCCAGCATTTAATACTCCTAAACAATATTAAGTATGCACCTAAACTGTATTGTACTTAATCTTCTGATGCAAATAAATCTCAGAGGAGACCTGGTGCAGTCAATGGGAAAGTATGCCCATGGCTTAGTACAATATATTTTATTATAATTTGTTATAGGTGATTGGACTGCCACCACTCCTCTGGGTGCCACATTTTGAATTGGGCTGGGTACATGACTACTTATGTTCAAAAGACTCATATCATTCTATTACAGAGAGTCCATTAGAGTTAAAGCTATATGCTTTTATAGCCACTTTGCTAACAAATATATAAGGGAAAAGATATTTAGCTAAAACGTTTTAGCTGTTATCAGCATCAGAGGGCATGGAGATAAAGGTGTTGTGTATAAAAATACACAACACTTAAAAATATATATAACTATATAACTACTTTTCGTACAAGATAACGCAGAGGTTTTTTTTTACACATTGTGTACAATATGCCGTAATTACCTCTACCAGACATGCAGTCCATGTTTGTGAGTTACAGTTTTTCTTAAATTACTAAAAATCAATACTCACCATAAGGTCTAATGGTGTATCTGCCATTATTAACTGCTATTTCCTAAACTAAATAGACATCAGATCTGAAGTACTTTCTTTGCAAGACTTGAATGCATCCAAGCATGTATGCAACAATCCAGTGTATTTCTGGTTGCTAACGGCCACAGGGGGGGGGGGGGGTTAAAATTTCATATTACTGCAGTAACTAGTACAAAAGGCAATTTTAAACAGTTGGTTCTCATGCTTCTTCTCCTCTATCATTTTGAGCCTTGAGTTGAAGATTTCTATAATTACTCATCTCTAGCAAACATGTCGATTTGAGGCTGTATGAATGAAGCAAGTCTCTGATCAGTCCCACTGAGGACCAGCGGAAATCTGGTTGCAGAACTGAGAGCAGTTCCTGTAATCAAAACCTCCGCCCCGGCCCAGGTTAGGGATAATGTTCAATAAAGTAGGAGGAGTGCCAAAGGGGGGGCATAACTAGAAACCACAGGGCCCTGGTGCAAAAATCCACCTGGGCCCCCCAACTACAACAGCTAGTCTGTGCCATCGTTGCCTCTTGCCTCCCATTCCAACATGCAACATATGTAAACACACTAATTACACACACTTACTCATACTAACACTCACCCCGCTTACACATCTATCCTCACACACAAGTAACCATCCATGCTTACACACACACTGTGCGGTCCAGGTAGGTAGGGCTCTTTCTGAACAATTTTATACCGGTAGAAGGAGACAGGAATAAGACCCCTGTAGTTACGCCTATGAGGATGGTCGTCTTTGAAAGATTATTGCAGAGCGCATGTACAATCAGGACAACTTTAAGGACAGTATGAAGAAATTTTAGAATCTTGTAAACTTGGTTGCTTTGTGCCTTTTTCCCAGGACACATGATTTTCCATGATTCAGATGTCACATATCACATTTGCCATGATTCATATGTGGGCTAATCTTCAACAGTGAGAAATCCATTATTCTCAATAGTTCAGTGCTGATCTGAGATTTGACTGCATGTCCTACTCCCCATAGAGGTGTTCAGCATCAATGTTCAAATATTTTATTTTACAAAGCCATTCATAAAGAGGGGAACCCATTAACCAATAAAAGTAAGTATAAACATCCATTATCCTTTTTGTTAATTATTTGAATAATCTTACTGCTCATAAAATAACATACATCTGGGCCATGTTAAGAATAATGCATTGTGTTATCTAGTTTGGTGTACATGTTGTTAATGAAGAGCTGTGTCTCATGCAGTACCTCCTGAAATCTATCTAACACCGTAGAGCATAGCCTGACATTTGGCAACACGTCATACACACTGCACCAGATGCCACAAGTCATGCCAGCTCCTCCAGTCTCCTCCACACCTATACACTTTATAATACCGCTACATTCTCCAGGGCAAGATGGAAAATGCAGGAGAAACACTGCATTATAGGAACAAATTAATCTTCTTCCTGCCATGTCCATCAAATTGTTATGGCCAGTAATTGTCCATTACATACATTTTTCTCTGCTGTCCTAACGCACGGTTATACAATATCATGTAAACTTTGTAAAGCAAACACTATTCAAGAATCCCTTCGAGCATACCTCTTGTGTGTCCCTATTTAGAAAGGACAGTCACCCAAATCCCTCTTTCCTTTTTCCTCCCTCTTTTGTAGAAGCTCAGAATGTTGCCAGAGTTCCAGAGTATATCACACTGTTTTACAACACTAAAAATAACAATAATGTGAATATAAACAGCAGAAAATGTGTTATTCATATAAATAGCAATCAGAAAGTCACAGTATCACCGTACCTGGGAACTCTCCGGGTTTGACCCGGAGATTGCCGGGTGAGCGCTGCTCCTCTGGCTATCCAGGTCCTGCTGAGGTCGGTGGGCGCTGAGCCGGATCGCCCACTGACCTCAGCCGGACTGCCCACCGACATCAGCGGGTCCGCCCTCTGACGTCAGTGTGCAGTCCTGGCCGCGTCCCGCAAGGGAATGCTCCGGGTAGCCGGAGCCGAGAAGTTCCCAGGTATCAATATCACATAAAACGCCTTGGTAAAGCCCTGCCACCCAGCCATGCCTCTAACCAGATCCTCTAAAACATGAAGGTCCCTGTCATTAGCCAAACATGATCTCATGGCTAAAAATGCCTGCAAAGTAAAATACATGTTCCTTTAGGAATCTCTGGCCTCACAGCATGGGGATGACAAGACTAGAATTGACAGACTAAGCAAACGGATACATTAGGTAGAGAGGGCCCTGCTCCCAAGCTTACAATCTTGAATGAATGGGGGAGGACAAACATAAGAAACAGAGAAAGGTGAGAGGTAGCGTGGGGTTGTATCAGTGACGAGAAAATTCTGGCAACTGGCTTGGGAGGGGGAGTGAAAGCTTAAGGTTCGGTAGAAGTAGGTTCCAGATGTATGGAGCAGCACGAGTGAAAAAAAGGGGTGATAAGTGAAGAGGAGAGCCTTAGACGATGGGAAGAACATAACGATTGAGTAGGAGACTAGTAGATTAGGCTAAAAACCAGATCCAGAAAAGTTGTATTTTGTAAAAACGTTTTACATATGCAAATAACTATATAAAATTACTGATTGTGGAATTGAGGGATTTCACAAACAGCTACATTTCAAAACATGAAATCTACAAGAATGTGTAGTTTCACAATCAAGACCACAGACTAATATTTTACTGTTTCACAGCTGAAATCCATTTCAATTTATGTATTTAAAACAAACATGAATCATCAATAACACACCCTCGTTGTCTTATTAATTCTGTCTGGCAGAAACTCCTGGCTCATTCCGTGTATTGAGAGACTGCTGTGTTACGCAAAATCTTGCGCAGCGTTGGTGCCGAGTTACCACAACCTCTTGTGCTGGAAGTCATACAAAACAAGTCCATGAAACGTGTTTAGACAGTCACACGGTATGTCTGCCACAGAGGAGTTTTCATGTGCCTGCCTGTTTGTTTCTGCGATTTGAAAATCATACCAACAAACGTAAAAAAATAAATCCTCGCATACACACCCACTTTAATGAAACTGGAGTATTTTACTATAAATACCTTGTAAATGACATTGGGTGAATAAGCAGATCTACTCCCTGTAGCTATACCATAACTTGCGAAGATAAGGTTTAGATAACTTGTTATTCAATGGCATCAGCTCTTCATAGTTATGGCCAACAAGTGGAAAAAGAAGCAGGGGCACAGATTTCCAAGCCGGCGGCCCTCTGTTTTTGTTTACGTGACAAAAAGAGGTAACAGAAAGAAAACCCTTCCCATAGGTCATGTAACATTTTTTTTCTCATTCGTATTTTTTAGGGAATGCTTAATTGTGATGTGACATGAAATCAGGCACTGGAAGGTTGTTGCCATATAAAAGGAAAACACTTCAAGGGAGTTTCTTTCTATATTCCTTTCAGAATAAAATATATTTTTTTAAGAAGAAAAAAAAGGACAAAGTCACATAATTATATTTATTTCTGCAATGCGTTAGAGAGCCATTAAATATCTTGGGTGTGTTGGAAAGCAGCAGAAATTGGAGATCACAAGTGTAATGGGGGGGGGGGCAGAGAACCAGAAAATCACTACAGCACGGGGGCAAAAAGAAAAAATAATGCAAAAGCAAAGCCACAGAAGAGGGTAGAAAGTTGGGGATTATAGTATGCCTTATCAAGTCCATATGTAACTAAAATGAATGAGGGCAGAAAATTACATTAAGCTGAAAATTAACTACCTGAATCTTAAAGCTGTACTGGGGTAATAGGTGTGTCACATAAGCCCCTATGGTGCAGGGCCCCCCTTAAGTGTGCACATATCCAATGTGAATGATCTATGTAATTATTGTTAATTACTAGCATATATAATATCATTGGCAAATTGTCAATTGCCATTTAGATCTGAAACAGGATAGAATTTTTGTCTGAAAGAACGAGACCCCTTTATTTGTTATTGTAGCCCTGACCGGGTATATTTTAAATCTTCCATTATGGCCGGAATTGAAAAAAATCTTACACATACGAGTATGTGCTTAGTACAAAAAATCATAATGAGGTATATGCCATTTTTGGTGCAGTGAGCACCCAGAATTTGACAAAGCATACACTCCTACCCACTATAACACCCTAAACTATTATATGGTTATTTGTATTGAGTAACCTTATCCCTCTTTTGTCTATTTTGGTATCTTCTATATACAGATAGTGACAGACAAGCTTTATCTGTGTAAAGGCTGAGCGGCCCCTGCGGCTTTGTGTATATTTACAAGAGAGATAATGTTTTGCATAATTTACATCGCTTCTGCATATTTAATACTCCTACCTTACACCACTGTTTGACGCCTTATTGACCTATGTAAAGCAGGGGTGCAGAGACCTTCAATCTTCTTAAATAAGACTAGTATTTGTATTATATGTGCAACTCAATGAGTGCTAAACCAACAATGTACAAACCATGGTTATCACCCCAAGGGCTCTACGTATTATGAGTAATTACACTCAGCATAACACAATCAATAATTACCCAGCTCATAAACTTCACTTTGTCTGGTCTCTGGGGATGTTCCAAACCCAGCAACATAATATTAGCAAGACAGAAACAGTTAAACCAGCTCAAGTTACCACATATCAACACAACAATGCAGTTCATTAATGATACACTGCCTTGATTGCTCAGGTGATGGTGAAAGGTTGGTCAGAATGTTCTATATATTTTAAATTATAGTCAAATAATGATGTCATTTGTTTTCTTATGCGTCATACTGTATAATCAATGTTGACACACCATTATTACATACACTTAGTGGCCGGGTGTAAGATACTTGCAGGAACAGCGTACATTGAACGGCACAATTGAGCACAAATATCTCCACAGTATGGGCAAATGGGAAATAGGTTGTGGAGAATAGCAGGGCTAGATCCAGACAGACAAGCAGGTACTGGCAAATCAACCCGACACTGTGGTGGTAGACAAAGGACAAAAAGACAGCGGTGGTGATAGATGTAGTGGTGCCAAGTGACAGCAACATCAGGAAGAAGTATGAGAAGCTGGAGAAATACAAGGGCCTGAAAGTAGAACTAGAGAAGATGTGGAAAGTGAAGGCCAAAGTGGTCCCAATGGTCATAGGAGTATTTGGGGCTGTGACTCCTAAGCTAGATGGTGGCTCCAATAGATTTCAGGAACGACTCTGTCCAGAAGAGTACAGTGCTAGGAACAGCTAAAATATCATCACTTATCAGACGTGATTAGGTCGGGATAGCCAACAGCAAACTCTCTAAATGTTAGAGAACTACAGCTATCATAAAGTAACTAACCATACGTATACTTTTTATGATAGGTGCAATAATAATAATATAAAAAAATAATATCTCCCTGTTGCAATTTTCTACAAATACACAATCAACTCATGTTGCATACTAATTAAATACAGATAAAACCATTATTGATTATATATAAGTGAACCCATCAATGAGCAGACACATTAAGGAGTGCTCAGTGAAGAGTAACACACCCTTAACACTCAAAGCACTTCATCAAACTAGTAGGTTTGAACTCTAGGACTGATTGTTATGAATGCTAGCAGCAGAAACCACTGAACAATTGATGATTAGAATAAGACCTCTCAACAAGTGAGTTACTCATCTTTACTCATCTTTAGGGAAACTACGAGCCACGCCAAGATATTGCCCCATAAACATAAAGCGTCGGTTTATGAATTCATAGAAAAATAATAATGCGTTTGTTCATGTTGCGCAACAAGATATTAGTCACATTTTTTTCCTACACAGAAAAAATAGAAGTAATTGCTGTAAATCATATTGTCAGACATGCTACTTAATGATTTTGATACATGAGCATACATCTAGCTTGACTATGTGTTTACATTTGGTCCAAGTGGGATGGACCCTGGTTACTGGGGCAAAATTATAAATAATTTAATAAACGGGATCAGTTAAGCTAAGAAAAAGTGCTTATTGCCCCTGGCAGGTATCTCTGAGCATGTCGTGCAGCTGCTGGGGGGCTTTCACATGCTCCCAGGGCTTTTCCATAACATGGCTAGGATCAAGCTTGACCGGAGTTGTTAAGCCATGCCTTCAACATGGTACCTGTTTGAGGGTTTAGGGCAGGCATGTCCAAAGTCTGGCCCGAGGGCCAATTGCGGCCCGCGTTCCGGACTGATAAGGCCCCACAGATAAGCTGCCCAAATATAGATCTGTTTTTTTGATATTAAAGGCAGAGTGATTTAACACCTGTTTAGATTTGTCATCCAAGTCACAAAATGAAAAGTATGACGTTTTTAATAAACTTTGCATAAAATAGTTAATTTGCATTTAATTTTAATGGTTCAAAGAATCTCAGGCAAAATGGTCGGCCCTTGCACATGTTCGCTTCATCAAATCTGGCACTCTTCGAAAAAAGTTTGGACATACCTGGTTTAGGGTTTCTGGGGCAGCAAAGGGGAGTGAGTAGCGGTAAATAATGCTTCTTTCAGAGAATACATGGAAGGTGACAGGCTGAGTGGACTTCAGATTGTTTAGATATATATAATATTAAACAAAAAACATGACTAAACCTAAGGTATTTCATTGAAAGTATGTAATTCATACGAAGTATAGTATTACATACTAAATGATGTGCGGATCCAGAACAGTTGTCCTAAAATTAGGCTGCCATGAAAGGGACAACAAGGATGCCAATGTGATATCCAGATTCCTAAAATAGGGAAACAATTACAAAGCAAAAGATGAAATAATAATAATTATAATAAATTATCATAATAAAGCCCCAAGATGAGATGTCTGATTTAGGAATATGGGAGAAAAGGATTACTCCAGGACACAAGTTGCCCTAGCCAGCAATAGAATACCAAAAAAACGGGGAACTAAAATCCAAAATTAAAAGACATTCTCAAGATATGTGGAACAAATCAAATTTGAATATTTGCAAGAAATTTGTATGGAAAATTCTAGATAAGGAATATGATTTGATGGGTGTATATATATTAAAAGTGTGGGCAGCAAATATAAACCTGCCTTTAGGACATAGTAACCCCTTGCTCGGCCATGGATAAAGCATGAATCGTTCTTTTAGGAAGTCAAGGCTCTTTTAGAATATCCTGCAAGGGTTTAAAGTGTTTCAGTTCAGTTTTCAAGTCACACGAAGTATTGCATCACAGTTACAAATGTAACTGGCAACGCTGAGAGTGACCATCACTGATACGACTTTTACTGAATGTAGTGTACATGAACAATAATATGAATAGAGTATGTGTCCATGCGTTATCGCGGGGAAATAAACCCAGGCATTGTGCGCAGAAATGTGGAACTCGGGGATGGGCTACAGAGTTTCAGGCACAACAAAAGTCCTTGGAATTACTGGAAGAGAAGGTCACTTGTTACGGCATCTATCATTTCACATAAACTCATCTATCCTAAATATATATATATAATTAAAAGAGGAACTGTCGCATTTTGAGATAAAGAGCGATAACAGTTTCCAGCACTGAAAGTCTTTGTTGTACTATTGTGACTTTCAAGCTCCGACAAGCACCAGTGACACAGCCTGGGAATCTAGTGCAAATCTTCCTTTTTTCCCATGATCCCCGAGGGATCGTACTGTCATTGGAATCATACTGTCAGTGCGATTAACCCCTTAAGGACAATGGGCGTTCCCTAAACCCATTGAAAACAATGTATTTTCACCCCCGTACATGTACGGGCTTTGTCATTAATGGGTTAAGAAGTTCTAACACACTTCCTGGGCTCTGGCTGCCTGTTTTCAGCAGCTTGTTCACGAGCTGATGGTACCTGAGATTACTTATAAACATGAAGTTCCTCTGCAATGTTGTATTCACAAATTTATTACAGTGTGGCACAGACTTCGACTTTATACGGTATATGTAGCAGTAAGACTGCAATTAATAGTAACTGTTATATTAATACTTCCTTAAAAAAAAGAATTATACATTTTATAGAATAAAAGCTTGCTGAGGTTGTTTCTCTCCATACAGGAAAAAAAACAGCTGGCTAAGCCCAGATGACGTTCAGAGTCCCCGTTTGCCAAACATCAAGTGATTAATCGCCCCCCGAAAAACAATACTGTTAGCTGTAATGTAGGAGATGGCGCATTATTACATACAATGCCAACCATCAACACTACAGATAACATAAGATTCATTTCACTTTGAAACAAAACTCACTCAAAGATTTATTTTTACATGGCGGGTCTTCACGTTACATATGATATCTAAGCAGCTTTCAAATGCTGGAGAAGTGCATGTAGTACTAGCGGTATTCATCAACGTGGTAATGAAAACTGATGACCAGGAACCAATACTAGACTTGGTTTTGGCTGAGTAAGTGAAACAAATGGAAAGCATGTTAGGGAATGAAATACAGCAAATGCAAGTAGGTGATGAACATGTAATTATTGAATGCATAACAATAACAAATGGCCATGCGTTTTTCTCTGTACGAAGTATTCAGGGATACATCGGCATACAAAACAGACCGGAATGCTTTGTTATTGAAGTATGGATGTGGTGGTGTTCATTTCCTGGAAAGAATTTGACTCATTTATGGTTTATTAATAATGTACTATGATAATACAAAGAAATGAATGGGTTAAAAAAGTTCACAAAACATTTAAAAAATGAGACATCAAATATATCGTTTTACGAATGCTGATAAATATTTCAATGATGAGACAAAGTTTAAAGCAGCTGTATTCATGAAGATATGCATCAACCGATATATGCTAGTGTCCCTTTAAAATATTAGCAGGAGGTTTTTCTTATCTCGCTGAGATATGATGAAAATCATACGGGCGCGAGGTTTATAAGTTATAAGTTTATACAGACGTATATATGAATGAAAAACTAGGCTATGTCAAATCAGTTTCCCCTGTCTTTTATTTGTATTATATACATATAGGTCATATATTAGGAGGTCTATTTAAATGGCTGTGCTGCCAACACTGTTTAAGAAACATCTCGGACACTTCTCAGCTCCAACATGTCCAAAGTACATGACCTGCTTAAATTCCACCTCCTATCACCATCATTTCTAAACATTCTTTTCATGCACTTTGTCATTTTGGTTGCTATGTAAGCACTTTGCTCATCACAACTTTGTTCCGAGAACTCAACCCAAGCAATTCGTTTTGACAGTCGTAGATTTGTCATATATAGATATATGAATTTTTGCACGGTCTACTAGACAAACACACTTAGTCTTAATGACACTGTCTTGTGGTAAACAATAGACGTCTCTGTTCACCCAGAGGGGCCATCCGACTGCTGAAAGTCTACAGGGAAATTGATTAACAAGGGACTTCATTATCATATAAGAGACTTCATTAGTGCCGCCATGAACCGTGTGGTTTTAAAATATGGTATTTCACCTAAACAACTACCTAAAATGGGAACATCCAGGTGCGCACATACAATATAAACAGAAATAGTCAATGTTATATATTCATAGGATGTTTTCCTATGTATTTATCTATAAAGTTGGTATATGCAACTTTTATTATTTAGTTTTATTTATCATGTACCTCTACTTCTCTCTATAGCTAAAGATTATGTTCCAGGAAGCATGTCCCAAATATAATTGCCACCAGGTCAATATTCTGCTGGTAGGATGCAGTTCTTGCACCCCTTAACCAGTCTTAACACACAAGTCCGGAGAATGAGAAAGGTCTATATATAACGTGTCGCACATATACATAGTAAAATCTGTCTTGGGACCTTAAAAACATATCTGTTAAAGCAGGTGTCCTTGTTTCAATGCTGGACTGAAGCTTGGTTTTATATAGCGGTGCGGCAAAGTCTGATGTGCTTCAAAGCTGTTCCAGAGAAAAAAATGGCATATTAAAACGTCTGGATTGCCTAGTATGAGTAGAGGGATCTGATTACATGAAAGAGTTAATGGAATAAAGGATACATGATCTCTCATGGTCTGATAAACAGCATTTGGCAAGTAAGTGGCTTGGCATCAACAGATTGGCTATGGCTAAACAGGGTGTGCATGAATGTGGAACAACATAATGTGTTTGTCTGGGATTCAGGATTAATGTAGAAACACCTCAAGACAAAACATATTTTAAGTGAATGAATGATGTGAAGCAATAGTCAGATTGTGAAAGATGTTCACGTCGCAACCTGTGTTTACCTCCTTAGTGGCTGTTTGTTTGAATAATTGGTGAGTTACAAAAGAAAAGGGTGTGTAAACTGGGACTTATTTTTTAATTTTTATTTTAACACATAATTAGCTATTTCATTTATTGAATGCTAAGTCCATACAAAAAGAGTAACATTAACATACAATAGATCTACAATAAAAAAAAGTAAAAAAAAAAATACTTTGGAATTAGGATAAATTATTCAAATATAAATGAACCTTATAATGCCACAATTCATCCCCTGCTGCGTTTAAAGTCGTAAAGGTGTAAAGTTACATAAAGCCTTTAGGACTTCAGAGGTCTCTTCTTCAGGAGAGACCTCTGAGATCCAGAAAATTTAAACTACTTCAAGTCTTTTTCTATGTTGGCCAAATATTTTTTTTTTATAATTGTGACCATATTCAGCTGGAGAGAAGATGGATGAATGTGACCAGAGTTGCAGTCCAACAGAATGATCTCATGTTGCCCTACCCTGGTCTAGACACTTGATGTATGATTCTGACAATCTGCTTCTTCACCAGAGGTGGCGCTAGAGTATGAACAAGTTAAGGAACTGTTTTGGGCCCCATACTATAAGCCTACACTAGAAGATGAATAGGAGAAACCTGTGCTAGAGCAACAGACTGATTAATGTAAATGTAGTATAATGTATTATAAACAAAGAATATTTACATATGCGTACAATGACTTACCTGGGACCCCCAAACCTACCACCACCCCTGTCTTTGGCTGAAGCACCTGGTGATTAATGTTGAAAAAGGGAGTTGGATGACATCTAAATATAGATGTATATAGATATAGTAGGAATTCACCAGAGAAGAGGAAATACTCCTAGCATTGGTTAGAGAAGACTGAGAAAACTCTGAAAACAAAAACAAACTTTACTGGTGGAAAGAAGCAGAGAGGAAGTATGGGGGCTGAATGGAGTAAAGTGGAAAGCCGCTGACAGAGTCAACTGAACTCATTATACAAAGTTATCAGCTGAGGGACTTTAGAACCCGTAAGAATTAAAGTTACTGTTTAACTCCAGTATGCCATTTTACTAAATGAGTCGAGTGATGCTTCTTCATTTCAAGTCGTGTGCGTGAGGTCCTATACAGATGCAACTTGTATTTTTGCTCCATAAGCAAAATCAGTATTTCGCCACCACTCAACGTATAGTCTAACCAATGTGAGTTACCCATCAGTGGTAGAACACTCATACGGTTCCTGAGAAAGTTTCGCTTTTAGTAAAGAGGTAACAGGCCTGTAATGCTTTGGGTAACAAGCGGCAAGACTGTTTCCACTACATCTAGAATAGAAATCATATGGCGGCTCTTATAAAGACTGTGCAAGTCTGGTATATTTTTAACACCACAGATGGTAGTTCTGTCCCTTCTGATCGTCTTACCCCGTCACATCCTAAATGACATATCAAGCATGCACAAATCATGTTAAGGGGGCTGGGTGTTCTGAAACTCTCAAATTCCAGTTAAAGAGTACATTATGTCTTAATTTTGCCAGAATCTTAATCGTTACTGAAGAAGCAGCCAACATGCCACTGAGCTTATCCAATGAACAGGCCACATTTCTAGGACTTCTGATGTCAACCCCACCAATGGACATTAACAGGTGCTGGTGACTAACCTAAGCTACTCCTACCATTTGCAATCTAGCTACTGGTGGGTGTTGCATGCGCCATTCACAAGGCCCCATCAAGCCCCTATTGCTGAAGTAGTGAAATGCAGCTGTGTTAACCCCTTGTTTCCAAAGCAAGTGTTGGGGATCTGTGGTTAAACCTTTACGTCACATGGAACCTCACTGCGGGAAGCCTTGCAGGCTCTCAGATCTAAATACATCAAATCTGATGAACTGGATGCCCGTAACGTATAAGTGTCATAACCCAAAGCCATTTCATTACTACAGAAACTGATGTGAGTTTTCAGCAGCGGAAGGGTTAATGTAATAATGCCTTATTGAACCTGTGTCACAAGGTCATCCAAGATGTGGCCCATAAGAGGGAGGGGCTGATTTCTCCTGCAGTAATTTATTGCGCATGATAGACAAATACAAGACCACATGCAAGATAATGTGCAGAAGATTATATATATATATATATATATATATATACCTATATATATATTATATACAACAAATAATGTGCAGAATATATATATGTATATTATATAATTATACACAAGATAAATGTTGCAGAATATTATTGTATATATATAATATATATACACAAGATAATGTGCAGGAATATTATTATGTAAGTATATATATATATATAATATATATATATTATATATATATATATATATACACTGTGCTGCAGGCAACATATCCAGATTCTGTTTAGGATTAGAGAAGACCAGGCTACAAGACACTACTAGACCTGACAAAACCTTTACACAGGTGAGATGCACACACATAACAAACATACAGTATATCATACTCTCTGTACATACATGTCTAGTATGGAATATATTGTCTTTACCATGGATATACCGTATGTATCATTCAGCCCAGTGCTAGAATGGGCTATGAAAGAACGGCAGGCTACAATCACTTTCGATGTAGCAGATAATGGGAGAGACAGATGTATTTCCATGAAATCATGGATGGATGAGACATCGAGAACCTCCGATGATCGAACCACGAGAACCCCCAATGCCGATCCGGTGGTGGGTGTAGAGTGCTTGTGGAGGTGGGAATGTAGCATATCTTCTACCCCTCCCTTGCATTCATATCCACAGATCCACCCCCTTAGCCCCCATCAGGAACCCCCCTACTCACCCATTGCAGAGATTGAGTCCCAGGCGTCGGATCCTTAGTGTGATTGCAGTTTTAGGGTCGGTGGTGAGGCAGCCTAAGATCCACTTAACACACAACGCAGCCCGGGCTCCACTCCAGCAGCCCCCGCCTCATCCTGGGGAGACCCCCGGCCTCTGTTCCCATATCCCCGAGAGGCAGTAATGAGCCAGGGCCCCCTTGATCGTCAGCGCCGTGCCCCGCAAGCCTCTCACATACAGCCCCCGCTGGAAAGCCGCAGTCCGGGCTGTGCTATCAGCTGCTGCAGCGAATAAACAAAGAAAGGCTCTTTATCAGGCTGTGGGTGCTGCTGCTGCTGCAGGGCTCTCCCCTCTCCTGCAGGCTATGAGCCCCCTCTGTGGATCGCTCTAGCAAAGCGGTCCGCTATCTCAATCAATCTCCTGAGTGCCCTTCGCACAGCCGGGGCAGCCGCTCTGTAGCTGAGACTGGATGCGCGTTCCTCCTTGCGGCTCTCTATGTATCTTTTTTGGCTGTGTCCCTCCCCTCGTTCTGTGTGCCTTTGCCGTACAGCTATCCTGGTGCCCAGGTACCTTCTATGCCATGCGCTCGCTGTGCCCCTGAACAAGCTCTCGATTATACAGCGATCTGGGCCTTTTCTGGTAAAACATCACTGTATCAATGGTTCTCTTCCAAGTGACATCGCTCCATAGCATCCTCTATAATCCATTGCAGCTGCTCTCAGTAGCTTTATCTTTGGAATCAGAAGTCTCTATGGGTCAGTAGGACACAAGAGTCTCTCATCCCGGGCCGGTGTCTATCTCAGTGTTTCTGGATCGCTCTCGTCCTCTACCTTGCTGCTCCTGCAGTCTCAATAACCCCCAGCCATCCTCTCTCTCCCCCCTCTCTCTCTCTATGTCCCCATCTCTCCATGCCCCCTCCCTCTCACTCCTTGTGTTTTCTCCTAGCCTATCTGGAGAGTGTCTGTTCTCCCTATTACAGTCCAGTGTGTGACTCCTCCTTCTCTCATGATAAGTAAAATCAAGTCAAATAGATGGAGCCAAATACCTCTCTTAACTCTTTCAACGAGCAACACACACATAATGTGCCTGCCCCATCCCACCAACTATTTCAACATATATATATATATATAATTTATATAATATAATATACATTAATATTATATATATATATTATAACATAATATATATTCACATTATACTGGTCGGCCGTAAAACAGGACTCGCCCGCGTAATCAAACCTAAGCGTCTCCCCTCCCCATTTAGAAAGTTTAATAAAAAAACAAATGTTTAGAAAATTAAGCTATACAGAAATCCAAGGACTATCTGCCCATGCCAACGCAAATAATACTTATTTGGGTTAAGAGATCTCTTTCTTTCAGCAGGTTTCTGGGGCAACTCTTATTGGTTTGTCAAAAAAAACCCTGTAAAATCATAAATCTATAAAGTATTTAATGTTCATTCTGCGATAGCCTCTGATCTAATAAGAAAGGTATTTAGAATCTGAATGAGCTTTTTTTAACATTTACTGCTCTTTTCATAAATGTAATAT
>VKOC01000004.1:29227578-29240956 GCA_009364415.1 Spea multiplicata
CATATGCGCAAGTCACTATATGGCTTTTTTTGGAAGCAGCCAGGGACACTGGAGGTGATATCCGGCTGCACTATTGGAATGCTTCGAACAGTGTATGGCACTGATGGCATTCGTTTGCGCAGACGGGAGTACTACACTATGCCCAACTTCCGTCAGTATGAGAATAAAACTGGCCACATCCTGGTGCAGTGGTCGTTGGGAAGCCCATTACACTTTGCTGGCTGGCACTGCTCTTGGTGTTTTACACCTGAGGGAATATACTTTAAATTAATCTCAGCACAAAATGGTGATTTTCCAAGGTGGGGAGACTATGAAGACAAAAGAGATCTAAATTACATTCGGTGGCTTATAAAGACTGGGGGTTGGTTTGATGGGACCAAGCAAGAGTATCCACCTGCAGACCCCCATGAGCATATGTATGCACCTAAATATATCCAGGAAAATACTCAACGCTATAGCTACTTACTTAAAAATCCTTATAGCAGCTGAGTTGGTTGGAACTTTGCAGTTGCTGGTAACGGTACGATTATCTTCACCCACTGGGTTTTTTTCTGTCTTTTTTTGTTTCGTCATCACTGCAAAGGAAATTTGCCACTAACTGGAGATTAAGGTGACTCGGTAGGTTATGTAAAGTGGTTGAGCCGCACTGATTTCCTGCCGGTTTTCTATGTTAAAGTAGTTACTGGCGGTGGTTTTCATCGTGCACCAAAGGGGAGGTATTTCAGCAGTAATATTAAAAACCAAACAATGACTCTCTTACAGTACAGTAAGTGTCGCTGTAGTAAGCACCATGGCATGTTCTTGTGCCTTGGCCATTAACTTATTTGCCTCCAATGCATTGCAGAAGCTCATCAATGGGATGATTAATGATCATGCTGCAGGTTAGAGCAATATTGAATATGGATATGCAAATTTGCTTTAACATCAGCTGTAGAATAACATATTAATAAACAAATATATGATTATTCTAACATATACTTGGTTACCCTTGAGTAGAATGAATAAGTAAATTCACCAAAATACGGTGTCTTTTCAAGCACACACAAACGTATAGACTAGCATGATCAGTTGGGGCAGAGTTGCTCTGCTTCTTTAACCCTTTGAGTGTTAGAGATCGGAGCAATATTCATTAAATGAACAATAGTGCCTAAAAGTAGCTTGGCGTTTGTAATTAAAGGTCAAAGTTAATGCATAGTGAATACCTATTTCATAGAGTTACAGCTATGAAAATGTCCAGTGTGCCCTATGGCCAGTTAGATTCACTCCTAGGTGTCACAAGTGAGAATTCTTTTACAGAATGTTTTCCACAGTGCTCTGTTATCAGCTTCCAAGCAGGACTTCTCTCCTTAGAGTGAAAACTCCACAGATAGAATTTACCAAAAGTGTGTTTGTTGCATATAAGGCTGTGGCTATAGCATGAGATCTGCATTCTTCCTAATAAATTATTTAGTCTGTTGAGATTTGAACTAAATACCTCCATTGTCATTAATGCTGAAACTTTGGTCTGGAATACAAGACCAAATTACCATTGGCATTGCATTCACGTTTTGCCACCTGCCACATTGCATTGCCGTTCTCAAGGTAGTCAAGATAAGCAGAGGTGTAATGAAGATGTATTGCACTTTTCTTGGAATTTTTTATTCTTCTTTTAGTACCTTAATGAACATACTGTAGTAGTTTCTCTGAATGGAAGGAGAATGTAAAATTATAGGGTACATCTATAAAGCCACATGTGTTTACACTGGTATCAGGTGGTTATTTATAAAGATTTTAAGGCAGAGATGTTTGGTAATAAGGGTAAAGATTTAGTCGTTTTGAATGACAAGAGGCTCCCGTGTTGGATTTGTGATGTAGTCTTGAACACACCTGTAAAACTTTCCCCAGTGGGTTTTTACGCAGGTACCAGCAGTATAGTAGTGGTGCAGTTACTAAAGGCTCGCCATGTGTCTATGTCTTTGAATATACCTTGTGGACCTGTGATTATGTTACCAGGCCAAATTTGGGTTTTTGCGAAATAAAATCTCTGAAAATGGCCATGGGTATGTATTGAATCACCTAACAAAAACTGAGAATTTAAATAGATTGCAGTGCATTGGATGGATATGGCCAAATCAAATGGCAAAATATGTTAGTTCTCTTATAGAGCTCTAAAAAGGGGTGGGAGGTAAGCAGTTTAACCTGTGTAGGAGAAAACTCTAGCGGAGAAAACTCTATTGCCGTGCTGGCTTTTTTCCTTCAACATATAGAAGATATACGTCACAGATCCAAAATGGTTTCCTCTTTATAAGAAAACCTGCTTTTGAAACAGCAAAATGTAGCTTTAGGGTGTTGAGGAGCTTTCTGAAAAAATATCAAAATAATAGAGGTCTCCAAGGTACTATGTAAATGTGGATTATATGAAATGATTATTGGATTCCCGGCATGGGGGTTAAGAGGGTCTGTAGGCTAGGAAGCTACGTGATGATGATACATCCAGGGAAGGTAGATTATGGGCATTACTGAAAGTTTCTTATTTCCTAGATTCTTTCTCCAGTGAAGACGTTGTAATATTTATTGACTACTAAATGTAATCTTGTAATGCAAAGTTGCCACATAAGAAACAGATTAACCGACACGAGCAATTTTATGTTGCCAAATTCTACTTGCATATTTCCAATTGAGAATAATTTGTTTACCGACTGTTACCAATTCAAGGTTATTCCCATAGTTCATAACAGATCACTTGCTACTGTTTTCTTGGTGGATAAGAAAGTTGAAAAAAAAAAGATATCCTTTAGAGACCTTGTAGAGAAAATATTCTTTAGTAAGGGGGAAGTCAATTTTGCTGTTTTTATTTTCATGACTGTTCCGTAACATATAGGCGCTATCCCGGTCTCCACTTTCTCTCCACACTGGTTTTGTATGTTTCTTCATGCTCTGTGCCATTTGGCTGAAATGCCGGCTTTGCAAGCAATCGTGGTGTTACCGGATGGGAGCAGACAGGATTCAATCCTATAGCATAACACTGGGAGACAGGAGTCAGAGAACGTGGGGGTTAAATACATGCACAGTATGTATAGTGGTGCTCTCTGTCTGGTGGCAAATAACAGCTGGGTTAAACTCAACACGCAGTGTTTCTAAACGAAGAACGTCTTAGGGGCAAAACACTTTTACCCCACACTGTCGGGATGAGAGAAATGTGTCGTCATATGCCATTTATATGTTAAAACCGGAATATTATAGAATGATTTTGGGCTTTGAATCTGTGCTACTTAGTTGTTTAAACTATGACTCCTACCGCTTGCTGACAATTTGTAGCTTGCTGAGAACAATGGGACTTACAGAGAAGCAACTTGGCTTGATTAACCCTTTGGATAACAGGGGGTAAGCCAATGCACTGTCCTCGTTTTCACAGGGTAAAAGGAACACCGAGGCTCTCTTACAAATGTGTTCCCTTGCATTACTTATATAGACGTCGATGACAGGGAACAGATACAGAACTCTAAACAGTATTTTCAAAATACACAGGTTTTCAAAAATGTAAACTTTGATTAACCACTAAGATCTCCTGAGGTTGTTTTGTATGTTCTATTAACCCAGAATTGGATGCCAAAATTGACTGTTGGGATAATCTGTACCTGTCTGGCAACACTGCAGACCATTTGTGAAGGGGAACAATACCATTCTACAAGAAGGGAATCCAGTTACTACTGAAAGTGAAGCTACTAATATGAATTTGCTTTTCGGCTCTCATTGTACTGCATGTTCAGTGGCTCATAATCCGCTTTCCACCAGAAGAGTGCAGTTTGAAGTGTAACTTAGGTCTTTATCGGAGTTGATAGCGAAACCAAGTGCCTGACGGGGGAAAGGTTATTAGACTAAGTCACTGACTAGTTCATATCTCGGCCTGATTCTTGATTAATTAGAAGCAGTTTTGTTATATTAAACTAGGTCTAAAAGCCCATCTCCAAATGTATCATTTATAAATTCTATCATGCTTTGATAAGGACTGATGCAGATTTATGTGTGTGTGTGTGTGTGTGTATATATGTATATACAGAATGTGTAACACACTTTTTTTGTATTTTTATTATTCCCTCTGCCTACAAGCATATAATTTAAACAGTACATTTTACATTATCTTGTTACATATACCAGTAATTATTTTTTTCGGTAACTTCAGATTTTTTGAGAAGAAGCCTCCGGATCAGTAACATTTAAACGGTTATCTATCCTTATTCACTGAGCCAAGTCAGGATGTGACTTACTTCTAACCTGTATTGCATTGTTTCCTTAGGCAGGCAACGGGTTAAACCCAGAGAAGAATATATAAAATTTAAACAATTCAGCGCTGTTGTTGCTATTATTAATTGTTTTATATAGCGTCATCAAATCCCGTAGCGCTGTACGATGGGTAGACAGGACATAACAAGTAATATATAACATAACAATTTGACAGGTGAGGGCGGCACTATTGTTAAAAACCGGTGTTAGTAAATATGCTGTCCCCATATCGTCATACACTGTTGGGTGTCCTGTTGGCATGGCCTGAAGTGTTCTCAGGTGTGGATATTGTATGTTAGGGATTGATAAGCCAAATAAGAGTATAGAATCATACCTGTACTTTTTCCCTAGTTCCGTGGAAAAAAAATATTTTATTGGTGTGATTATATATATATAATATATATATATATATCCTTCTTTACATATATGTACTTCTAGCTATTGTGTGTTAACAAGATTCCTGTTAATTTTAGCCCTAGGACTGGTAAAAAAAAAAGCATATAATCATGCATATTATTATCTGAACATTACATTTATGCCCTGATTACCTTTTTAATATTTATATCTGGAACCTGAGGAATATTTAACACGTCTAGTGCGAAGGTCTGCCTGACCTCTTTATCTTTGAAGATGTTGATCATGTGATTACTTTGTAGCTTGGTAGCAATGTTTTCTGTACTGCATTGCAGTCTCTCTCTTCTAGCGCTGCTGCACACGAGGCCTTAGGGATACGGTTTCTGCGGCTGTTTCCTGTAGGAAAGAAAAGGTCTCCCCTCCGTGATTCCACCCGTAGCACACCGAGTCTTGTGTGGAAATACCACTGCTGCCCCCTCCCCCAGCCAATGAGACCATACAACACACAGGCCTATTTTCCAGAGCTGCTGGTGCCGGGTGGTTGAGGGTATTTAACTAGTGTATATACCTGTCATTGAACTGTTTACCTCTCCCCAGCGGTATAGACATAACCCAGTAGCCAGCCTGCAGGTCTCCTACTGCAGTACATAACTACCCCACCACCACCACCACGATCAACGGTTGTCCTGCTCCACCTTGGCAGTATGGACATAGCTATTACTCGCTGTGTATGACCAGTGGGCCACTGTCCACAAGTGCAGAAACCTTTAGAACTTTATATATAGATATGGATTCAGTGCTGGTCTACGTACAACCCTCAAAATTCCCAACTTTCTGTGCTCTTATGAACCATATATGCTGCTAAACAATTAAGAAAACACACACAAATGCTGTATGTATTATTTTGCTTTCACATGGTTACCATACCCTAGTTAAAAGAACCTCACCCAAAAATTTACATTTTCATTAATTTGTTTTAAACACCCATTACTGAAAGAGGACTCCAGCAATAAAAGAATATAACATATGCATACTGTTCCAGGGCATTGCAGTCCAACTGTAAAATGTTTAAGGAAGAATTTTTAAAGCCATGCCCTGTAGTTTATAAAGATACGTTCACTGATCGGTGCAACCTTGCAAAATGAATTCTTTGCACGGTATCTTCCTTCAGCTGTTGGCTTCATAGCCTTAGGAGGAATGCTGGTCCAGAATAGTATATAATGTAAACGGTGATGATACAGACTGCTGTATGTTGTACAGCTATTCAGTCCTCAAGGAGGTTAAACTGCATGTCACCCATTTCCTTCCAGTATTTGTAATCCGAGGACTTCTTGATAGCTTCCTTTCTAGAAAATAAACACAATATTGGTTATATTTATGTATCCCATAGTGATACAAACTCGATGCGCTCTGGCATTTGTTGCACCTCAACTCCCGTCACCCCAAGACAATAGATAAATGCTGTAGGAAGCTTACATGTTCGCAATTAGCAAACGCGGTTAAAGATCTTGACCAGTTGTTTCCATAAGTTATTGTCTCCCAGCATATGTAGGTGAAGAAGTCTCAGACTCTCTTAGCTAAAGGTTGGATGCCAATACCCCAGCTTCCTAGCTGCTTGAACAAGGGTCTTTGTGTTTGCGTAATTCCAGAGATGTTAGTGTGGGCATAAATTGTGTGTGAGATGATTTCAGATGTCATTCATATGTATGTACATAGTTATGTGTAGCATATGCATAAATAATGTATTCTTATTCCTTCTGATGAATATTCCCTATTTACAGAAATCGTCAGCCAGCCTTAGAATAATTGCATTTTTTCTGTAACAGAGTTCACAGAAAAAAAGTCGCTAGATGTAAAGGTAGAGAAATAACTTTAATTTATGATTGGAAGAGTTCTTCTGTTGAATAGGTTCTTGGTACATATTGCTTACTAGGTAAAACAGGACATGTAAGGCATGCAATGAGCTGATGGCCAATGGAGCTTGCAGTTGTTGCCCTGTTTACTACCCATGTTATAAGGGGTTGTATAATGAGCAATTCTGGTGCAAGATGACAATAGTTGTCACCATAGCATCCAATAAAATCTCTCTACTAATTCACTTTTACCACCTTACACCAAAATTGTGTTTAATATATAATCTTTTGTATATATAATATATGGAAGCACAGATCTATGCTAGCTGCTGTCACACATTCTCCAACGTTTTTTTTGCATTATATCGCTGTTGCTAGAACTGTTAATGAAAAATTAGTTTTTACTATGTCTACACATCGGGTAATAAAGCAATAAACTAACAAACCTTAAAGCCAATATATATAAAACCGCAAGTATTTTTTATTTTTTTTTGGGGGGGGTGACAAGGATAACACTATACTCACTATAGCAGGTGCTAAAGTTTACATTAAAGGTGTTTCTGTAAGATTATTTAGTCACGTTCCTATAACTGCTGTTCTTTACAACTCCCTCTCTAATTTTTATTGATGTAAGTCTTGTTTATCCACGACACTCTGTCACACAAATCTCTAATATTCGATATTTCAATACGTATACAACTCTCAAAGCAAAAAAGAAATAACAGTGAAGGGGAGGCATTAAAATCAAGAGGCATTATTGTACTGCTCAGTGCCTGCATCCTTTAATGCCAGAAATTAAGTATATCGAAAAACTTTTTCTACCTACTAACCTAGTAAGGCCTCAGTAGCACTGATTTGAGAATATTTTTTTAATTAGAACCCCCTCTATGCAGTCCCCAACCTTTCTATTTCCTTTAGTGAAATAAGAATATTTAGGAATTAAGAATTATTTATTTGAGAATAATTTCTTAATTAGAATCCCTTCTATGCACTGCCTTCTATTTAAGAATATTTAAGAATTAAGAAAGTAATGCCCTTCTATTTCTCTTTAGGGATCAGCAAAGCAAACAGTATTTACCTCCGTGATCTCTATCATTTGGTCAGATAAAGCTTTTACAAACACGGTTCTTTCATATGAGAGGCATGTATGGATGTGACGCTACCCACTCCCAATGCTTTCCCCCATAATGTCTGCTGTGCAACCTGCTAGCATCCTTCTGGCACAATTTGCATAGTAGCCTATTAAGCAAACTAAAGGGCCATCAAACTAAAAGGGTGGAATCCGTTATGTATCTTAGCCTAGGTCGGCTCTAGATGTGTCCCACTGCTCAATGGGTGGATACATCTTTGATCTCCCAAAGTGACCCATTTACACTATGGAAACCCCATTAGAAGGTGCTGTTGGCCCTCAAGATACGGCAAGGAAGAGGCCGACCGATGAGGGGGTGGCTGGGGTGCTGCATTCGGTCAGGCATAAATTAATGGAAGTAGGATAATTACCACCAAACAAGTTTGGTGCGTTGTGATATATGAACTAAAGTAGTTTCATTGTTACCACAACTGTTCCTTTTTATCATGGGAGGGGGTGCGAAGGAACATAATATCATAAAATATGTCATGTAGCTGACAAGTTGTCTTATTGGTGCATCTGAACATTTGATTTGAGGAGCATTTGTGGTTGCAAAAACTTGCTCGCTGACTCACCTTTTTTTCACACAATAACCTTAGTAGTCTTAAATTATCCAGGGAAGAACGACGCCTTGTAGCATGTCCAAACGAATGTCTTAATTTTATTGTGACTGCTGCTTAGCATGTAGAACTTTTGGCACTGTGCATGCAGGAAAAGAGGTCCAGATGGGACTTCCAATGGGCAGATCATCTCACAATGTCACTACCATGTATTGCGTCATGCTCATCCCAGTGTCAATGCGTAGGGCATTTTAAAGTTAAGTATGCTGTGTCTCAGTTTTTGTGGTTCCCCACTTTGGCTCTCTTTGCCCCTCCTTTATTGCTTACCACGGTTTGACATTCAGTCTCCCGACTCTTGTTAAACCTAGGCAAAGAATGGTAGGGTAGCAGTGAGATAATAGTTCAGTAGGACTCTGTGTGCATGAAGCTTCTATTGCCATCTCTGGTAAGTAGTTATTAGTTTTAATAATGATTAATCACAGATGTACAAAAGGATTCAGCATGATTGCTTCAAAGCATCTCTACCATTCTCTTTGTCGGTGCTTATTATTTATTTATATTCTAGAAACTACGTATGCACAGATCTAGATGAATGGCACACATTCTGCTTCTAATTTCAGATTAACATTTTCCATGATGATGGATGACAATAAAAGCACGTGGCTGTTGTTTTGATTTCCATTTTCATTTCCAGGTCCTTAAACCAAAGTGTACAGAATCAATTTGGAGATGGGCTTTTTATCATTGAGAGGTATCAGTGAGTATAAGACAAGATGTATTTTTGGGTGTTAAAAGATGTCAATCAGGCCAGAGCTAAATATTTCAAATAATTTGTCAGACTACAGGGGCATAACCTTTCGTAAACTAAAAAGGTTACATTAAAAGTTACTATTATTGTGCTAAATTTATTTTAATTATTCATTGCAGGAAATTTGGTTGGTAAAATGTAATCCCGAGAAATACTATAGTTTTAAGGTCTTTTGCAGCCAGGCTGCACTGTCAGTGTGAAACTTACGGATTCCCTTCTATGCACAATTGCGAGCATCTCCAGTGAGTAAAGTGGTTACGCGGATTCTGTTAAAGGGATGCTATTGTGTCTGTAATTAGCAGAGCTAATTTCTATTCTAAAGGCTGTGATCTTTTAACAAATCAAATCTTTTTTTTGTGTGTGTTCTTTTTCTTGATGTAAAGATAATTATATATTACAATGAACACTTGCAAATCATTTTCTTTGTAAATGGTTCTATTTAATTTCGCCCTTAAAGGGATGTTTAAGAGATACTATTAATAAAAGAAAAGAATAAATGAATAAAAATTTTAAAGAAGCTAAACTGAGTGTGTGTATTATTTCTGGGTCTATAATATACATTTGTAATTTACAACTGCTCATTAAGATTTTTTTTTTCTTCCACTTACCGGTTTAGTAAAGGATGAATCAGAAATTATTCACTTCTTTTACAAGCGTAAATGGAATGTTTCTATAGAAATATTCCAGCATAAAATTAGTAAGAGACAATGACATCTGTTTAAAGTTTAAAAAACGTTGCAAGGCTCATTTAAAATGATCAGTTTTTTCCAATCCTCTTCCCTCTAATCACATATTTTTCTAGTACTTAGAACTGTGAGTAACAAAATATTTCTTTTTATGTACTTTTCATTCACATGCACATAGATACTAAATTGTTATATTCAAACTGAAAACCAGTAACTACAAAAGCAAGCACATACAATGTATGAAACCTCCTCACGCCTGCCAATGTGTGAGATAGGCTGCGGTTCTTAGGACTAACTTCAAGGGGAGAGCTGGCACCATTCAGTCTGGGGGGGGCAAATCCACAGAGTGGACAGTAATATCCAGCCCTACACACATTAACCAATAGGGACTACATACTACCAGGTGGAAAAGACAAACTCAGGTAAATGCTGCCTTTAGTCCCTGCTAGCATTATGTGGAATTGCAAGTAACCCTCAATAAAAGATTTTAGGCATTTGGCCCCAAATCTTCAAAATTAGAGCAGCCCAGGTGCAACTCTGGCTAACTTCTGGATGTTAAGCGGACCTTTGGTATTGGATTTGTTTTCATTACATCATCGGTGTTGGATTTGTTTTCATTACAGATGCAGGCACTTTTACTTCTTACATTATTCTTTGCAGGTTTTCCCTTTAGTTTACCAAGTGTGTTCCAGTCTGGATGTCATGTCCCGTAGGCTGACCAACGTTCTGACAGCAGGCCAGCGATGCACATGTGAAAAGCCTGCTTTACTGCAAATAAACCCACAATGTCGGTGGGATACTGGCATAATGTGACAAAATTCAAAGCTCTAACGCATATAGTTCTGTGTATGAAGTATGCCCATTTTTTATTCTCACCAGTGGTCTAATGTGGGCATGCAGATCTATGGTGTTTTTTTTAGTTTTCTTCCCAGAGGACATAGCTAGAAGTAACTTGCAACAAGGACTCTATTATGTTTCTGAAAAAAAAACTAATCTAGTATGGACTGCTATGTCACTTTGGTTGGCCATACTTATGAACTAAACTATTATCCACAAAACCAATGCAATATTTATGCTGCCAAGGGTTGCTCAATACAGTGCTGTATTTATCTCCGGCACTGCCCTAAGCCAATCCAAGGGCAGCGCCTAACACCTCCTCATCTAAACTATTAACCCTAATGCTGAGTGTCTGGATATGATGTCATACCGTGGCACTCCACCTTTTAAAGAAATGTGGTGCTAGGCGTAAGTAGGCTATAAAAGCTGTGCCCTCCTTAGTGTTAAAGGGATGGGTGGGAGGATCTGTGATCATTTAACTGACCCACTGAGCATTGAGCTACAAAGAGCCTGATCACCCAAAAAGTGAATTGGCTCCCTGTTATGGGGCAAAGATCCTGTCACCCCCTGCACCTTTTGTCCTAGGTGCAGGGGGTGCAGTTTTATCTTGATAATTATGCCTTAAAAATGCAGAGGATACTTTTATTATCCAATAAGTAAACACAGTTTACTTAAAGAAGAACATGCAACACCCACCTTACATAAATCTTGAATTCCTGCTTTCAAGATTTGCATGGATATTCTTCACCATGAGGTCTTTCCCCTTTCAATAATAAGTGGTTCTAGCAAGTTTTATAAGGGTGGACTGTTTGTAAATTTGATACGCTAGTTTTGTTACCTTTTAACACAGCTCTTACAAGGTAAAATAGTTTACTATCTTTAAACAACATATCCTTATTCTCTTCTGCCTTCCATAATGTTCCATGTCATTGTGTTACAAAATAATTTTAAAGAATCTGGTATAATCTGTTAGAATATCTGGAATATTTCCTGGTGCAAGGTTCTGCCTCATGCCCAAGCCAGTCTTGCTCCAGAGTTAACCATCACTTGTTCCAGAGGGGCCGCATACTGCCCCATCTGCATATCAGAAGGTTGGAGCTGCTACTTTTGAATCCCCAAAACTTTCCAGAAACTACTCTGGAGCTGAAAGGTTGTTGCCATAAATAAAACTAGATATGTTTGTGTTGTTTTTATGTAATTTAACCTTGAGAAAGAATGAAATAACAGATGTGCTAAGGTTTATATGCTTAACATACTAAAGAGTGCAGTTAATGTTCTTGTCCAAGTAGAAAAGCACTTTAAAGCGCGAGGCAACATTTCTCACAGTATCCAGATGATTGATAAAATATTTGATGTTAAACATATGTGCTATTGCCATTATAAGGTCACATCTAACCATTGCCACCACTATGCTGGATTGTTACTTCAAAACATATTGCTTTATATCTGTCAATCTGCAAAACTGCACCATAGCTCACACACAAATATTAAAAGTTTTAGCAACATGTTTTAGATAATACCCGTGTATCAGTATACACGGGGGAGCAAGCAGCTAGCGATCGCTTCTCTTCCTGGCGGCTCTTCCCTGCCTGGAAGGAAAAGGGTTGCGGCTCAGATAGGGACTTTGGCCAGACATACTGTCTCAGGAGTGATTCATCTGACCACACAAAGCTGAAGATGTAAAAAGAGAAGATCAACCTTTAGACCAGCCAGGTTGGAGTGAGAAGAAAGCCACCATTGATTTAACTGCAATATAGATGAGCATATGATGGAATCATTACATGTACGTATAATAAACACAGTGTGGTAGTGGACTGCTGGTCGCTCACTATACTTGAAAGTTTAAAAGTTTATATATAGTCATTACCAAGGCAACATTGTTGTTTATGTATATAAATCAATGGAACAGTCCTGAACTGTGATTATTATTTATTGTTTTATATAGCACCATCATATTCTGTAGCTCTGTATAATGGGTGGACAGTAGTATACAGCATAACAATTTGTCTTACAGAAACAGGTGAGGGCAGGCCCTGCTCAAATGATCTTACAATCTAGAGAATTAATATAGTATATACATTTTTACCAAAGGACTGATACCTGCAGATTACTGTCATGATTCTTAAACTCATGGTTATGGACTATTACAAAATTGTTTTATCAGGAAAGACATTATCAATACAATCATATATATTTGGACCAGTACACACAAGACGGAAAGTTAGAATGAGCGCTTCAAACACACGATCACATTTAAGACCCATGATAAAGGTGCAGTGCAGCCCTCACATGCTGTTTCATGGCCAGTGGCTGACCCAAACGCACACTAACTTTCCTAGACAGAGCATGCGCTCCCTGTGGGCAAGGTTGGTGCCGGCTTAGAGTGCACTCAACCTAGGGGGGTGATTCCTTCGCGACAGGCTAGCCCTTCAGCTGAGCAGAGCTGGTTGGGAAGATCCAATAAGACATCCAGGCTTACCTATTTATCTCTTTAATTTTCAAGAGGATTCGGGGTCAAGCTTGGTTACGCAGCGTCAATGCATGACCTGGCCAGAGCTGCAGTAAGAGCCTGCTGTGGCATTCCGGTGAGTGACGTGTGATTGAGTATGCGTGATTGAGGGAATGAATCTGTGAATGAATGAGTGTGTGTGTGATAGCATGGATGTGAAAGTGGGGTACAGGGTGGCTGTACAGGGAGGCTGTAAGTGATGTGCAGACCCCATACTGCTGGCAGCATCAATACACAAGGGGGGCAGCTAGCCAGGTTTCAGCATGTACTGGCTGACTTGGCATGATAGCAGTGTGATTGCTAACAGCAATCACAGTCCCATCATGCCTCGGTTCCAGCATTTACTGGTTGCCTAGGTATGATAGGAGTGTGATTGCTG
>VKOC01000004.1:29241056-29253622 GCA_009364415.1 Spea multiplicata
CAGTGAGAAGTGGCAGAGGTGGTTGATAATGAGAAGGGGCAGAGGGGAAGGCAGTGAGAAGGGGCAGAGGGGATAGATAGTGAGAAGGGGAGGGGTGCTATATAGTGAGAGGGGATAGATATTGTGAAGTAGGGGAGGAGTAGATAGTGAGAAGGGGGAGAGGGGGTACATATTGAGAAGTGGGGAAGGGGTACATAGTGAGAAAGGGGAGAGGGGGTACATAGTGAGAAGGGGCAGATAGGAAGGGGAGGGGTAGATGGGGAGAGGGTGTAGATAGTGAGAAGCAGGAAAAGGGGTAGATAGTGAGAAGTGGAGAGAGGGGGTACATAGTTTGCCGACAAAGATGTCTTACACTGGGCTGTTTGGGGACAAAGTTGGCTCAGGCTGGGCTGTAATATGTGTGTGATCTGGGTGCTGATCTATGTGGGCAACGTGGACACAAGGGCTGGCTTTGGGGTGTGCAACCTGTGATCTATACCTTTAATGCTGAGTTTATATGTGAATTCCAATTGATTTATACCTGCAAAGCTGGGTGTTCGTTATTCTGTTGATCTGTATCTGGTACGCTCTGTTTCCATACATTATTATTGTATACCTACAAATAGAGGGTTTGTATGTCTGATTCTGTTTATTTGATCTATACCTTCAATGCAGAGTTAACATGTGATTTTTCAATTGTTCTATACCTGCAAAGCTTGGTTTTGTGTTGATTCTGTTGATCTATACCTGATATGCTATTTTTCCATACATCATTTATGCATACCTGCAAATATAGGGTTTGTATGCGATCTATACATGGAAGTGCTGTTTATATGTGTTTGAGCTATAGTTCACAGCGAGGAAGGAAAAGAGAGGTATGGCTGAATGAGGGAAAAAGAGACTTGGAATGATTTCAGGGGAGAGGACCTCTCAAAGTCATGGTCAGGGTAAGACGGAGGGAAGACTGCACTGACTATCACAGTCTTCCCCTAATCTGCAGTCAGTGTGGCATTTTTTGTGTGGTAGGGGAGGGAGTGATTGCATGCTAGGGAGCGTGGAGCAGGTTTACGGCAGTGATGACAACAATTGTAGTAGCCATTTTTGGATACTGCCTATTGGATTCAACAATAGTTTAACTTTCAACGGTGTAGAAGGTAGCATTTTCTTCCATGCCCTAGCAATGCCTAGTTTAGCAGCTAAGAAAATCGTGTATGTAATATAGTAATTTACATTGGCATGAGTAACTTGCCTCCAACCAGAGGAATAGAGGGAAACACCGACGTAACAAAGGTCCCTGCTCCCTGTGTATTGCTAGGTGTGCTGCTACATTAGTGTGTGTGTAAGTATGTTTATGTGTGTGCATTTGTGTGCGTAAGTATATTACTGTGTGTGTTGGAGTAGCTTGGGGCCCTTCATTGTAAGTCTTGGAGGCCCTACACATTTTATAACTATTTAAACCTGGCTGTTATGCCTTGTGCATTTTGGCTGTGCTTTAATAAATCACCTGTGATTTGGCTTTGACTCTGGCTTGTATTGATGTTCCTGTCTGTCTCCTGCGTTTGACTCGGCTTGCAAATTCGACTATTCTGTTCTCTCATATCCCTGACCTCGGCTCTGTGTAACGACTACGTCTGCAGTATTGATACCAACTTCCTGCATCGCTGGTCTCCTAGCCGTGACACCATATTAGGCACCCACTGGGTTGCAGATACTTGGCAGGAAGCCAATGTTCCGTGGCGGTGGTGAAGGGCTTCTGCTAGATGCCCGGGGGCTAAGGCCCTCTTTTGCGGCACCGGGTCTTTGGAAAAGATGCTGCAGCCCTTTTTCATAGTGATGGTGTCCATTTGAATTAGATTGTTCTGGATTTGTTCAATGTTCCCAATTTGAGAATGTTAATGTCTGGGGATGTTAGCCTTTGTATCTATGCATCAGGGTATGTGTGTGTTTGGCTAAGTGTGCTTTTGTTTCTGGGTACGTGTGTGTGAATTAGTGTGAGTAGTTGTGTCATGACCTGGGCAAGAAAATCAGGATGGAGCCTAGATGCAGGGGATATGATCGACCCCAAGATGCATGACAAATAGCTAGATGGGTACAGACGGTCTAGATGACACACACAGGGCTGGCTGTACAGGCTGGATAGGAAAGTACTGGCGGTACAAGAAAGTGGAAACAGTACTGGACTTGGGAGGAAAGCCTACAGCCTGAGTGCTTGGTAGAATAGCCCACGGACTGGGGAAATGGCTGGATAGCCCACGGACTTGGCACACGCCTGGATAGCCCACGGACTGGGCTTACCGTCTCAGAAATTTTGTTATTTGCTTCTGACACTGCCTCTACATATGGCCCTACATATTAGCTACAATTACATAGTATATAATGCTATTTTAATACAGTTTTATGTGTAGCAGCTTCTCATTCACATAAAAATGACAAATTTGAGTGTTACTATTAAAATTTTAAGCTCCATTAAAATGTAGAGATTTATCAATAAAATCCATTTCTCTTTACAAAACGTGACAAAACATTAGATTGGATGTCTATTAATTATACTAAACAAGCTAAGTCAAGCTGATTAAAATGATTTATTTTATTAATTGTATTTAACAGTTTTAATGCCTTGTGATTTAGTTCTTTCACATGATAACACTAAAGCAATTTGTAACAGTCCTAATAATGAAATGATTATGCTGCAAAGTGATGCTATTGAACTTAGTTTTTAAGATTCTCAATTGTATGCATAGAGTTAACATCACCATCTGGAACTTGTTGTAATCAGATAATTGTTTGGTTTTTGGAAGCAGGCATAGAGTGTATTGTCCTGACAGTTTCACAGTCAGTGCCTCTAAAAAATGTTTGTACCTTTATGTTCTATCCATTAAAAGATTACCTTATCATCTCGTCAGCCGTAAACAGGAGGAGACTGATTAGTACAGAGAGAAAATCTCTGGTTTTAATTTCCTGTTTGGATTACAGTTGTAATTAATACTGATTTCTTCAACCATAACCCTTCATCATTTATACTTCGGCTCTCTCTTACTCAGTCCTGAGAACAAGCCCTTACACAGTATGACCCAACAGAATGAAGGGTGAGGGAGCTGAAATCTTTAAAGGTACACACCAGCCACCATGGGCAATTTAATTATTAGACGGCTAAATATGACTTTATATCCTACTTTGTAATCCAAATACAGAGGGATTCAATTGGATTATCTCTCTATATTTGGTGAATTTTCTGCACCCAAATTTAGAGGAAATGTGTTTCTTCTTCCTACAGCTTGCAAAAGTGGGACAATTGCCTATCCAAACATTCAAGGGGGTCTAATATACGGTTACCATACGTCCCCGGATTCCAGGGACAGTTCCTGGATTGATGACACTGTCCTTGGACCAATTATCTCTCTGGATGCAGGGGCAGATTAACATACACTTCCGCAGGGGCCCTGCTGCATATCTATGTCTCTTTTACCACCCAGGGGAAGCAGGAACCCAGCAGAGTCATGTCAATTTACATCTTGTAACATGACCCTGCTCTGCTGCCCCTGGATAGAGGGAAGCAGCTGCCACTGTGAAAGTCTGCGAATGATCTGCAGTTCAGGTAAGGGGGTGGGGAAGGGTGTATGAACGAGGATGCTGCGGGGGATCTGGATCTGTCTCACAGTCAGACCTAGTTGGTCTGACTATAAGACGACCCCGATTATAAGACGAGGGGTATTTTTCAGAGCATTTGCTCTGGAAAAAACTTTGTCTTATAATCGGGCAAATACGGTAATCATAGTTACCATTCATTAAGTGTTTTTTACTGGGAACATACAAGGATTTAGTATTTTCTCCATTCTCCATTAAATAAAAAAAAACATCTGCCATTGTTTTCTTTAAAAGACAACTTTACACATCACATTGCCTTAATATGAACATTATCTCTTTTGTTGCATCCTTAGTCAGCAATGGATCTTGATAAAGAACTGTTCGCTTCATTACAGTTTGTGAAGATTGGCATTGTTAAAGCTTTTGACATATTTATATAAGTTTAATTAACCATGACATCTATACAGCAAGAGCCTTTGTACATTGAATGTAAGAACATGACAGCCACATGAAGAAATACTAATTAAGCATGATCAACTATTTTACTAGAAATAAAATATTGTTGTATGTTTTATGTATGTCATCAGTAATCTGGTATCTTACAAGGAATACATTATTTTTTCATGCCAGATGCCCAGTGGGTCAGTGTCAGATCGGTTCCCGAAGTGCACAGCAGCTAGCTGTATATGCTGCCTGAGTAAAATTTAACATGGGGACATATGTATATGTAAATTTGAAATACTGTCAGATCTAAGAAACCATTTAGAGAAACAAAAACAAACTGAGATAAATTAGAGTTTGAGATCATGTATTTCATCTCACGGCATTACCTAAACTATGCCATTATGAAGAGCCAATCCTTGTGATGATGATGATGAATATTATTATATTGACTTATATTTGTACTATCATATTCCACGGCACTGTATGTGGAATGGCCCCTTGAAATGCATCATCTTGTCACAGATCACTTTTTAGGAAAAGAAACATCATTGACCTGAAAAAATTTAACCCCTTCAGTCCTGGGAGTTTTCATAATCAAAGGGCCAAAGTATTTTTTGTCATTTTTACCATATGTTTTTTCCATATTTGTTGAACCCGCGCATCATTTTGTTCAGAAGTAGGGCCTTCTTTTAAAATAATAGAAATACATAACACATAATTGTTAGTGATAATAGATAAAACTGCTATACTAAAATAGAAAAAAATCACAAATCTACAATGTAAGCAAAGCAGCTAAATAATAAACCAATTTATCTTCAGCAACATCTCTTGATTACAGTCATACCCCACATACATAGTTTTATATGTTGCATAGGGCCACATCCATGTTTTATATATTACCCTATGTCAGTATTGACTTTTTTAAGTATAGTAGCTTTTTTATTTTATAGATTTTATCTTTGGATAAGTAAACATTAAATAAATCAATTTAATACTACAGTAAGTACAGTGCGCACACCAACACCGAGACATACACACCAGGACAAACTCTGCCACCAAAACACACACACGCCAGGACAGGCTCTGCCACACCGACACCCAGACACACACGCACACCAGGACAGGCTCGCCACACCGACACCCAGACACACACGCACACCAGAACAGGCTCTGCCACACCGACACCCAAATACACACAAACACACACACACCAGGACAGGCTCTGCCACACAGACACCCAAATACCGTATTTGCCCGATTTATAAGACAACCCTGATTATAAGACGACCCATCCCCAAAATCTGAATATTAATTTAGGGAAAAAAGGAAAGGCCTGAATATAAGATGACCCTATAGGGAAAAAGTTTTACTAGTAAATATTCATGTAAACTATTTTTTCATTTTCATTTTTATTTCCTTTTATTTGCCAATCCACCCCCCCAGCTATGCATATCTGCCCTCAAGCTTGCCACTCTGCCCCAAGAAATGTCTTCTACCCCCTATATGCAACTCTGCCTCCCTGATATGCCTTATACCCTCTGCCTCCAGAAATGCATTATACCCCTATATGTCACTCTGGCATATAGGGGTTTAAAAGGCATATCATGGGACAGAGTGGCATATAGGGGGGTATAAGGCAATTCTGGAGGCAAAGTGGCATATAGGGGGTTAAAAGGCATTTCATGGGGCACTCCACCCCCCTACTTACCAGTGCTTCTGACTCCTTGGTGTCTGGTGGGGGCTGGGGGCAGCGGGTGGAGGCCGGCATTCATGAAATTAAAGCGCTCAGCGTGCACGCACCGTGCCGCCCAATGGCCGTGCCTCAGTTCTTCGTCCCACCCCTTTTAAGTCGTGGGACGTCGGCCACTTTAATTTCTTTAGGCACCAGCAAATGCGGCCTGACTGCGGCATGAAAGCCGCTTTCAATCCCGCTCGCAGCCGCTCAGCGGCTGTTTTGAACTTTGCACGCACTGCGGCTCCTTTGAATGTTGGTCTGCCGGCTGCCACGGCCCACGGACCTGTGTATAGTGTATGTGTAAATTATTTAATCTTGTCATTATGATACCCAATTATTTCTACCTTGCTTGTATATTGCTTGACTATAAGGGTCATGTAGCAGATCTATAGGAAAATGATATGGACTGAAGAATTTACCTCTTTGAGAACTCAATTTGGAAGCCTTTATTTCTTTGCAATCTTTTTCATCTCTTCAGGGAGATAAGCTGCTTTCTCATATGTTATTTCTGGCTATTTCACCGAATCTCTCAAAAGGATTAATAGGACTTTGCAAGAAATATTGGCTGAACAGGCTTGCATACCAATTCTACAGACTTTACCGATTCAAGGAAACAGGTTGGCCTGAGCTTGTCCTAATCTGCTGTCAGGTCACGCCAATTAAAGCAGTAAACCAACGTCCCCTGAGCTTGTCCTACTAATCTGCTGTCAGGTCAGCCTAAATTAAATCGCAAACCAGCTTTGACTGAACCTGCCTTGGTAATCTGCTGTCAAAAAGTCCTGGCCCCACGTAAGGCAGATCACCATCATTGCTGAAGTTAGATCATTTGTAGTCATGGAGTCAGCAACATTAAGTATCCAACACTTTGTCAGCTTTTCTTCACCATGACCTTGTTACAACACCCCTTTGTTGGCTGAAGCTGTTGTTTGTTTAATTTACAGATACACAGAAATTCAATCAATATTCTCACTTGTTGAACAAAATAGCTTTTCATGAGATTGGATAAACAGTAAATTGGTTTATTTTCCCATCTGCACGTGTTCACTCCCCTGTAAGCAATTAGGACATAACCAACTCAATTTAAAAGCCTACTTTATTTAGAAACCATGATTTACAACATAACATTTTTGTCATTTGTTTTTCTTCTATAGCTATAACAAGGTCATTTTTTTTTACTTTCCAATGGAAAATTCAACAGCTGATTCCACTGCATGTAATCTGGGAAAACATGCTCATCTGATTGTAATATTTGATTAGTAATGCTATTGCAGCTATTTTAACTGTGCAATTTTGTTTCTCAATATATCAGCAAATACAACAGGAATTTATGTGAACTGATTTACTAATCTATTCTAGTAGGACTTGATGCCTTAGTGTCTTGCTGCCTGCTCCTCTGTATGCAACTAGGGTTGTGTGGGTTACTACCCTGCTGTGGTAAGATAACATCAATATTAATCTATTTATGCTTTATGATTACTCATGATGGTAGATAAGGATATTAGAGCTATAAAACAAATTAAATATACCCGAGACAAAAGGGACTATTATATGAAAGAGGTTAGAAATTTTAAGAAACCTAATGCATATGGAGGTGGGAAACAGAAACAGTACAATTTAAAGGTAAATGGAGGTAGATTCCAGCACTCATTGGGACATACATCTAATACCTCCAATGGTAATAGAAATCCAAACTACTCCAGTTTCAGGGGTGGTGATAACTATGATAGAAAAAAACACACCAACTGGCAGGAGAGGACTGTAGACATAATGACTCCAAGCACAATAGTCTCATTAGTTCCTCCTCTGGAATAAAGAATTTGAGGGATAACAACCCTAATCACATCCCCCTGAAGAATCGATTTGAAACATTGGCAAATTACAATGAAGAAGCACAATCTACTTTTTAAGGCTCGCAAATGTGGAACACCACCCCCCACCAACACAAAAGGGGCAGGAATTACAATGAAGGGGGTGTAGAGGAAGGTATAGGCTCCAGAATAGGAGACGAAAAGAGAGGGAGGCCTTTGAACCGGTAGGGATTTATAATTTCTCAGTATGCTTTGAAACAAGATGAAATTTAATTATTAAATAAGGGATTAAAGTTTGCCCCCACATGTAATCTCAATGCATTTAACACTTATATTGACATACAATAAAAAGAGTAAATATGTGGGTAGTGACAACGTAACCCCTAGTGAAAAGAATAAAACTATAATTATTTAACCTGGCTGACAAAGGGGGAGGGGGGATTGTCATCCTCTCCACAGAACAATATTTTCTAGAATGTCTTCGGCAACTTATAGATCAGTAAGTATATAAAAATTTAAAAAATGACCCAATCACTAATATTAAAAAAATCACTTATATCCCTTTCAGATAAGGCCAAGGTACTTCCGCTGAGTGCCGGCACCGGGAGTTGTATACGCGATTTGCATAGAGTCCCCCTCCGGCCCGACAAGGCCACCCGGAGCTGCTCGGTAAGTCGGGGGGGACAGACAGTGGCAGCAATTATCTCGGGGGGCGGGACAGAAGTGGCAGCATATCTCGGGGTGGGAAGAGGACAGAGTGGCAGCATATCTCGGTGGGGGGAGTGACAAAGTTAGCGCCATATCTCGGGGGGGAGGAACAGAGTGGCCAGCATATCTCGGGTGGGGAGAGACAGATAGTGGCAGCATATCTCGGGGGAGGAGAGGACAGAGTGCGATATCTCAGGGGGGGAAGAGGACAGAGTGGCAGCATATCTCAGAGGGGGAGACGGACAGAAAGTGGCAGCAAATATCGGGGGAGAGGACAGGAGTGGACAGGCATACTCGGGGGGGAGAAAGGACCAGTGGCAGCATATCTCGGGGGGGGAGGACAGTTGCAGCATATCTCGGGGGGACGAGACAGAGTGGCAGCATATCTGGGGGAGGCAGAGTTGGAAGCATATCTCGAGGGGGGGCAGAGTGGAAGCATATCCATTAAAAAAACTTTTTCTTTAAAAAAGCAACAAACTTTTAGGGTGCGGCCTATATTCGGGTGTGGCCTATATCCGAGCCAATACGGTGTTTTAAATATGAGGACACCTTTTGTTTACAATGCCGAGGCACGGCTATGGGCAACCGCTTTACTCCCAGCTATGCAAATCTTTTCATGTCCCATTGAGAGGACACATATCTTTTCTTTGCATGACTGGCAGCAGAGCTTGGTGTCCTACAAAGTCTTTATAGATGATGTGGGTTTTTTTTATAAGGGATGGCCTTGAAACTGATCTGGTTGAATTTTTAGCTTATCTGAATAGCAATACATGGGGCATAAATTTTACACAATACAGCCCCTTGGAAATAGACTTTCTGGATCTTCATATTGATATTGTAAATAAATGATACACTTTAAAAAGGTTGATGTGAACAGTTACGTACTTTTTAGCAGTGGACACTATACGCCTTGTCAACTCACTAGAATTAAAGGAAATTGCAGTGATGAAGTAGTGTATAAACAACAATCTCAAAGGATTATGCAAGATCTTTCCAAAAAGGAGACCCCCATGAAGTAATTGAAAAATCCACCAGGAAGGTAGACACTGTTATACCTGAAATGTAGGATACTGCACCTCCCTCTCACTTTAACTAGTGGCTCCGCCTCTGTAATGCCTCACAGGACAGAGAGCACGGTGGCCATTTTGTAAGCCAGGGAGTGTTAAGCAGTGATGCAGCATGGTATGATACTCTTATATTTGTGTCAGCATTAAATATCCCGATTATTCAGTAATGTTCAGCAATTAAGCAGGGTTGTATTAAACTACTGGCATTATATCTAAAGCAGATAGGATTACAATAAGACAAAATAGAACAAGCTGTTTTATTGAATACCACAACCAACCAGATATTGATTTAGGGTCAGAGACTGCACTGGTTTTAGATTTTAATCAAAGTAATCGCTATATATAAAAATAATTGGCTGTAAACATTGGCATGTATTATTTGAAGATAAAGTGTTATATAAAATGTTGCCACGTGATCCACGGATAGTTTTTAGGGGAGCTAAAAATATCAATAGCAGTCTATGCAGTTTAGGTACCAACAACAAAACACCAAAACACTTTCTAAATTGGGGAAAGGGGTTCTATAGGTGTGGCACATGCTCAGCCTGCACTAGTACCAGATTAAAATATAATAAACCAGATTTGCTGGTCAAATCATTTAGAACCAATAAAGACAAATTATCACCTGCCACACTAGAAATGTCATTTACATGTTGAGTTGTAAGTGTGGACTACAGTATCTAGGCCGCACCATTAGACCACTACATGTCCGAATTGGTGACTACGTGCGAAATATTAGAAAGAGATGTGGTAAACATAATGCGTCCGCTCGTTTTGGCAGTTACCATCAATGCAATCCTAGAGACCCGAGTTTTATGGGAATCTATGGCGTCAATAGAAACTGGAGGGGGGTGATTTTATTAGAAGGATAGGTCAGGAGGAAATGCGGTGAGTCTACCAGTTAAAAACATTACATCCATTTGGACTCAACCAGGACAAAATTTTATATATATTCGATATATTCGATTATGCAGTATTATTTTTGAGTTAGTTATCAATTCTGTATTAGACAGATGTGTTCATCCGTAAACCCAGTATTTTATTGCGATAAATCGAGCAGTAATGTTTCATGCTGCTATGTGTATGTAGGCTATGTGTATAAACAGGTAGACCTTGAAGCAGTTTGCACTTTAAGTTAATCATTGCAACATCAGTACATTTGTCATTATGTGCATCTAAAGGCCTATATTATGTATTTGTGGCTATTTCTTATGTGATGACCCCATATAGGACACTAGTATTTTATTTGTTTTATCTATTAATTGTATTTTTATGTTAATTGAGTAATTTTGTAAAGAAGGGGTTAATGGACTTAATTAATCAAGTGATTGGTAGAGAAGGGGTTAATGGCTCTATAAATGGGAAGGCTGGAGGAGGAGAGACTATGCACCTGAGGAAGCCGGTTGGTGAAACGCGTTGTGCTGAATACGCCCATTGAGGAAGTGGACACGAAGGAATCTTGTGAGAACCAAGCTGTCACAGCTACAGTGCGGCACTATTCCGGTCCTCTCCACGGGAGCCGTAAAGTATTTTCATATATAAGATACTACTTTTTTAATTCTATTAAAGTTGTTACTTTTGTAACTCTCTCTCCTTTGGCCTTTTTCTGTTATATAAACTAATGTAAATTTTGCACAGCACTTTATTTCTTTGTTTTGAGTAATCTATTTATGGAAGCTGATGAATGTCCTCATCATAACCATGACCATGATTGGAAAAATTTCTGATAGGCTCCCTGCTGGTTGATTAGAGTAGGCATGAGTAGGTTGTGCAGGGCTAGTGGAGGCAATACTATCAGCATCAAAGCATAAACCACTTGTGAATGGGCAAAACAGGTTAGGAAGTTGGTGGACCTAAACAAGACATGGGCAGTGCTGGGCACAACTACCAATAACCAGAGGGTACTCCAGTGTCTTGATAATCAGCCATAATACCTGGAGTCTCATAGGAAAATGAGGAATAGACATGGCAAATGTCGGCAAATTTTCGGACAAAATTTCTGGGTCCTTTTTGGCCCATTCGTTTTCGCTCAACAAATTTTGTTCCCTGCTCATTAACGTGACATTTTTTATGTGAGAACGAAATTTGTTGCCTGGTGCCCACATTCACTTATTCTCTCACACTATTATTCTCCTTCACTCTGTCTCACCTTCTCTATTTCCCTACCTACTCTGATGATTACTTCTGCTTCCGCATCTTCCTCAGCATCGTCTTCATTTTCTATCTTAAATCAGTAGCGTACCCAGCGTGCGGTGGGGGGCGGTCCGCCCCGGGTGTCGCTCATCAGGGGGGTGCCACGGGCTAGGGTGACCACATGTCCCTGATTGCCCGGATCCCCGGCAGCCTCGTCATTTTTTTAAAAAAAATTTACGCGGAGGAGACAGAGGGGCGCCTAGCAACCGCTCGGCCCCCCTCAGTCTCCTCCGCGAGGCTTCTAACTCCATCGCGGTGCCGGCATCTCATGCTGAGCGCCGAAATATGACGTCATATTTCGCCACTCAGCAGTGAGGCAGCGCAGCGGCAGAGCAGGAAGACTGAGGCGTTGTGCTCCCACCGCATGACTTCTGAATGGTAAGTCCAAAACCCTTAACTAGACTTGTGCATTCGTCTTCGGGCGAACATGAAAACGAGCACGAAGAGGCCGTTTTTTTGTTCGTTCCGAAGGAACGTAGAACAGAATACAGTGCCGGCAAACCGTAGGCGAAGACGAAGACTCACAATCACGAAGAATCGAAGATTCTTCGTGATCGTCTTCGTTTTTGCCGCGCAACCGCCAAAATTTCAAACAGGAGTGAGCTGATCCTCGTCCGTCCAATCAGCTCACTCTTGTGACGTAACGCTAAGGGTCTCGTCCAATGCCTGTGCTGCTGTTTTTTGAATTCTGAAGGCGCCTTTATAAGACCAGAGCTTGCCTGAGAGATCCATTCATTTTTCGCTGTGACTGCTTTGGCAACACTGCTGTGCTGCATCCGAGCGTTACAGAGAGAGATTGATTGTGATTGTTCTGTTCTGTGTGAGACTGGTAAGCCTTAGCCTGCCATTTCTCACTGTGTACTTCATCCTCACTTCAGTGCTACTTAATTAATATATTTAATAATAATAATAATTTGATTAATTTAATTTTTTTTTATTTAATTTGTCATCAACTTTAGTGTAAGTGCTGTTGAGTTGACAGTGCACCCAGTGCCTCAGTGGCACTGGGGTGCCCTTGCCCTGGGCTGGCACTAGTGCCTATTGCCT
>VKOC01000004.1:29253722-29272670 GCA_009364415.1 Spea multiplicata
GTGTGTGTGTCTGTGTGACAGAGCCTGTCCTGGTGTGTGTGTGTTTAGTTGTCGGTGTGGCAGAGCCTGCCCTGATATGTGTGTGTCTGGGTGTCGGTGTGACAGAGCCTGTGTTGGAATGTGTGCCCTCCTGAAGTTGTAGTGACTTCAGGGGACAAAATGTTCAAAACGACAAAACGTTCAAGGCCCTGAAATCATTTAGTGGAAAAGTTATTTATTCTGTTATAATATTTATTTCAAGGATTAGTCGCACTCAATTGTGGCTTCAGGCTTCCCATGTTGAATGACCAAGTATTATTTTAGCCCAATAACAAAAGTATAATTCTATAGCACATTACTTTTGGAAATTATGAATGCCCCCCCAGTTTGACTGTGGTATCTTGTGTGCCCCCCCTATATATTGTTTCTAGAGTCGCCACTGCTTGTGTCAGTCTCACAACGTTTGGCCACAATTGTATAACTAATTATTGTTTTGTGAAGGAAAAATGCTTTTGAAATCGAACTATAACATATATTTATTCTAGCAATTGTAAACTTATTCTTTTTTGACATTCAATCAATAGCATATTAGTTTGTATGGTTTATGTTCATTTCATAACTATTTCCACTTTCTAACAGGCAGCGTTTCACTGATATGAAAATGATTATGTATGGTTAACAAATAAATCATATGTTCACTGAACCAATACCAAATTGAATTTGGTATTAATGAACCAATACCAAAATGGGAATGTCTTGTGGAAGTGTTTCTCTGACCTCTCATAGTGGCCCATAGTTCCCAGTGGCATTTGTGTCATCTGGGTCATTCGTTTAAAATCCTCTCACCTACAGTTCTAGAAACATCGCCAACTTGTTTGCATACCTGGGAATTCTCCATGTTTCTATAGAGAAATACTCCAGGTTACTATGGGTAAACTCCGGGTCATGGAAGCATCGTTGCAACACTCTTCACCTCTGCCCACTTCCTAATTAACAATACCGCACGTTTGATGTCTGCGGGACTCTTTTAAAATGGGCGTCTGCCGCCATACAGTGTATGGTAGACGTTGTTCCCCCGGGCAGGGGCCAGACATGGGCCCTGATGCCGATCTCGGTGTTGCTGAATGCCTCAATGTCAAGGCATTATAGCAACACTGTTTAAGAGAAGAATGTGATTGTAGATCACTTTCTATGCTTGTTTAATGCCATGACGTGCCAGACACGTCATTGGTCATTAGGTGACCATTTTTGCGTGATGTCCCTGAGCCGTCATTTGTCTTTAAGGGGTTAATTGCTTTACAACTGTGCAAAATACAGAGTTATATAAATAACTTCCTCTGGGGCTTATGACGGAGCGCCGGCATCATGTGACCTTCCGGTGCTCATTCATGGAAGCCCCGGCAGAAGTGCCGGTAGCAGCAGCGGAGGTTATCTGGGAGGCAGAGTGGCATATAGGGGGTTAAAAGGAATATCAGGGAGGCAGAGTGGCTTATAGGGGGTTAAAAGGAATATCAGGGAGGCATAGTGGCATTTAGGGCGTTAAAAGGAATATCAGCAAGGAAGAGTGGCACATATGGGGTGGAAAGGAATATCAGGGAGACAGAGTAGCATATAGGGGGTTGAAAGAAATATCAAGGAGGAGGAGTGGCACATAGGGGGTTAAAAGGCTTATCTTGGGGCAGAGTGGCAAAAAGGGGGTCAAGAGGCATATCTCAGAGGCAGAGTGGCACATAGGGGGTATAAGGTATATCTGGCGGCAGAGTGGCATGTAGGGGGTATAAGGCATTTCCGGGGGGCAGAGTGGCATGCATTTTTCTCAATCATAGTTCTTTTAAATAGGAAAAAATAGTTTACAGATGAATTTATATTTACTACTAAAACTTTTTTCTTATAGGGTAGTCTCATATTCAGACATTTCCCCCCCCCCCGTAAGTTAATATTCAAATTTTGGGTGTTGTCTTATAATCAAGAAAATACTGTATAACAAATATAGAAAGTGAGTTGACACTTTATACCATGGCTTTATGTATTTCAAATCATACCTGGGTCAAATGCCCTGAATGTAGATGAGTCACATTTTCATAAACAATATGGTCAGTATTCTTTTAAGGAGACAAGCAGCTGTTTTTGATCAGTTGTTCACGGACAAACAATGGTAAAAGCTGCCATCTCACAATGGCATGAGTGCTACTGATTTCTAGAAACCTGTTTAGGTCATCTTTAATCATCTTTGATAACAGACAGTTTACTCTTTTTTTGCCTTGAAAAGACTGGGTAAAGAAAAAATGATGCCCTCAGGCTTGGCATCGGCAGACAAAAGGTTAAAAGTGATAATTAAATACACAAGAAGGGAGGTTTGTAGATGTAGAAAGACTAAGATTGTCTTGAGAAAAGAAGAAAATGTCTGTGCGTTTCAGGAGAAGCAGAAATGTACATTTCTTTTTCAGTTTATCTATTCTGGGTTTAATTATAGAGCCAGCTCAGCAGCTTCAGTTATGCAGTATGTCTTCTGCGAGAGGATTAAAAGTGATTCTGCGAACAGTCTATTTAATACACCCGTGTTTTGGTACCTAAAAGCAAAAGTAAAATATAAGCCAAGCGTTCAATTACTTGGAGCCAACAATGAAAACACATTTCAAATATTGCTTCCCTACACTCTGCTCCGTAGATGATGTTTGTTTTCTTTTATTTATTTATTTTGAGATAGCACAGAATTGAAATTGTCGGTTTCTTTCGTGGATGGGAATGCTTCGGGAGACCTTAAAATAAAAGAAGACACTCTTTTCTTTTCGTAGAATCAGATGAAAACGGAATAAAAAAAAATTCTAGCAGATCCTTAAAAAAATGACTGGGAAGCCACATAGAGCTTGTTGCAAAATAAGAAAAAAACAGATATAAATTACATTTTCTCTAAATAAGCATTCAGTTTTTTTAACTAGGCATTTGCTTATGATTCACAAAATAAGTGTGTGGGGACAGGCACAAGGGTGTGGGGACAGGCACAACTTAATGATGTGAAAATAATTTTTAGGCTTCTCAGACTGGCAGTGGCCAGATAAATAACACTGGCTGTTGTATCCAGTTTTGTATATTAAATCTTATATTGTTGAAAAGAACACATTTTAGAATGTTATGTGAAGCTACATTTTTGTCCTCTGTGTCCTTGGTTTCTGAAGTGTTGTTGGTAGGACTCCACATTTGAGTCCTTGACTTTTGCTAGTAGGACCTCAAATCTGTGTGCCATCAGCCTCATCTCAAGTGTGCTGTTCTAATAGAGTGCTAACTTATGAACTGTAAAAGCAGTGATGTTTGTTCTTTTGAAGCTCTGCCAGGCACTGCAAGGTGAGGGACATGCTTGAGCTACCCATCAGCAATGCCCCTATATCTCTAATTCCAGAAGTTGATGTGATGTCAGTGCAGGGTGAGACCTCCAATCCTGCCCCAGACACCAAGTGGTCTAGTTACGGTTCTGATGTCCCCAATGCTCACTAATAAATCTCACCAAAATCTAATTTACGGCAACATAAAAACTCACCTTGATAAAAGTAAAACAAACAACATTGCGATACATCATATCAGGTTCTCATAATGTCCCCATATTTATTTGATTATATGGTAACAACAATCAGATGTCAAGTCTATATTATGATAAGCTGAAAAGCATCCTCTCTATTGAAGGAATCCTCTCCGACCTTGGTATAGAATGAAAAAAGTCACACCATTTGTGGATGGCAAAAAGTAGGATAACAAGCTGCTGTCAAATTTACCTGTTTCTGAGATCTTTGGAAGATTTAGACAAAGATCCACCTTTTTAGGGAAGTCCTGCATTAAAATGTCATAATACATTCTAACTGTGTTTTTACTACGTCTGAATTCTAGCTTGCTTTCTTCCTTTCCCATGTAGCAGCTGAATGATGCCTCCAACAGGTCTTCAAAGTAATATACTTTAGAGCATTTCACACGTCCATCCAACAGATCTTTAGGAATTACCCTAATAAATTCAGGGAAGACCAGATTAAAGCTGGTTTGATTTCTCATTAACACTTCTAAATGTCTAGGCCGTGGAAGATAAACTTTTTCTTTGGTTGCCTCAAGATCTCTTGTGCATATTCCAGCTGATCTGATTTAACCCTATGCATGAAGGAGTAATTAACAAAATGTTCTTGGCTCTTAAAGAGAAACTCAGTAAATAGGGTAACTTTGTTTCTATCTTGGTTATTATTTATTGATTTCTATCTTGGTCATTATTTATTGATTGATATAGTGCCATCGCATTTGGCAGTTCTGTACAATGGGTAAACAGGACATAAATAGTTCATACCATAACAATTTGGATTTATAGAAATAAATGTTAAGGAGGGCCCTGCTCAAATGAGCTGATAATTTTGCTACTTATACTGAAATTAAGTGACACTGCAATAACATATTTTTTAAAAACATATATATATTATTTCCACTGAGTTTTAGGGCTAGCCCCAGAGAGACTCAGACGGGCTGGTATTAGGGGAATATTTTATATTATTGAGGGGAAGCGGGCCCGGCCATACGATGCTCCCCTGTCCAGATAAACAGGAAAGAGACCTGGAGACCTTGTAGCAGCGCTTCAGTTACTATTAAAAATGCCAGACAAGATAGATTGGGCACTCAGAGTTGATCACCAGGTCGCTGATTCTGCATGTTTAATTGCGGGACAAGAGCTATGCCCACTCTCAACCCGAGTTCTTTGCTTTCCCTCTCTGTTTTGGGTCCATATGGGCTAGCCTCACCCTTATAATGCACCTAACCCCATCTCTTACATAGGGGCTGTGTCCCTGCATGCATCTGTACGGAGCAAGATCGGGGGAGCTTCAGGGGTATAGTCCTGGGAATCTTACAGGTGTGGTTATTGGTGTATTAAAACTGGGTTAAAAATATATCCAGTAGAAGTGTAAATTCTAACCCAGTTTTTAAAGCGGTGATAAATTCCTGATTTTTTTGTAGATCAATGAAGCTATTTACAGCCTTCCTGTTATCACTTTGTAACAATTTGAATTATTAATTGAGGCAGTGACATCTATTTCTTATGTATCCATTAGGCATGTCAATGGCAACCAAAATCAATTTGGAAAATTTCCCATTTCATTACTGCCTTATCTGTTTGTTGTTTTTTTCCCTTTCGGTTGAAAGAAAATGTGGTTGTTTTTTTGGGTTAGGAAGCAAAATTTGGTTCAAAATACTCTCTGTGTCTCTCTCCCTTACTCTCTCTTTTTCCTTTATACACAGCCACACTACACTGTACAGGTCTAAATAACAAAATGCAGTCACACTAGTAAAGGATAGAAAGTGAGCCTACTTTACGCATGTTGAACAATACACTTTAATACAACAATACACAAATATACCAATATACCATACAAAGTTACACCACCCTATGCACATACATACTAAACAATGCACAATGACCCTACTCTATGCACATTCATACTTTTCTGTACACATTTGCACTACCCAATAGACACACAAAACCTAAAACCAGGCTATTTGTCCTGGCTGACTTCCCGTTTGCTCTGCTTACATTAACCACTATGAACCTCACCCATATTATTTAATGGGAATTGTCCAACCGTTGATTACCACTTAGTTTGTTTTTATGACTCCAATACAATGTAACAGGTGGAAATGAACTGTTGGACAATTTATTTTAGGAACAAAATTACCACAACAATTCTGGACAAAACCTGTAACAATTTCCCCATAGTTAAACTTCTTTCAACTCACTAAGGCTCCTAGAATGTCTTCAATTAGAAGGACGAAACAATTACCGGTATATTGTAATTATATTCCATATATTAGCACACACACTTATGTGAGCTGCTCTGTCTTGCATGGTTATCGAGAAACACTAAACCACAGGAGTATTAAGGCTATTCAACTTTAAAATGCTTCCTTTGTAAAAAAGAGGCAGGGCTAAAACAATGAAGAAATTTAAATATGGGACAGGTATCAAGCTATCCTAAATCTAAGCCAAAACCAACGACTGATCAAATTCTGTGTTTCTATGTAATCAGATTTAGACTTTTTCACTGTAATTCCACCTAAGCTACCTGACTGCTTCAATAGGAATTAAGATGCTAGGTAGCACACAGGCGCTGCTTATCAAATACCCTTGATTAATTGATCACCAGCAAGTGTGACCACCTCTATGAAAGCCAAAGTTTTAGCAGGTTGCTGGTTTGGAGCATTCAGGTGTGTGAACAAAATGCCAAGGCGGAAAGACATCAGCAATGTGCAATTGTTGCTGCCAATCAATCTGGGAAGGATTGTTCAACTGTTTCCAAACAATTTCCATTATTCCACAGTGAGAAATATTATTTAAAAGTGGAAAACATTCAAGACAGTTGCCAATCTTCCCAGGAGTGGACATCCCAGAAAATTCACCCCAATGTCAGACCGTGCAATGTTAAGGGAAATTGCAAAAAACCCAAGAGCTACATCTCAGATTCTACAGGCCTCAGTTAGCATGTTAAATGTTTAAGTTAATGACTGTACAATTAGAAAATGACTGAACAAGAATGGTTTGTTTGGAAGTGTTACCAGTAGAAAGCCCTAAAAAGGACATGGCAGCACGACTTAGGTTTGCAAAGTTGCATCTGAACAAACCACAAGACTTTTAGAACAGTGTTTTTTGGACCAAAGTGGAGATGTTTGGCCATAATAGACAGCACAACATTTGGTGAAAGACCGAACACACCATATCAGCACAGAAAATACCAACTCTCAAGCACGGCAGTGGAGTGGTGATTATTTGGGTTTGTTTTCCAGCCACAGGACCTGGGAATTGAGTCAACCATGAACTCCTCTGTATACCAAATTATTCTAGAGTCTAATGTGAGGCCATCTGTCTGACAGCTAAAGCTTGGCTGAAACTGGGTCATGCAACAGGACAATGATCCCAAGCACACCGGCAACTTACAACAGAATGGCTGAAAAGGAAAAGAGTCAAGGTGTTGTGATGGCCTAGTCAAAGTCCAGACCTCAACCCAATTGAAATGCTGTGGTGAAAACCTCAATGAACTGAAGAAATGTTGTAAAAAATAGTGGGCCAAAATTCCTCCACACTGATGTGCGTTAATGATAAACCCATACAAAAAACAATTACTTCAAGTTAATGCTGTTAAACATGGTTCTATAAGCTATTGATTCATAAGGTGTACTTTTATTGCTCATCCATGGCTTCTCCATTTTGGCTATTTTTGGACGTGCTAAGGAAAAGAAGAGTGTTGTTATGTCCTGATATGTAAAACCATAGAATTCAAAGAGGGTATACTTCCTTTTTCACATGAATGAACATACATTAATTTCCTCCCTACATCTTGAATTCTCCCATGGTCTTCCAAAATCCTTCCCCAGTAACATTTCTGAATTTAGCAAACAATGCGCGGTACAGAGTATACCAGCTTATCAGACTAGAATAAATACCTTAGCTGTATGATATACAGTTATCCTCCGCTACACAGTAAAAATGTCATTATTAACATACAGTATATTTTTTAAAAATCAGGTCAAAGAAATCCATGATATGGACTTTAACACTCATTTCTATTTGAAAACACAAACAGCCTTATGTCCACATTCTGTAATTATTTTGCCATTTGCCTGAAGTTAAAAATACACCTCTCCCTATAATCAATCACAGAAAATTTCACTCTGCGGAGTAATCAATTAGAGGCCAAACACACCTATTGCTATAATGACTTTAAAAACAAAAGGGACCCAGCAATGTAATCAATCATCACAAACAAAGCTATTGATTGCGCAGACCTTTGGCAATTGCCTACATGTTGACTAGATGTAATTAAACAGATTATCAGTTATTAACTTAACCAATTCAGGCCTGGGTTGTCTAGCTAAGTGTATGGTATTTCTCACTTCAGACTGAAAGTGAACGAGGTAACCTCTAAAAGAGTTAAAGAAATTAATTTAAATTTAACACATTTGCAGAGGCATGAACTGAACTGCATTACAAAGTGTATTAAAAGAAAGGTCTTTAAACGTTTTGCACTGAAATGCTGGTACAAATCCCCTGAGATCTAAAATCCAAGACCGTTGAGAATTTTGTTTCACACCATTGGACGATATATTGGGAAGAAAAGAACGCAAAGGTTATTTTCAAAATTGGTGGCATAAATATTGTCTGCTGCTCTGACTAGGGGAATTTGTGCCAGCCAGCTAAACTTTGTTTTATACTGCAAAGAGCTAGGTTGCCACATAAAATCTGAAATTATTATATACGATTCACCTATTAGCCTTGTGCATTTGGATTCGTATGAACTGGAAATTTAACGAAGTTTGCCAATATTGTCATTTCGTACACATTTCTAGAAACAAGGCCAGACCCCCATGAAACGGATGAAAATGAAGCAAAAAGCTATGAGTTTTTGTATAAAGTTTGCAGGCACTTTCATTCCTGCTCTTTCACGCTCTCTTAATGTATCTACTGACCACTACCGCTTCTGTGTCTCTCATCATCTTGTACTTTGTCTTTTGGCAGAGCTTTTGGTGTTAAATTAAAATGGGGTAGAAGAAAATAGGAACTAACCCTATACATTCCCAGAAAGTCCACCATTTTGCGCTACAATAACATTGTGTGAACATCTACCAAAATGGTGGAGCTTCTGGTGACGTCCTCTCCCCTGATTGGAGGATTGGTGGAAAGGACGTCGCCAGAAGCTCCACCATTTTGGTGGATGTTAACCGGGAGGTTATATAGGCCTGTTTCAGACCCTGCCTTATTATTGCCCCTTTCTCAGATTGTTTACCCTGGTTATGTCCCTAGCACATCTGACTTTGCTCTCTGACCCTCTTGGTGCTTTGTGTTCCAAACCAGCTGCTACTCCACAAGTGTGCCATGTTCAGGTGCAAGGTTGTGATTCTCCTGCAAACAGCTCCCACCACCTTGAACTGGGTAGGTCCTTAAAGAATATTTACATCTATGAGATTTCTTGGAAATCATCTCTATTCAAAATGCAGAGTACAATCCAGAAGTTCGCTGGATTGGTCCTTTATGGTTTGAGACTTGTAAGTAAAAACCATAACTCTTCTGCAAACTCCCTTATGAATAAACCTGTGTGAGGTATCAGTATGTATCCCATGGGCCCATGACATTTCAGTAAACTCTGTTTTGCCTTATTGACAAAAAATTCCAACCTATAACATCTTAAACATATATAAGGTAATGTTATTAAGGTCTTGGTCTCTGTGGGATGGTATTTGGTGTGACATGTGATTTGATATCTGGTTCCAGGGCTGGACTGTCGATGGCAAGGCAGCTCTAGCATTTTAAAGTGGCGTCCCTCTAAAGGCATCATTGCGGCGCACAACTGGATATGCGCTGTAACTAAATTTTTCTGCCCAGGGAGCATATGTGGTGATGTCAACCAGTGGCCCACCAGGCATTTGCTCGGTGTGCCAGATGGCCAGTCCGAGCATTTCTAGGTATATATGTTACATTTTTCAATAAATCTCCTCACTACCATCCCTCTTCTCCCTGCGTGCTAAAATGGATAAAACCAATGTGAAAAATGAAACCTATGTAAAGACCACAAGAAAATGTTGTATTTCATATAACCAAAGTTATTTGTTCCATGTTTAAAATGTATTCTACAGTAGCCACATGCCACTCCTTCTAAAAATAAAAAAACTCTGAGACAATTTATAGACCACAAAAAGCTGCTGGCTGGAAAAATCTCTCCCTGAGGTAGAATATATCTTACAACAAAAGATTGTTGAAGGGCCTTTAGAAAAAAAGGTCAAGCTGGGAGAATGAATGGTAAACAGCTTTGATAAACAGGTCCTATGATATAGTACCTGATGTTTAAATAAACCTGAGGTATTTTTAGCCAGCCATCTCTTTTTCATTTCCAGCCCTAGCAATTTCAATAAATGTAGCTGCTGCATTTTGCTCGGATTATAAAATTTTCAATCCATGATGGTATGTAACATACAATATTTTAAGTGAATTTCATGCCTGAAATTTCAGTAACAAGGTCACAAACCTATACAAAAAAACCTGAATATCAGCCAAAATTTGAAGTATATAGTACCTTTAATTAAAATGCACAAGTAGTATATTTTACATTGGTTCAAATTATTAAGGTCTGCATTTTAGACCTGATCTCAAATCATCATAGCAGACCCAGGTTTACAGTTCCCCATTTTACTTACATTTAGACAACCTTAACACACTGTACATGCTCTGTAACATAAATAATTATGCTATAGTTTAAGAGCAACCTTTGCCTTCACAGCTTTTAGCATCTACAAAATAAGCAGCTATACAACATAAAATGCAGATTAATTAAGATGGCAACCTTTGCCTTCACAGCTTTTAACATACAAAAATTATTTATTAACAATAAGCAACTAAACAACATAAAATTAAGGCTGCGTCCATCATTTACACACACACATATATATATATACATATATATATATACACTCACTGGCCATTGTTAACACAAATAGCTAATCGGCCAATGGCAGCCACCCACATGGCAGCAACTCAATGCATTTAGGCATGTAAACATGGTCAAGACAACTTGCTGGAGTTCAAAATGAGCATCAGAATGGGGAAGAAAGGGAATTTAAGTGACTTTGAACATGGCATGTGTGTTGGTGCCAGACGGGCTGGTCTGAGTATTTCAGAAACCACTGATCTACTGCGATTTTTACGCACAGCCATCTCTAGGAAAATATCCAGTGAGCCGAAAATGCCTTGTTGATGTCAGAGGTCCTCTACTATCACAGTGTGTCGTAATGCAGGAAGATAATCTTGTTCATATAATATATGCTACAAGACTAAAGGCAGCATTTAACAAGTCAGTTAATCAAATTTCTGTCCTGTTAGAGTTGCCCTGGTCAACTGCAAATGCTGCTATTGTGAAATGCGTAGGGGCAACAGCTCCTGCAAAGTGGTAGAGCATAAATTCTCACAGAACTAGATGGTCCACAGTTCCCAACATTTGAAATACATTTCCAAGGACACTTTGTAGCACAGCTATCAATTACTTATGTGAAAAATGACCAACTGCCCAAAAGCCCCACCCACTCTCTCTGGCCTATACAATTTGCATTATTTAGCTCCGGCGAGTTATTATCGTGTTGATAATATCACCAAATATTCACCAACAATAATAACCTGGAAATTAATCAGGGGCATTAACACAGCATTATATTAAAGCAAAATAAGAAGTTAACAATACGTAATTCAATTAAATAAAATAACACAGCAGCAGCCAATAGCATCAATTTACAGCACATTTGAACTCCGCTGGACAAGGCCCCCAATACAAAATCTTGAAGGCACCATTTTAAGAAGCTTAACACACCAAGCTAAAATAAGTACACACAACCAGACAGCCATACTGACCCTGGGTTAAGCGTGTGCTATAGTGAATCATTCTAGTCTTTTTAGGCTAAAAACTGTAAAATTATGGATAGTAGACATTTGCAAATAGACCAAGAATGATTCAGACAAATTCTGTTTCATGCCCTTTGTTTTGGACAAAAATTGGGGACCTTTTTAAATTCAGGAAGACGCCAACATTTCATTCTCACTCTCATTTTCGTTCACTCTATCGTGCTCTCTGAATGTCCACTGCAAACTTTATATGAAAATTCTTAACTTTTTCCTTAATTTTTGGCCGTTGCATGAGGGGGTCTGGCCTCGTTTTCTTTGATTGGTAGGAATTGACAAAATTGACACGTTTTGAATCAAAATGCACAAGTCTAATGGATAGAGTGTCAAAATACACACATATCTACACACACATTGTCATTAAAAACACCTGCACATACATACATATGTACATTAACACTTGCCCTTACACACAAACATACTGGCTAACATTTGCCCTAACATACATACACTTTCAAAATACAAACACTTTAACTCTCCTCTTTCTTATTACCCTTTTCTCCTTATCTCTCCTATTGGTATTTATCTATCCTATTTTGGGACATGTTTTTCTGGGACATGGGAATTCTATGCATCCAACTTTGTAGCAACAGTTTGGGGGAAGACTCTTCCCTGATAAAGATTTGCACAAAGTAAAATCCATGCAGTAACAATCTGTCTGAAATTATGTTAACATGAGTGTGTTAGGGGACAAAGGGGCTGGTGCTGCATAATTCAATCAATCTCCCTAATTTATATGTAAATATATATATATATATATATATATATTATATATATATAGGAATATAATTACATTTCAGTTAACTTTTATCCATCCCTCTGACACAGGTATAAATTGTAACGCTCGTAACATATTTATTATTTTTTTACATTTTGGTTCACCCTCTAAATATCAATGTTTTAGTGGGTTGGGAGGCCTGTCTTTGTGGCTGGCCCCCCAAGCACTTCAATATTTTATGTTAGGTATTGACCGAGAGCCACTGTCAGCATATCAACACAGCCAGGGAGAAAGTTCATCTTTTAATAAACTGACAAAAATAAATTTTGGCACGTTCAATGTTTAACCCTTATCTTGTAACACATTGATGGTAAAGTCTTAAATTAAAGGAAACTCGCTTAGAGGTCTATATCATTATTCAAAAGCAATTATGCGTATCCATGGATTTACTAATGTGTGATCCTTCTATTAATATGTGGATTTCACTGAATTTTGGTAAGGTGTCTATCAACAGAACTATGATCTCTGTGAGTAATATGTATGCAAATTAGGGCTAAGCACTTCATTAACTATGTACTGCTTTATACAATAGAGTCTTGGAGAAATCAGGTTTTAGGTCCCAAATTTCCACTAATGTTAATAGCACACATTGGAGCTCATAGCCGAGTGCCCCCCAGCCCCTTGAACAAACACACACTTACACATTCACACTATCATTCACACTAGGTAAAACCTGGAAGCATAAAGTTAAAACTCCAGGGAGGTTTCAGAGACATAGCGAAAGAGTAAGTCAGCGATCAAGTGGACGAGGAACTGAGGTCATAGACAGTCCAAGGATCAAATTCTAACAGCAGTCAAGAAGCACTGTAGGACAGGTTAGCATTTTCCTGAGGCTGCTTGTGCATACCTCAAAACATTCCCAGGTAACCGTCCTACAGTCCTGCTTTTGAAAGCAGTGGAGAGCATGGGCAAGTTGGGAGATCCTCGGCTCAAAAAAGTTCTGGGCCATTCCAGGCCAGACCTCCAGTGCAGCTCTCCCTTTGCCTCTTCCCACCCCCCAGTTCCTGGGCCAGCCCTATGGCTGGGTCTGCTCTGGCCTCTCCCCACCTCTTGCCACAACCTCCAACACAGGTGAACCGATTTGGACACTTGAAATGTTGGGGAGTAGGTTAGTGTGGTTTAAGTATCTAAGGGGCAGTTGCTATGCTTGCAACCTCCCCCAGCATGTGTATATTGGTGATGTCAACGAAGACATCACACACCTAACATGTATGTATGTATGCCCAGCCCCTGCTGAACTCATTGCACAAGCGCAGTGTGTAGCAGAGGGTGTTGCACATGCATGTTAGGCGTGTGCTGCATACATGTTAGGCGGGAGTGTTAATACACTCAAAAAGTGATCTCAAATGCATTTTCATGAAAGCAACATAAAACTAGGCATTAAAGGCAATTTAAGAATATGATATATGGACATTATAATATGAAGGATGGGATTCGTTTGGATGAATAAAGGCATGGTATGCTAGAACAGCAACAATACTAATGAAATGAGGCATTGGGGAAATAATGGAATGGGACATGTTAAGATAATTGTATGCAGACATATATTGAAAGGATTATGAAATAGCTTCTAAAATACATAGAATATTGGGCTGATGGCTAGAAGAATGAGATGGCGTGTAAATTAAAATATTTGTGGCATGGTTTGAAAGGGTTTAAAAGAAGCTTATGATAGCATGAGGATAGTAATGGCAAGGCTGGTATGGTAATTAAGGTTATTCTGGGTTGTAATTGATTTTTTAGTTCATTTCTGATCAGTTTTTCTGCTGGCAGAATAATCAGTATATTTTCAATACTGGCATAATTAATATTAAAATACCTATTTTAATATTGTTTATCGTATACTAAAATGACCATCTAAAAATAGAATTTATAGTGTTTAGGGATATGTTACACTACGAAAGTTTCTTAAAGTAAAAGAACAGCACAAGAGCGCAAATAATTTTCGAGTGCAAATAATTTTCGTCAGTTGTCTTATGGTGGTCAACATACAAAAATTGTTTTAATATCTTAAATATACAATGTCTCACTTACAAGGCTTGGTCAGAATTAGGGACATTGGATGTGTTGGCAGTTATCCTGTTTGGACATAAGTAGCTATGAGCTTGAGCATAGGAAATGCATACCTTTCCAGGGAAGAGCTAGCCATAAACATTGTCTAGTTTTATATATGGACAGCTATTTCTATATCTCCAACAAATTAATAGATTCACGTGTGCCTCCAGTGGGGCAACCCAAAACGGAATGACCTGGTACACTTTATTTTATAAAATCATCCCTAATGTAGGGACATAGTTTTGTAAGCTTGTTGATGGTTAATGCAACAAAAAAGGGAGTGATTTGTTAGTCTCCAGAAACTTACTGGCAGGTAACTACAAAAACCAGCTACTTAATATTGATAGGGCAAAGAACAGCCAAGTGCATATTATTATTTTACATTTTTTATTTATAGTTTTATCTATGTATACATATGTGTTTGTATGTGTTTGTGTGCAAGTGTGTGTACATACTTACTTTGTCATGTGTACATGTACAATATGCTTAGCAAATTCCATATTTATATAAACCGAAATGTATATAAACACAGATGTAACCAAGTGTTGCTTTTACGCCCACCTGTGTACTTGTCTTGGTAAATTTCTGCGGTTTACTTGCTCCATATGAAAATACTAGTAAAATGGGCTGCATATGTAGGAACATTAAATTTCAGTATGAGGCAAGTGTTTCCCTGCAAGAAGCCATTTAAAGCAGACAGGCACACCTTGGATAATTTTGCTCTTATTTATGTTTATAGTATGAAATCCCACAGAGGGGTAATCTTTAACTTTCTGCTGCACAATGCTTCACTTAGAAATCAGCAGGTCTTTCTTCCCCTTCATCTTTTATATGAAACAACAATTCTGCGTTACGCATTCCTGTTAACTATTTGTTTATCAAGAGTTTACCTATACACTATTAGGCATTATTTAGTATATTAAAATGGATATTTGGGATTCTCCTCACCCCTCCTCAATATACAACAAATAAAACAACAAACATTTTTCACTACTATGCACACCAAAAAACCCTAAATATATAATGACAGAGTTTAGTAGCAACAAACTTGTGAGCCGCAAGAGAGGTTCTTGTTCACTTTGACATTTGTTGGGCAGTCCCTGCACCATATGACTTGTTGGCAGTGCAGCCACCATTTGATTGAACTGAGAAAATAACTCATATGGACAACCCATGGCGTCTGATATGATGGAAACATCCATCGGTTTTCCAGGTTACATGTGATGCATTTCTCTGAATCTGGGTCTGACCTAGTAAGAGCCTCTGATAAATTTCTACTGTGGATACAAGAAGAAGAAAATAAAAATCCAATGCTTGTAAGAACTTAATTCACATCCACATGGAGCAAAACACACCACAGCAAAACAAGATTAATCGTTTGACGCGTTTCGCACTTCTGTGCTTAGTCATAAGGTTTGGTGTGTTCTGCTCCATGTGGATGTGTATTAAACCTTCACAAGCATTGACACTCTCAGATTCTGTAGTTTTATTTCCTTTTTGTTGTTTTTGCTGATTGGTTCTGGTTTGTTGCACCTGTAAGACTCATTGCCAGTTGCTCATGCACACGCATAGACTGCCAGGATCTCTCTAATGCATGCTTCTTCTGACACAATTTAAATTTATATTGTGGCCTAGGGGATGGGCACAAATCAAAACAAAACTAATGCTCCTCTCGGGTTGAAAATCCCAGGTTAGTCATACATGGGGGTGCGATTAAACAATACTCTTTGGCAAGGATACACAAAGTGGTTAAGAAAAGGGAAAAATGGGCATAGACAATTTCCCACCCTAGTATGGTATCCACCTGTTATCTGCATGAACTTCTCTGCACAAAACAGACATATAAATTCCTCGACTTTCCTCACTTCAAAACTGTCAGTTTGATTGCCTTATTTCTTTGTTCAATTAATTTTAATCCTTTACAATTTTGATGTTTCATTATTATATTTTTCTTATGCTCAACTCAGATTTGCTTGTTTAATCCCCATGATTTTGTTTTCTTCCTGAATTTCCTTCCTCTCCCTGGTATATATAATTTCATTGTTCTTGTTATTGAAGTTTTCTTTTTTTTTTTTTTTTTGTCTGACTTTTTCGGTATCCATAATTGTCCAAAAAGCTCACATTCACCTGGGAACAGTAGGTCTTTATCTGGCTCCATGGCAACCAAGAATGACTCACAATAGCTAATCCTTGAGACTGACAGGACTTCCTCTATTTCCTCCAGGTGCGGTGTCCCAGGTGATGAGAGGTGATGACTCTGGAGTAACCCGGCCAATGCATAATGCACAGCTCCACTGTTCAAACAAAAGCTTCTTTACACAGCTTTGGAAATGCATACAACATCTTTTCCCAATAGAATATGTGCCATATGTTGCATTTAAAGACCCACATATTCCTAATGTAACAAAGCCCTTCTCCATAAAAACAATGAACAACTATATGTTATGGTCTAGCTGCTTTTCTGCTGCATTGCTGGAGGCTATACAGCCTGGCTGGGTTGCCATGGCTACACTCCTGTCACTCCTGTGACTCAGCCCATTGTCCAGCCCACAGCCAGCCCCTTTTGGCTATTTAAGCAGCTAAACATCACTTCCTCCTTGCCCTTGTGTTGTTTCTGGCTGCAAGTGCTATCGCTGTGTTCCTGAATTCCTGTGTATGACCTGGCTTTCTCTGACGTCCCTCCTGGCTCCTGATTCCTGGCTTGTTCCTGACTTCGCTGATCTCTGTATTCCTGACCCCGGCTTGTCTGAGTACCCGTCTTGGTTCCTGACCCCGGCTTGTCTTTTGGTATATGCTTTTGGATCACGATTTGGCTTTGTTCACTATTGTCATTACAATAAAGGTGATTGCATTTTACGTTTTGTGTCCGTCTGGTTCCTGGTCCCTAACATTACACAAGGGCCATGAACCCAGAAGGGGCAGGCAATCCACCAAATGTTTTTACCAGGCTGGACCAGGTAGACCAGCGCATGGACCAATTTGCGTTAGCTCTCCAGACCTTGTTGCTCCGTACTGCACATCTGGTTCTGCCAGCTCAGGTCCCCACGGCACAGGCTGCCTCTATACCTGCTGCTGCTTCCGCTCCGTCTGCCACTGGTGATTTTAATACTGCCAGAGGCTTGACAGGGTCTGCCCCGCTTCCAGAGCGTTATGGGGGCGACCCTAATTTGTGCAGAGGTTTCCTGAACCAGGTCAGTATCTATCTGGAGATGGTACCTCAGGCCTTTCCGTCTGACAGGAGTAAGGTGGGCTTGTGATTTCTTTACTCTCAGACAGGGCCTTGGCATGGGCAAATCCCCTTTGGGAGACATAGAAACCTTTAGTACACAATTACCTTGAGTTTGTTGCGTCTCTAAAACGGGTATTTGATGTACCGGCACGCTCTGCCTCGGCTGCCAAACGATTAATGTCCATTCGGCAGGGTACAAGGACGGTTTCGGACTATGCTATTGAGTTTCGTACCCTGGCCGCTGAGGTTGGTTGGAATAATGAGGCTCTCGTGGCTGCTTTTTCTAATGGGCTCTCGGATATACTTAAGGATGAGATTGCGGCCCGGGACCTTCCCAGTGATTTGGAGGAATTGGTCTCTTTTTGTATACTTATTGACTCACGAATCCGTGAGAGACCATCCTTCCGGGAGTGCCTGTGGAGGCCTCCTATACGTTTAGCCCCGAGCTTTTCATCCCCACCTGTGCCTCCCTCTCCTCCCATGCCTCCTGGTCTCGACACTTCGGGCGTTGTGGAACCCATGCACCTTGGATTTACCCGTCTCTTGGTTGAGGAGAGGGCCTTTAGGAGGAGGGAGGGTCTCTGTCTTTACTGTGGTAAAGCAGGGCACCTGCTGCGAACTTGCCCTACACGTCCAGGAAAACACCTGCACCTAAGGCTCCAGAGGGGACAGTCCTTAGGTGGCGTCTCGGCGTCCCCAGATATCCAGAAGGATAAACCTTTAGTCTCGGTGGGTCTGACTTGGGGCAAGATTTCTGTCATTTCAGAAGCACTCATTGACTCGGGGGCAGCGGGCCTTTTTATTGACAGCACCTTTGCTCAGAAGCACTCTATTCCGTTGCAGCTTCGGACTGCTCCACTTGCCATTGAGGCGATCGATGGCAGACCGTTACAGCCCCCGCAGGTCACCCATAAAACCGCTCCTTTGTCTATGGCTGTTGGGGCTCTCCATCATGAAATTATTCAACTCCAGGTGATACACTCTCCTCATTATCCTGTGGTTTTAGGATATCCATGGTTGCGCAAACATAATCCCGTGTTTGATTGGGTAAGGGCCGAAGTCTTGGCATGGTCTCCTAATTGTTCCGAAACATGCCTAGGGAGAGTGGTGAAGGTGCTAACCACTTCTCCGGTCTCTTCCTTGCCTGAGGAGTATCAAGAGTTTCGTGATGTATTCGATAAGGGCCGGGCTGGTGAGCTCCCACCTCACCGCCCGTACGATTGCGCCATTGAGCTGCAACCTGGTGCCATACCCCCTCGAGGTCGAGTCTACCCATTATCTGTCGCAGAGAATAAGGCCATGGAGGAGTATGTTGCGGATGCTCTGTCCCGGGGGTTCATCCGTAAATCCTCTTCCCCTGCTGGGGCCGGATTCTTTTTTGTGAAAAAGAAGAGCGGTGAACTGAGACCCTGTATAGATTACAGGGGGCTCAACCGTATCACAGTTAAAAAT
>VKOC01000004.1:29283402-29307594 GCA_009364415.1 Spea multiplicata
CTTTACACACACACATGTTCACTGCCCTTTTACACACACATACACACTGCCCTTACATACACGCACACATATACATGTACACTGCGGTTTGATTTTGGAATCAAAACATTTGCTACTGCAAACATTTTTAGATGAAAAAGTTCCATTTTATTCAGTGGAACAAAACAGTGATCACATTATTCTTTTATTTATTTATTAATTCATGTAAACTATTTTTTGATATTTAATAAAAGCTATAATTAAGAAATGTTTGTTTTTATTTCCTTTTATTTGCCAGCCTGCCCCCCAGTTATGCACATCTGCCCCCAGGCTTGCCACTCTGGGCCCAGAAATGCCTTATACCATCCTATATGCCACTCTGCCCCATGATATGCTTTTTAACCCCCTATATGCCATCTGCTGTCTCAGAAAATGCTTATACCTGCGCTTATATGCCACTCGCCTCCAGAAATGCATTATATCTGCCTGTATACTCTGCCTCCAGAAATGCCTTATACCCCTATATGCCTCATAACACTCCCTCCCCCCGCCCCAACTTACCACTGCTTCTGACTCCCTGGTGTCTGGTGGGGGCAGCGGGTGGACGCCGGCACCTAATGAAATTAAAGGGGCTGGCGTGCACGCACCGCTCTGCTCAATGGCCATGGGACGAAGAGCTGAGGCACTGCCATTGGGCAGCGCAGTGCGTGCACGCCAGCCCCTTTAATTTCATTAGGCGCCGGCAGCCGGAAGAGGCTTTCAATCCCGCTCGCAGTCGTTCAGCGGCTGTTTTGAATGTTGGTCTGCCGGCCCACAGACCTGCCGGCCCACCGGGACATTTCCCGGTGGGCCAGTCTGGCCCTGGCCTCACCCTTTCTCTGCCCCTGCAAAGCGGGACAGAGGAAGGGATAGGCGGGACGGTGGGACAGAGACCCAAAATCGGGACTGTCCTGCCTAAATCAGGACAGTTGGGGGCATGCTTTAGCAGCAGATCCTTTAGGCCCTTCAAGTTGCAAGGCGGGGCCTCCATGGATTAAACTTGTTTGTCCAGCACATCCTATACATGCTCGATTGGATTGAGATCTGGGGACTTTGGAAGCCAAGTCAAGACCTTGAACTTGTTGTGCTCCTCAAGCCATTCCTGTACATCTTCTGATTTAACCACATGGGCCAGCCTTCGCCCCCACGTCCATCAATGAACCTTGGCCACCCATGTCTCTGTCACTGGTTCACTGCTTTTCGTTCTTTGGACCACTATTAATAAGTGCTGGCCACTTCAGGCCCAGAACACCCCACAAGAGCTGCAGTTTTGGAGGTGCTCTGACCCAGTCATCTAGCCATCACAGTTTGGCCCTTGTCAAAGTCATTCAGATCCTTATGCTTGCCCATTTTTCCCCCTTCTAAAACATCAACTTTGAGGACAAAATGTTCACAAAATGTTATGGCTGATCAGTGTGTATGTGTATGTGTGTGTGTGTGTGTATATATATATATATATATATATATATAATACAAATTGCCAAGAAACTCTTCATGAGCACCTCTACAAAGGGTAAGACGAAACACTGGTCCTTGAGAACTGTGTTGTGTGTAGGTTATGGGGATTGCTGTTTTTAAAAATGTGTCTTTTTCAATTGAATTTCAGTGACTGATTTAGTTGAAGTTGATGTTTCCATCTGAAGAAGAGACCTCTGAGGGCCCGAAAGCTTATGTAATTTTACGTCTTTTTTTGGCCCAATAAAAGGTATCACATTTGCCTAAAGAATTGATTTTTCTTTGGGCTAATATGGCAAAATCCTAATTTGTTATCATGGTTGATTGAACAAGTACTTTTTTCAGACCATCAGTGTGCTGATAAATACACTTTTCAATTTAATGTATTCTTTTAGTAAGAGTAACCATAAATTATTTTCCGCTTCTTGTCTTCCAACCTTTTCCCACCAGTTTCTCCCCCTCTTTCTACAGGCACACCAAGTCCCCTGTTGCCTGTTCCTGCAGAATTCTTTCATCCAGCAGCCTCTCCCACAGAGATGGATTCAGAAGACCCTTCACTCAATAAGAGCCTTCCCAAACTCTCCTCCCAAGAATCATGGACTACTTTACGTTCCCCAGGTGTTAACTGTTCGTTACTTAGGCAGGTAAGGTTATCATAGGTTTATAGAGTTTCATGGTTGTACCATGTATTTTGTATGGCTGATAACAGGGGTCAAAATCTAAAGTTTTTTTTAATATTTTTATAGGCCACAGAGAGTAATTCATCTATGGAAAGTGGTAGTGCAACTTCAGAGGACAGCTTACAGACCACTCTAGAGGACAGTTTAAATTTAAGTGACTCTCCCCAGTGTACACTGGACCTTCCTGATCTCCGGGTGGCTGCTGCCTCCCATCGCACTACTCTGCCTATTTCTTCAATTTCTATGATACAGAGACGAACCAGCCGCCCAAACTTTGCCCTACAGAAGGTTCGGAGGCATCAGCGCAGCCATAGCAGTGGTGGTAGCACTAGCCCTGGATGTACTCTTCATGACTCCATGGACCCTTCTGATGAAGAAGGGGCAGGAGGAAGCCTGAGAGGAACAAGCGAACCCTCAGAGACCCTTAGTAGTTTATCACTGACATCTCTGTTTTCCCCACCCGCTTCTCTGGCACCACCTGGTAGTGCTATGAAAAAATGCAGCAGTGTCAACAGTCTTTCTGTTGCCTCTTCCAGGGTAAGAGGCACTAAACAGTTTTATGCTGTTGATCCACAGGGCTTCCTTTCCATGCCATCATGGGTGATGGATTTTTACCAAACTTCTACTCCTTCAGAGAACCAAGAGAGCCGTAATAGTAGCGGAAAATTACCAACGGTGGAAAGGGAAATGCCTGCCAATAGTGTCTCAGGAAATGTGGATTTTGGCAATAATAGTCGGAGAAACAGATGAGTTTTTTGGGTGGGTGGCAGGGTCAGCTTTTTGGGGTGTGATTACCTAACTCTTCAAAAGTGGGGGAGGCCTTATGGCTCTCAAACAGACCGGCAGGAAATGTTACATTACCTCACTGTGTGAGCCAGCAAAGCAATGCAATGGGAAAACTCAGAGGTAGAGCAGTTGTGCTCTTGTGCTCTGAATATCTGAAGGAACCACTGTACTGTAACCAGCCAATGAGGCTATTACACATAGTATGAAGATATATAATTATATATTATTTTATTTATATATTTTATTTTTAATCTCGCTTGGGACTTCCTTAAAAGTTTGTATCATAAAAGGTATCTTTATGTGGCAATACAAATATCTGGTGGACGAGAGTTAACTTTTGGTACTTTTGATGTTCTTCCTACCCACATATATAAAACTGAAAATCTTTTCTACCTTTAAGGAAAATTCTAGGAATGTCCCATTTAATATATGAATTCTTAGAGTATCTAGTTATATAGTGAGACATTTGAGAAGGTACCCAAGTCTGTCAAGTTGAACAATCCCCAATTCATAGTAAATGCAGGCAATTCTGTGCATCTTAAATTGATAATACAGTTTTGAGATAGCCAGAGGTCAGCTCATTCTACCTCTTTTTGATCATTTTATTATAATTATTTTAGCTGTTCTGAGAAATAATGTCTAATGAAACCAAAATGTATAAGAATGATATCATACCTCTACCCACAATTAAAATCAAATCCTTTTGCCATAAAATGTGTAGGTGACATTTTAATGTTTCAGCTGAAGTTAAACAGCCATTTTAATGTTTAAATGTAAGTTTAAAAACTGTGAAAGGAATGATTTACTTAATGAAACTGCTCATTTTATTTTAACAACTACTTTTTGCTAGCCAGGAACCTTAAACTGGAATCTTGACCTCATATTTTGGTTTTAGAAAATAGGAACACACTTTCACCAGTTCACATGGCTGGAAGCAAAACCAAGAACTTAAGAAATAGAGAAATGCTTCATTTTAAAGTTTTTGAAGCAACCAAGGTAGGAGCAGTTTGAGTTCGCAAAGGACTCTTTTATTTATATAAGATGCCTGAAAAAGATGACTAACTGCTCTTCGAAGAATACATTCTCAAATGTTTAAACCAATAAAGGTAACTTCTTCAACTATTCTCTCTTTAAAAACAAAGTTAATTCTTAGTCTGCTATGTGTAGCAGACATTTTGGCAGTGGAAAAAACATCAAACTCTCTTGACACAGCAACATACTCTCAAATACCTTTAAGCAGAGAAAGCTATAATTTGCAGCAGATACTACTGGTAATATTACTTTAAAAGCCTCATGTTAATTAGGGCTGAATTTGGGGTTAAGTGAGTGATGTTGCGATGCAAATAATGTTACATATTCAATAAAGTCAGGTTCTTTGTTAGATGGTTTGGATTGCAATACATTTGGATAAATGAAATGAGCTCCCATTCTCGCCACAACATACACATTTAAGAAAAGCAAAAATGATGGTCCTGCAGATCTGTTTCATTGGAAAATGAATCTTCTTGAATATTTTGGAAGATAATTTCCATATGCCTAGTTTGTACACTCTCTGATCCATTACTCAGCGGTTCTTTAATAAAGGGCTTTGAACAACCTGGTTTTCAGATGGTAAATAACTTCCAGCTAACCTTCTCCTCCTCTCCCTCCCCTGGTGCCGCGAAACGCACATTCCCTGCAGAAACCTGATAAAAGCAGCAGCCAACGGGAAATGTAAACAGCTCTTACAAAAATCTAAATTTAAATGGCAAAGTCGAATGACAAGTTTGCCGTATATGAAATAAAGGAGCAATTGCACCTAAACAAAACCCCTGTAATTCTGCGATTGCAGCTTCCATTACATTTTCTAGTTCATACTGTGGTGTCATGTTAAACCCACAGTCTGACAGCAAGCAAAGCTATAACCATGGGTCTTTGGGCACTTGTGGTTTGTGTGATGATGTTCCTGGATAGCTAAACTACAACAAAGAATTAAGTGAAAACGGTAAAAAGACGACAACTTTGCATTATTCAGTATAACAAAAAAAGGGAGTTATGGTGTGCTAATCATTTAGGAAATCTGACTGGCTGTTCTTAAGATGCTCTTGATGATACATTTCAACTTGCCAGTCTTTATGTCTTTATTCTACATTTGTATGATGTACATCTAAATGAGTTATCACTGATTTCACTCTGGAAAGTTTTTCACTCCTGTTTTGTACCTGTTCTAAACTAACTGAAGATTTTAAAAAATATATAACAAATGCCAACCCTGACAGGATGATGCATTGCTGTACAATTCATCCAAAATGAAGTGAAAAGTGCCTGATTTTTCTGGTTCTCTGATAATAATGTTGTTGGTCCTAAAAAAGTAAAGCTGAATCAAAAGACAAATACACTGACATTTAAGTTGTTCAGAACATACAATCCATTTATTCTACATTCCATTATTTAAAATAGCACCATGTAATATTTCATGACCTCATGTTGCATTTTTGTTGGATGAACAGTTCTTTTCTTACTATAATCAGATAGTATATCATGACCACAAATTACAGACATCACTTTCCATTTGTCTTGAAGTGAAGATATAAGACTGAAGTGGGACAGATGATGCTAAAGAAAACTAGGACACTAAATTCTGTTGAGCTGCAGTCAGCATTTTCAGACTTTCATACATATGCACCCCTGAGACCTTTTCTATATCAGTGGCATCTTATCTTGTTTTAGGTTCCATTATATTGTTGCAATGCTAATTAGCGCAAAACTGTCTATCAGGTATCAATGTACTAATAGATTACAACTGCATGCAGGGCCCCTGCAGATCAAAAGACATAAATCTGAATATGTTTGTATTCCTGAGATGTTTTTGTTTAGTTTCTCTTAATAAGCTATTCATATTTAGATTTTCTGGCTATGGCATTACAGAGACTATTACATTAGAAACCTGCGTTCTTTCATCGACTGCATGTGAGTCTCCAGTTTCATTTCCTTGACTTCTTTTACTGAAAAACAGGGCTGCGTGGGGGATGTTACATGTGATAACACATACCAAAAAAAAAAATTATTATAATGCTGTGCATGCTAACTGCAGCCCATATATAATAACTTGTGAAAGAGGCAAGCATGAGGAGCCCGACACTGTTCATGAGGAGCCCGACACTGTTCATGAGGAGCCCGACGCTGGTCTATGACACTGTAGAATCAGCTTAGTTGGCATGGACTAAGATCTCCGTCTTTAACTCATACACCCTAATGAGACATGATAATGTCTACCTAATTTCCTAATTAGCTTTTAAGTCTTTTTCCCTTCTCGAGCTGAACACCTCATTATGCAAACACATTTTCTTGCCAAACTGTGCACTTTTTTTTTACCTTAAAACAATAACAAATTAGATGAATCTAGAAGGATAAGCCATGTAACTCAACAACATAAAGAACATAAATACATTGAATCCAAACGCTTACTTACATGTAACTATACAACTATACTATACAATAATAAATTGTGTTTGTCCTCCTTGTGAAGGATGTATGTTATACTATGTTACATTTATACTATAAAGGAAGCAAGAGCGATATCACAATCTACAAGAAAAATAACTTGGTTTAATATCATAGTGCCTTGTGGTAAATAATAGTATGTTTAAGTCTTAATCACCTCAATAAATTTAAGTCTTTGGAGAAAAGGACTACAGTACGTAGGCAGGACTTAGCGTTAAACATTCAGCTCAGTGTGGTTTTAGCAGAGAAAGCCACTCAAAATATCACCTTCTTAGCTAAACTACATTACTGTATACAACACTATTCATTTAATGATCAACAAAAAAAAAACAGCCTCTGAACACTTAATTGAGGAGTTTATACATTAAACATGTGTTTGCCTTTGAGCTGAAACATTTCTCAAGAAATTCCTTATTGCAGGAAAAATGTACCACGTTACATAAAACATAGGTTGGTGAGATGAAATGTTTGAAACACTGATCATTCACCTGCTATGCTTTTCGAAGTAAACTTCTAAATGTCAAATGACAGTGTGTGTAAGCAGGAAACACCTCATGTGCCTTTTGTAACCCCACTTCTTGAATCATCATCCTATTTATTTTCAAATCATATTTACGCTATAATTTTGCTATATTAAAATATAATATCTGCACTGGTTATCCCAAGGTCTAGAAGGGTTTCTTTACATGTTAAAGTTCAGCTATGTCAATTTTATATATATATATATATAATATAATATATATATATATATATATATACACAGCTATAAATCAAATTGTATTAAGTGTAATTTAGTAAAAACAAAATGAGAATAGTCACACAATAAGAAAACATTCCAAGCTTTACTTCCTGAGGTCGAGCACAAATAATCATCAGAACCAATTCCGTATTGCATTATCTAAATTAGTGCCTTTGGTTACTTTTTAATTTAAACGTGAGAGTAAATGCATCAAAACCTCCTTTAGTATAAAGTTTGTTAACCTCTATATTGAGTTTGTCAGAGATATACTAGCTTTCCAAATAATGAAGAGAAAAAAAATCTATTTTTTCCCATTAAGTAAGAAATGTACCAGACTCTACATAGGTATAGAACTAGCTGTAAAGGGAGCTTGCATGAGCATCCTGGGGGAAAAAAGTGTTACAAAAAGGATCTCATAATATTCAGAATTGTCTGTCTTTAAAACCACTGAATGTCAAAATGATCTTCTTCTTGTTATGACACAGCTCTTCAAATCTCTCCAATACCCATGTTACTATGAGAAACTTTATGACAGCCCATTATGTGCACACATAATCATGCTTTTGTGAGCAACATGCTTCGCAAACCTCATGCCAAATGACATTGTAGCGCTAAATGTTGTTCTAATACTGATTTGTGGCTAAATAATGTACAAAGATCTTAAAGAGCTGATAACAGGGAGAGAGGTTTTCTATGTTTCTCTGCCCCTGTGTTCACGTCCCCCGCTGCTTAGAGCTAAAATAAAGCCTGCATGCCCCAGGAAAGATGTAGCCATGGAAACTAAAACCTTCTGTCATCTCTCTGGGATTTTCTTCTCCTTTTTTTATTCCCTTTTTTAATTATTTACAATATTTTGCTGAAGGTATAAAGATAGAAGAAGATACGGAACAAAAAAAAGAAATATTGATGGAGAATAAAGGATGATAACAACTCAAGTAAATGGTATTGAGATAACAATAGTTATTTATTGACAGGTACAGTCAGTGGGAAAATTGTATGGAGAGAAAATAATTACTGGTCATGGGTTGTGTAACAGTGATATATTTACAGGTGTCATTGCCATAGGATTGAACCAGGGCATCATCCCTAGCTGCCCTCTGGACAATGCCTTCTCTTCCAGAGTGTATCTTCTTTGTGACTGCATAACCTAGGGCTTCAAGGTACTACAGAAGTAGATCACCAGGGAGGTCAATCTTTCCCCAAGCATTCCCCAGACCTGGGTCTTGCCGGAGGTCATTGTTCGTTTCCCTTTGAAGTGTGGGTCTCACCAAATATCAATAATACCTTTCCAGCATGAAGCTTAGAGGAGTAAATTGGTGAAACCCTCACTTCAAATGAAAACTAACTTGGACCTCTACCAAGACACTTAAAGTGGATACATTTCTAGCAATCAGTTTAATTAAATACCCTTAATGTGGTTAGTTTAATTGAGCAGTAATGCTTTTCTAGCATACAGCCCTGAAATGTATCGAAAGATATTAATTAACCGAATCAAGGTATGAAAACAACTGAAGCAAACACAGTAAGATACATTTAACCCTTTGTGTGTCAGGTTTCGGGGGTACATTTTTCCTCTTTGGAGAATGGCCCAATTTTGGCAGTTTTATATCACAACCATATAACCAGTGTACACATTACCTAGGGAAACCTCTTCATATTTTATTCAAGGCAAGTCAAGCAATTCATATATGCAAAGTCAAACAGTGTATCCTATCACATGATATAGTTAAAAAAATGAAAATATATAATATATATAATGCCTTTTATCCACTATTTCCCCATAAATTCCAAACTAATAGTAAAACTGATAGATAAATACCCCTTAATAAATGTATCCAATAGTTGTGGTTGCAGATTTGTAATGAATATGTGGCCCATGTAGGTGACAGAACCTAATACAATGCAGTTTAGGCACACATTAGAAGGGGTTTAATTGTATGCCAGCCCTTTTCACTTCCACTGCACCAGATTTATATTCCAGAAAAGCTCTTTGGTCAAGTTTTTTTTTAATGAAAAAATGTATATAAAATAATTCATGTCTATTTGTTTTTATTGTATTTGTTAACACTGCTTCCTCTAGAGTTTGTAATTATGGGCTACCTGCTCCATAGACCGACTAGTGACTAAAGGATCATACAGGTAGAGCCACCAGGCCTGAACTGGCCATCTTATACACCAGCAAATGTTGGTGGCCTGGTGGCCGATAGGGCCACATACTTAGTGTTATTTCCACTCCAGCAGCCGATCTGGTCCAGTAGCATGCAGCCACTTAATACACATATATAGTTGTCACTGAAAGGGTTAAAATGTAATTCTTGTAATGCTGACACAGATTTCATTATTAAAAATGTTAAAAACAGGCGATCCCTGTACCACATAATCCTCACTAATCGATATAATTAGACTTTTATTTATAATGGAAAAACATTTGCCTAATTACTGGTTTTACACAAACATTTTGGTTATAGAATTGCTAAATTAAAATTTTACAAATTTTTTACAGTTTATTTAACATAATGGAATTTCGTTTCATCATTTATTTTGATCTCATTGGAAGTGGAGAGATTTGTTTTGATCTCACATGCTGTGGTTAAAGTCACTGTCATTATGAAATATACCTCCTAAATGTGTATGTCGTTATTTTCCGATTGGTGCCCTGGGGGTTAAATTGCTTACCAGTGAGTTTAGTGTACAATCTGCTTTTTTGGAAAAAAACGCTGGATTTTAGACAGCTCATGCAATGGTAAACACAATTGATGCAGGTTTATGCAGGAACATGCTCTGATAAACCCAACATGTAATTACTAGCTTTTTCGCTACATGAGGAAAATAGTTAATCTGTGTAATCCTAATGGTAACCTAACACAGAGTGTACACTCTATGGATTCTTAAAATAGGACTTGTAATACATTTTTGTATTTCAAGGGCTTCATTAGAACATTATGCTATATGTGGTAAATAGTTTATCTGGGTATATGCCTGCTTTTTTTACATTTTTATATTTGATCTTTCATGTGACCAGAACCACACGTAGAAAGTCTTACATCCCTGAATGGCGAGAATAGGCTGGATATTTGACACCTAGTAAAGTAATTATGACATATTTATATTTCTCTACTTCCTTAGGGCAATGGCTGGTCCTTCTATCCTTGTTAAATCCCATAACTTCTTCTTTCATCCCTTACCTTCAAACTCATTAATATTTTGGCTTACTGGGTTTTTAGCCCCTCTCAGCTAATTAGGCAACACATTTGTCTACTGATACGGATGGTATAAGGAACTTTCACAACGTCTTAAACAATGCTTTGCCTTCCATTGTTTTCATGCAATATAATTAGATTTGGGCGCTGGTGGAAAACTTTCCTTCATAATCGATTAAATTTGTGTGTATTTTTGGAAATCCCATTCGTTCGTCTGGTTGCCATGGAAACAGGTAATACACGCGTAGAAGAAGTTTAACAGGGAATTTGAGACCAATAGATAATGCCGAGCATGGGGATATGACGTCATCCCTGGGCTCTTCAGCAATAGCCGGTGCGTAGTGAAGAGTAAAGAGAGGTCTGAAGTGACAGACCTCGCACTCCCACCGCAGCATGTAGTATACAGGATGGATGAAGAAGGATGAAAGATGGTGGAAGAGGTAAGAGATAGTTTGTTAGCTGGTGTGTAAGGGTAGTGTATGTGTATTTATGTGTGTGTAAGGGCAGTGTATATGTGTGTAAGGGCAGTGTACATGTATATGTGTGTGTCAAGGGCAGTCTACATGTAAGTCTACATGTGCGTGTGTGTGTTGTAAGGGCAGTCTACATGTATGTGTGCAGTGCGTGTGTGTGTGTAAGGGCATTATATATGTGTGTTTATGGGCAGGTGTGTGTAAAGGCAGTATATATGTGTTTATGGACAGGTGTGTGTAAAGACAGTGTGTAAGGGTCCTGGGAGAGAGGCTAACATTAGCCTTTTTTAACTTAAAAAAATCTCTGCTTCTGTGGACTACTCGCCAGCATTATGGTGGATGCCTGGCTGGCTTAGAATCGTGGGACTTTTAGTTCACAGCTAGCATCTGCAGCTTTACTGTTGCTGCACTTCCCATGATGCTCAGCCAGCATCATGGGAGTGGTATGTCTGGCTGAGCCTCATGGGATTTCAATTCAATGTGTTGGTTATTTTTAAAATGCATGGCTGTGCTGATGAAAACAAAGTGTGTTTTAAGTGGTGATTCGAGCTCGACTTTGTAAAGTGCGATTGTTTGTATTGATGAGTTCCGCGAGATTAAAAAAAAAAAGGGTCCCTCTCACATTTTGAAAGGTTGGGAGGTATGGGATAGTAGTGGATTGGTTAGATGATCTTAAATCAATTAATTGATTATCTTTTTTTAAAAAAAAATCTTTATTTTAATTTTCAGACTTTTGTGTATTTTCCTCCTATCACAGATGTTTACTTTTCTGTTATTAACTACACGAATGCTCTTTTGGAGGAGTACAAACATTATAACAAGTGAACGTATATAATATATAAATGCTCTACTATGTATCGGAGGTTATAAGTTAGAATCCCAGGGAAAATTCCCCTTGTTTTTCATTTCCCAACTTATTCCCTGTGTTCTCGTGTCATTATGATTGATACAGATTTAACCAGAGGGCCCACTAATCATTGAATTTATCTAAATTATCTAATTGGATGGCAATACATTTCTCCATTTTGTATTCATATGAAGTTTGATTAACTATAGCAGTCCACGAGGGAACATTTACTTTTTCCCAATTCCTGGCTGTAGTCACTTTTGTGGCCATTACAATTTGGATCATAATGTTTTTTTTATGAACTGGGATTGAGTTTGAAAGAAAATGAAACAGAGCCGTTTTAAGGGAATTATGAAATTTTAAGCCTAGGATTAGTGAGATTTCACAGAACATTTTGGCCCACATTTATTTGGAGGACATCCCCACCAAATGTGTATGTGGTCCCCCACATCGTGAAGGCATCTCCAGCATAAATCTGTGTCATTATGGGAAATCTTGTATAAAGCTTTAGGTAACTGATGCCATCTATGGCTAATTTTATAGTGTAATTGAATTATATTCAAACAATGATTTTTTTTTTCTGCTAATGACCTACACCAGAGTTCAGGCTCTATTTAAATTCCTATGCCTTTTTCCCAAGAAATCCAAGATCTGGGTTTACTTTCTGGATCATTTCGAGGTGAAATGTTAACACATATCAAATTTGATTTTGAACTGGAATCAAATAAGTTGTTAAATTCTCTTACCAGTGAGCCAGGTACGCCTAGCATTAAATGAGAGGAAATATAGTTTTTACTCCTTAAGTACGTGAATATACGCTTGGAAGGCAGATTTAATTCTTCCTGGAATTGGGTAAAATATTTAATTTTATTATCCAATAGTAAAGTTCTTACATGAGAAGTATCTTCTTTTGTCCAACCTGTCAATGTTATTAATGATCTTAATTTAAATCAAAACTTTAGAGAGTCTTAGACACTGTGAGAAATGGTAGGCTGAGGCTCGCCAAGTCTCACACAGAAGAATCTCACTCTGTAAATCGCACAGATGCAGCACAGCAGTGTCAGATAAAGCAGTCACAGTGAAATGAACGGATCCCCTGCTGGCTCTGCTCTTATATAGTCTCTCTTCTAATTAGTCTTTTTTTCTTTGAAAGATGCAGCACAGCCATTGGACAAGCCCTCAGCATGATGTGCAAGGAGTGAGCTGATTAGACAAATGAAGATCAGCTCACTCAATGTCCCTCCTCTTAGTGGAGACAAAATGGTGAGATTATCCTCATCTTTGTGTAGTTAAAATGGTGGCTGCAGCGACAGGAAGAACGAACAAACATCTTCGTGTTGCGCACATTAGTTTCTTATATATTTTGTCGAATGTTGAATTCATTCGTTATTCGGACAAATGGATGCAACGGTAACATTTAGCACGAAATTAGCAAGTTAATTATAATAATTATATTTGTTATATATCTAGGACAGAATTGGCAAATTTTTTTTTGCAAAGGCCTTTAATGGGAAATAAAGTTGCCAGGTGTAGTGCGTTGCTGTGCTAGTTTAAAATGACCATACAAATGTACTATATGATCATTGCAGGTAAAAGGATCAGCTTCTTACTACTCTACTCCAGATTACTTACCTTGCATGGAACTTTACACTCCATCATAGGCTTCAACTACTTGAGTCAAGTACTTTGGAACATTAGTGGATAAAAGCCTCTTCATATTGGTCAAACGAAAGCAGCCAGCCTGTGACAAGACTGTGGCTCTCTTTAACCAAAGTGCAACTGCTCATAATCTGTAGAAATAGTGAAAGACTAGATCAACTGAGAAATTATAGCTCTTAAATACCTTATCCTACCATGACTTCCAGCATAGGAAACCCATAATCTCTGAACAGTATCTGTGGCTATAGATTCTGCAGTAACATAGTAATATCAGGTTTTATGTTTGGCTGCACCAGCTGACATAGGCCATATATAGTGGGGAACACCATTTCCTTATGGTTGTAAATATACTGCCCTTTAAGGATATTATTGCATGCTAGAGTATTTGCCGTGACTGGCACATATTTCACTGATGTGCACTATGGCAAGTTGATTGACATTCTTTCCATGATGTTCCCAGCTCAAATAGCGTTTCTGCGTCTTACGTATTCAATGTTCTTTCCTTTGTTCTTCTAGTTTGCTTATTAGCTATTGGAGATGGCTGGTGCTGACAGTCTTTCCCAGCCAGGTCTGTCAACAAACAATCTCCCTCCCAGCATACAACGTTTGTACACTGGAATTCTTTGTTCAGTCTTGTCTGCCTTTGACTTACCGTCTTCCTGTCTGATGCCACTTTTCTTACCAACATACATATTGTTGACAAGCTGCTGACAACTCATTCAAAGGAATGCCTGGCGATGTGTAGCAATAATATACTCATAAAAGGGAATTCTTCAATCATGGTCTAAGAAAATTCAGTGAATTCCATGAATAATAAATTGGTTCAATTGCAAGCCAGGCCTTCTCAACCAACATCAGTGCCTGACTTCACAAATGCTCCCTTTTTGGCCGAATAGGCAAAAATTCCAACAGACACAGTTCAAAATCTTGTGGAAGGCTTCCCTCAAAGAGTGGTGGCTGCTATACTAACAAGCAGGACCCAACATTATATTAATGCCTATGGTTTTTGAATGGGCTCATGCAGGTGTAATGGTCAGGCGTCCTCATACGTTTGGTCAAAAAATCATTTTTTGCATGCTGTGACCTGTAGCATGACAATTTCTATATGACCCTCCTTTTATACACACAGTGTTTTTCAGAAAATCTATAAGAAAGTTTTACTTGACTGCTTAGACCCAAGCCACTACAACCAAGCATGGCTCAAGCCCACATCCCCACCCAAAGTTAAAACGACACAGCTTTTGTGGGTAAGGGCATTGGCCACAGCTTTATTAAAACATCATGAACCAGCACATTTTAACCATAAACATAACCATCCTGCCAGCTGTCGTGTTACCGACAGGCAGATACCTCAAACATTACCAAGAGCTCTGCGTTCTGGATACCATCAGCCTCCGCAGAACTCGTCTCCCCAAGTCTTCTCTATACACAGGATATTCCAAGTAAAGGGGCTGGCCATGACTTCCCGCTGTGACTAGAAGAAAGAAAAAACGACACCAGCACAGGAACAAAGATCACAACAAATACAGAAAAAAACCAGGACGGTGGAGGTGCGCTTGTCCAGAGTGTGCAAAGACCTGCAAGCATCAGAAACAAGGTAAGTTTCCCCTTTATTCCTCCTCAGTACATTAAAGCAACAATGTTGCAACCCACATCCTGCAACCGGACCATGAACTACTGACCCAGGCAGGGGGACAGCAGTCATGTTCCCCTTCCTGACCGTCCAGGGGGGCCCCTTTACTCTACCACATGTGTTAATGTGGTAGAGTTTAATAAAGTACAGAAATGAAAACATGTATGGGATAGGCATAACGGCAATCTTGGATTTAAGGCAAGGCCAAAGATCGATTAAGGATTGAGTCTATAATTATATTCTAAGCCAGTGCCAAACACTACAGTTTATTCTTCTCCTTTCTGATCCATCTGCGCGTCCTTTTGTTTCAGGATCCTGACCATGTTTCATATATTTATTATATACATATTATATATTCAGCAACTGCATGGATATCCCTACCTATTCCCACATATAGGTATTCCTTCTCTTGACAAAAGGAGTAGGCAGTCTTAACAGAAATAGATTAAAATGCTAGCTCTGCAATCTATTTCCACAGTTTGAAGCTTTAGAAATACTCTAAATGACAAGCAAAATGCACATCTGTAGGCAGATATAATGATGCTTGAAGCGGTGTTGGTGACAGTTCCCCTTTAATACAGTGATGTTTTTTACTGAAGGATGCACTGTTAAAACATTTTCTTAAGTGGAAGTTTAAAACCTATTTTCTCAGCAGTCCAGCTATTCTAGCTTTGCCTGTTATGACCCTTGCTATCAGAAGAATGAACATATGTAAAGGCTTCAAGATGCACTGCGCATCTACCGTATGTATAATTTCTTGATCTAAGGAGGTAATAGCTAGAAGAAAGATGCGTGGGAGGAACATTAACCACTTGGAATTCCCAACAATCCTATACATATATATAACTTTTAGCTTGTAACTGTACTTTATATTCTTTTGCTTACAAACCTACAAACAACAGTTTCTGTTTTACCTACTTGAGAAAATAATAATTACAAAATATGAATGTAAAGTGCGTGATTTCATTGAATCGTAATATTGTGACTTTGCAGAGTAAATCTGTCACCGATGCATGTCTGTGTATGTGTATGTACACGTGTGGGATTCCGTCAATCTGTGTGTGGGTGTTCTGTGTTTCCAATGCTCTTTTGGAAAGCCAGTGGAATTTCTCACACAAGCGACTGCTTACAAAGGTTTTCCCTGATATAACGTCCGTGGGAAATTACATACACAAATTGAAATCTCCCTAGTTCCTATTTCAATCACAAAATTATCAACATAGTAAAAATCTATCTGTGTTTCTACCCCGTTCCACCTGTCACTCTACACATGAAAACATTACCATAAACATTATTTTAAAAATATATATGTAAATATATATACAGACAGGGACCATACAACCTAAAAAGCGTAAAAGGGAAACTTATTCAGATTCCCAGGTTGCTGCTAGAATAATAATGACCATAGATGTCACTCCTGGGGCAAGGGGGCTATTTTCTCCACCCAGGTTATCCCCCCTCTTTTGCCCCCACTGACTTTGGAACCCCCCAGCTGCAGGACCAATTGGCACAGTGCTGTCTAAACGCATGGGCACACTGGGCAGTTCACCACGGAGCCCCTAAAACAGTAGTGTATCTACAGGGGAGGGGGCGAGTGGTGAGGCCACTTTCCCTGGGTCGGTCTTGAGGGCTGCAACGCAGGTGCAAGATTGTGATCTCCCCAACGAGCCCTGATCAGCAGGGCTGGTTGGGGAGATCACGACCTCCCTCTAACTAGCCCGACATTAGGGAGCTCGAGGTCTGGCACTTCAGACCTCAGCTTCCCTGCTCCCTAATCACTACTCACCGGCTATTGATGACATCATGTCCCGGCGCTTGGCATCAATTGCCGGCGCGTAGTGATGAGGGAGCAGTAAAGCAGGGGTTTGAAGTGCCAGACCTCGCGCTCCCACAACTGGATGGAAGAAAGAAGATATAAGATAAGGTAAGAGATGGGGAGAAAGGGGTGTGAGTGCAGTGTATGTATGTTGGTGTGAAATGGTCAGTGTATTTGTAAGCTGGTGTGTGTGTGTGTGTATATATATATATATATAATATATATATAATATATACATGTGTGTGATGTGTGTGTGTGTATATATATAATAATACTATATATACATATAACGTGTGTGTAAAGGCAGTGTATAAATGTGTATGTATGCGACAGGCCAATGTGTGTATATATATATATATATATATTTATGTGTGTGTGTGTGTGTAAGGGCAGTGTATATATGTATTTATATGTCTGTATAACAACCAGCCAATCACCAGTAAGGCACATTACTTGCCGTGATTGGCTAGTTGTTGTATGCTGGGTAGAGGGGTAGTCTCATACGGTGAGTATAGTCCAAACTCTATATTTGAACTGTAAAAGTTGGGGGTCGTCTTATACGCCCAGTCGTCTTATACGCCGGAATATACAGTATATTGTATTTTAAGAAGGCTCTGAATTTTTGTGTGCTGATTGGTCATTATTATTCTATCAGCAACCTGGAAATCTGAATGTGGTTGCTTTTTATGCTTTTTCAGTAGTGCGCTTTCAGTTCTTTAAATATATTTTTCTGTGCATATTTGCAGGTTCTGACCAAACCTTAAGGTTCAGCAGCCCCTACTGCCACACAGGTGTCTTACTAATGGTGTCCAGAGAAGGCTATACGTCACATGAGAGTCTCGTTGGGTTAAAATGCAATTCTCCCACAGATTTAGCTCTTGGGTCAGCAATTTAACCATGAACAAGTTGGGGTAACTTGACATAGCGTTGTCCGTATAGTGTGACATAGTGAGTCCCCAATATTTATGCGTTAGATGTTTTTGAATGGTATTTACTGAGTATGCATTGAATTCTTGCTTTGTTTTGATTACCATAAACATTTGCCACAGTTATACTTCACAGCAGGTCACATTTCAATTTCCAGAGTGTTGGATGCATCAATCATATATGAATAACTCTGCAATGCTATAATATATGTAGCCCCAAGCAAAAAAAAATAAAGGTCAGAATACACCAATAGGAATTTGTGTTGTGTTTCACTGTCAGAAAGCAAGAGTTTTTTTTTGCAATGCAGTATAGTAAAGGCTCTCAAGAGCAGGTACATCCGATTGTGCCAGATATATTAAAATACCTGTGTCATTTCAGATGGTGTTGGTATTTGATAGGAAACAAATGTAATGAAGATAGCGCAATCATGATAGAAGTGTGATGTCTAAAATTGCACATGCAGCATTTTGATGTGTATAAATTAAATCCAAAGCCTTAAACTTTTATTGCAGATGCAAACCCACCACATCAGATATGGCTGAGATTTTGCTTTGAAACACAACAAATAGTTATACACCAGATGCATTACTTCTCCGAATAATTGTATAGTACTTTAATTAACGTATGTTGGATTTAATATGTGCGGTTGTGTTCACAAATATATGAATTTTGCAAAATGATAACACAGTGGAGCAGTGCTGATTTGAGAGCAACACAATGAATAACATATTAATATAAGGAGCCTTGTCTGCCTATTTGCCCAATACATCACTACTGCCTCCACTCCACCAACTGTTCTTCTTTATACACCTCAATGGAAATGAGGGCCAGTTCATACACCATTGCATATGTGCTCACAATAAAAGGTACATGATAAAATTAAATACAGTAAGGTATTGTATATATTATTTATATTTAAATGAAATGAAATTGTTATTTAAATTGTTATTTCCAAAGCTTCAAATCAAAATATGCAAGTGCACCGTTTTAGCAAAATAGATGAATAATAAATTAGTGTTCTTGCAAATATTTTTGCACTAAAATAGTATGCATGAGTAATCAATAAAGAGAACTTTAAAAAAACAGCTGCCATCTTGCCAGATAAATAAGGAAACGTAGATTTCAAGTCATGAAAGAAGCCTGCACTTAGAAAGCTCAAACTTTAATTTCTCCCTCCCTCTACTTCTCCTATAGACATTCAGTTTCACTTGCCCAGTCTGTTTGTTTCTCAATGTAAATTGCTTTTTGTTTAACTATATTTTGGTGTTAAAAATCGATGGTTTCACATACGCACGGTTTAAAATACAAATCAAAAATTCTCACTGGGTCTAACAGATATTACATACCCGATAGTGCCTTCCACGTAGCTATGACGTTCCTTTTACGGACGATCCAAAGCTTTTGTGTGCAGTTTATTGCAGTATGAGCGGCCAACTCTTATGTTCTTATGTGATTTTCACTCTAATTATGTTCCTGTACACACACACATTATATATATATATATATATCTATATATATATATATATTAACCCCTTAATGACAAAGCCCGTACGGGCTCAAAATGCATTGTTTTCAATGGGTTTGGGGACCGCCCATTGTCCTTAAGGGGATTACATCTGGTATCGTTTACTGTACGAGTAAAAGTGGATTTAGGGTGACAGAGCATGACTAATAATTGCTTATAGATTATATCTCTTTGTGCAAAATTGACGTGCACTGTAAATTCTGTCTGATCTACAAGTTGTCACTCTCTGTATACGCACGTGTGGGTATACTTCAACCCATTCATTGCTGACGGTCGTTGCAATATGTTTAACTATTCCCCTTTTTCATTTTTACTCTACCCATACAAATGTATCATTTTTTCAGATAGGACTCTCTTTTGATACCACGTTTAGATGAATAATCCAAATATCCTCATTTAGTATAAATGATATATTAAAAAAATGGTAAAAAAAAGTAGTTAAGTTGACAAAAATACCCCAAGTATTCAATTACTTGCTCTAAGATAAGGCCAGGGAATAGAGGTTGGGCAGACTGGATGGGCCGAATAGTTCTTATCTGCCGTCACTTTCTATGCTTCTATACCCTGGATTTAGCCCGACTGCCCAATGAATATATGAATGTCCCCAAATCCATACAAGCCGATGTGGACCCCCTACAACAAAATACAAGTGGTCTAATGACCACCTACCAATCCATTTAATCCGTTCTAATGAAAAACCACACCGAAAGGTCTCAGTTGCAGCACCAATGTGGAAAGAAGAAAAGTGTGTGAAGAAAAGTGTGTAGCCACTAACCCACACCGGACTACATATTTGCAAAATATACTGGAAAACTGATATCTTGTAAGCGGGAGGCCATCAGAGTGGACCAAAAGTGGACCTACCCCTCTAGACCTAACCTCCAAATATTCTGATAGGAGCTTGACTGGACACCAGATCCCACCAATATTCCTAACTGTTAACCATGTACCTCTGGACATCTGATCAGTCTTAGATTGTCTTATCCAGATGTACAATACGTCTTGCCTAATTTGAACATCCAAGACCATTAGACCTCCTGGGCATACCAAGTTATTATTAATATCTTTTATTTATAAACAATCTATGCATCGATTAATACAAGAAACCATTTCCCTTTGTCCTAAGCGCATCAAAAAATCCAATGAGAAGGCCACCCTAAACAGCAAAACTTTGTAACCAGAGAAACACACTATGCCAACTTGAACCAGAACCTTCTTGAGCAATTTCCTATCCGGAATCTTACCTCTTTTTCAGCCCTTAAAAATTATTCTGCTAATAAATTCTGATGTCACCTAATGCCTAAAAAAGGGAACAAGATTGTGCTCCGCTGTGGACCCTCACACACCAGACCCTTGAAGCTCTGCTAGGTATACCCAAACCCCCATATTGCACATATTTGAGGTTGTTGGCTCCTCATCAGTCTGGTTGCAGCTTGCTGTCCAGGGGTTAATAGGGAGGAGGTTTAATTGCACCTCCCCCAACACATTAATAAGGTTTTGGTAGCAGCATAAACTGCTTTGTGTGCCCACTATGTAGGAGGTGAGAGTAGGTTCTCACCCTATTGAGAGTGTGCCTTGACGTGGCGGGTGAGCTTAATTATGCTTTGGCCAATTCATATAACCAAAACCTCTCATTTATATTATGTTTATATATTTGTTGCCAACTTTATTAGGGTATGACAGTTTTTGTTTTTTGTATACACCAAACCCCCATCTCCTATCCACACTTCTAACACCTGTAGTCAGTACCTCCATATCCGGGAATGTGCTGATTTCTCATAAACTGATGACCAAAGTAATCCTAGGAATACTACAAAAATGACTGGCAGGGTAGATCTGTCAAATCCGCCTCTGGCGCCACCTCTCTGAAGCGGTAGAGCTGGAAATGAGACAAAGCATCATCTATTACATTTTGGACCCCAGGAACATGTCTTGCCTTAATCCAAATGTTATGTTGTAACCAACACAAGACCAAGTGGTGCAACAACGCTACACTTGTATGTGAACTAGAAATTGATTGATTAATAACATGAACTACACTCATGTTGTCTGTAGTAACTCCCTGTTTAGTCAATTCATACCCCCAAAGTTTAACCGCAATGGCTATTGGAAAGAGTCCCTGCAAATGTCCAATCCTAACCATTCCGAAGGCCACTTAATCGCAAACCACTGATCTCTGATGGCAACGTGGCTTCCTCAACCACTCGTTGCTGGAGCTTCCCTGTTTGCTGATGCACTGTATCTGCTCCTTCGTCAAGTAGGTAGGCCTCGTTCAGCTCTGGCGTTCGCCTTTCCTGATGCCCACGTGGGGGGCCAGCATGGGCTATAGTGGGCCTTGACTGTTGTGCGGAAGAGGAGTAGGCTTTTTGGTGGGAATTTTGGGGGTGGAGTTGGGGGAAGATTATATAAGTGGCTGCTCTCCCGGGCTCATGAACCATTCTTGTGGTTAACTTACCTGGTAGCGTGTCCCACCCCCCCTCCCTTTTTCTTTTGTTTGTTGGTTTGTGTCGTTTGTCACAGTCTGTGGGGCGGCAGCTTGCCAGGTATCCAGGGGGTTAATGTGTGTGGTAAGTGAATGGTTGGTAACATCTGGTGGGAGGTTCTTGGCTGCTGTCAGTGCTGGAACCTCAGGTCAGGGTGGGGGCATCTCGGTATGTCCCTTCCTTAAGTGGTTTTTGGTTATGGTACCTGGATTACTTGGCAAGCTTGGGTGTTTTATTGTATATATTTACATGTTGGTGTTTTGAGTCATTGTGCTTGTTAACGCACCTATGTTTATTGTTTCAGGTTTTGGCGTGACAATGACTCTAATAAATAAAATTGGCTGTGGCCTTTTCTCATCCATATTTATGGTGTGGTGTCATTATTGGGGGGGTTTTATGGGGAGTTATGCCTAGCCCGGAAAATCGAAGCTACAACAGTAATGCTCCCGCTTCGCCAGACCTGTGATCCTCGTTCCCTGTACCGCTCCTCCGTCTCCTTGTCACAACTTACCAGGATGCACTGGGGCTTAGCCTGGAAGGAGGCCTTGACCTCCTGGCCCTTCTCCTGCTTCTCCCTGCAACTTCCTCTGGCTCTCTGTGTGGTGACATCACATGTGCCCTCTCCAGGAGATTCTTCAAAGTGGCACATTCATGTTTTTCAATGTAGTCCCTCATCAGGGCTTCCATTTTCCAAGACAAGACCAGGGACTGATTAAGGTCTCAGTCATTATATTAGGAAAAACAGGCAAAATTTTGTTTCTATGTTTTAGTCAGTAACAAGAATAGTCTGACCATGAAGGAGGAAGGTAGCACAGCTGTAGCATCTATGTCAGGTAATTTGTTTTTCATTTTGGATGGGTGCATGTTAGAGTACTCACAGAATACTTTAATATGCATTCTTCTTTAGTAGGGATTTCAGGGACCCTTTGATGAAATATAAAGGCAGTATTTTTATGACTTTAAAGGATAAAGGTAAGTCAGAGACCATTTAATCATGGGTTACAAGGAGATGTTGTGATTTTCAATAGAATAAGCAAGGTTCTGTGTGGCCCTAAAATTTGTGATTTCTCAAAGAGGCTCTACAAAATCTTTATACTCTTTCTCTTTAGTTTGGCATTTAGGAAGCAAATGTTCCACTGGAAATGAAAATCCATTTTTTGCATCATTTACAGAGAAAACAATAATATTTACTGAATGTCAATGGAGTGAAAGTGGGAATAAATGGAGAAGTCTGACAACATAAATGAATAGATGAAGGGCAAACAGCGTGAGGATGAAATTGAAATAGTAATGTAAGTAACATACATTTACATGTATAAACAGCTTTTTCTTTCAGGAGAAACTCTTTTAGATTACATTGATTGACAAGGTCTAAAGTTGTCCCTTATAATCAGTGCGTGCGGTTCACTGAAACCCAATGATTACAATCAGACTGTGGTGCCTTTGCGCTTTAATTAACTTGCTTGACATTAAAAATAAAACTGTTGCTCTTGTCCCTCTTAAAGGAGCAGAGCTTCCTCCGAAACATACAAATAAAAAGAGTAGAAAAAGCATGCAGAATAACAAAGTTATTGTAACATATAGTTTTAGTCTACCAATGAAGAATGAAATTCTGACCCTAAATTCTGGGAAATAACTTATAAATGCCATATATTTTGCATGTGTATACATTACACAGTCATTTATCAAGTGCAAAATAAAAAATAGAGTATATATCAATATATTGTAATAGTAAAATATTGCCGGCACTCAAATCCACACCAACACATACATAGTTTCAATAAACAGAAGGCATTAGTACTTTATTTTGACCAAAGCTCATAAGCTCACCTACCATGTCAAGGTACCCCATGAGCAATGTTCCCTCTAATTTTTCTTGGGTGATGTGCGCAGAAAATTTCTGTTGTGCAAAATTTTTCCCGGAGCCAAAATTTTGTGCGCACAATATGCTTCTACAGTCCATATAAAGTTGGTGGAGCTGAAAAAAAATCACATTGCAAGGGGGTGGAGCTATATATTTCCAACCCTTTTGACTCCATGGTCTATTCTAAAGGTGAAATTCTCACCGCAAAAATTAATTATGAGCGAATCGTGAGCGGGGGCTCTGCATAAAGGATCAATATATATATTACTATTTTTTTTTATTGGGAAAAACTGCATACCATTGACAGGGGTACAGCATAACACCTATGATTATATATTGAGGCACAGCACAACACCTATCACTATACATTGAGCCAGACATTGCCAAAAATGTAGCATAACCCCTATCACTATATACTAAGCCAAACATTGATGTGGTGTAGGCCTACCGCTTCAGTGTCTGGCTTAGTATATAGGGATGCACCGAAATGAAAATTCTGGACCGAATATACAGCTTGACCGAAACTGAAAATGACCCCCCCTTTAAAAAAAAACCACTTTATTAAAAATAACACACCAAAATTGGACAAAAACCCCAACAACAA
>VKOC01000004.1:29307694-29319122 GCA_009364415.1 Spea multiplicata
GTCTGGGGAGGATGGAGTGGTGTATCAGGGGGTATAAGGCATATCAGGCAAAGTGGCATGTGGGAGGCAGCTTGGCATATCTGGGGTTGCAGCACTCCAGCAGCAGAAGCAGCAGCAAGAATGAATAATGTCCTTTGCAGACTTCCTCATTAGAAGGTCAGTGCCACCGTCAACAGTTCTCCATTAGCAAAAAGGGCTTTGGGATAAGACAGTTATCCACAATAAAAAATCTGCAAATAATTTCACACAAGACTGCCATTTCGGGCAATTTTTGGGGCAACGAATATTTTTTTTCTTTCGGTACAGGTGAATAGTGATGGGAAGTTCATATCAGTAAAGTGAATCGGAACCTTTTCGAGTCGTTCATTGAAATGATCCGATTCATGATTCGATTTTTTAGGTCACTCAGTGTGACTCACAGGAGTTACTACTTCCCAGTCCCCCCCCTGCAGTCACACTGACGATTGGCCCCACCCCTTTCATTAGAGTCTATGAATCCTCCTGCCTGCCTACTCTGGTGATGTCACTGAGGCAGACAGAAGGACAAAGTCCCTCCAGAAATGCCTTATACCCCTATATGCCACTCTGGCATATAGGGGTTAAAAGGCATTTCAGATGAAGAGTGGCATAAAGGGGATTAAAAGGCAAATCATGGGGCACTCTACCTCCAGAAAAGCCTTAAGACCCCATATAACAACCCCCCCCCGACTTACCACTGCTTTCTGGTGTCTGGTGAGGGCAGCGGGTGGAGGCCGGCATTCATGAAGTTAAAGGAGCCGCCCAATGGCGTCCCACCCCTTTTAAAAACATGGGACAAAGTGCTGAGGCACTGCCATTGGGTGGCGCAGTGTGTGCACACCGGCCTCCTTCATTAGCGCCGACGGCGGGAGGAGGCAGCTTGGGTGCCGCTTTCAATCCCGCTCGCGGATGCTCAGCGGCTGTTTTGAAGGTTGGTCTGGTGCCGACCGGTCCGCGGACCGACCAGCCCACTGGGAAATTTCCCGGTATCACGATGGGCCAGTCCGGCCCTCGGCTCAGTCCCCCCGTGTCCCGTGATGCCATCCTCCGGCCTCATGCACATGCTCACCCGCTGTAGGGATTCTGCTGTACAGAGGCGCAGCAGATCCGAATTCTGTACTACCATATCTTAAAGAGACAGACCTCTTTGGCGGTCCACGCCTCGTTTTCACCCCAGGTTGGCAGCCTAGTTAAACTCTCCGGGAGTTCCAGTAAACTGCCTGTGATAGTGCTTCATGCATCTTTGGCACCAATTGTATTTTCACGCTGATTGTTTTATGCTTGACCTCAGCTTGTTGTTTGACCATGTCTGAACCTCTTCACTGCATGACCTCTACTTTACATTAAATAAAAGTAAAAATCTCAGGGGTTCTGTGGACCTCAAGCTACTAGTTTTGATATTTTAGTACCGTATGTACTTTTGTACACGAGTTTCCCCAAAAGTAACGAACAGTGGCTTGAACAGAAAATGTTGCCTTACTCAGCTGCCCTAAAATATAATAGAATCCTTGCTTGACCACTTGACCCAAGCGGTAAAAGAGGTCAGGGGAAATGCATTGGTTCACACTTCATACACGTTACACTTGGGACCCCTGTTAATTTAATTCTAGAAGCTTGAGGCTCAGAGAACCCTTGAGGTTTTTACTTTTATTTAATGTAAGTTTTACTTAATGTAGGGCAGATTTACTTTAATGGTGGATATATGAAACAGCTTCCCAGCAGAAGTAGCTTGAGGCCCACAGAACCTGTACAATTTTAATTTAATTTTCCATTTTTGCACTACTTTAATATAATTTGGTGTTTTGATTGAGATTTTTAAATATATAATTAAAGGTTTAGTTTTGGAGTGATCTGAGGCTGGATTCTTTTCAGTATAGATATCTCTGGCATTGCAATGGCTAACCATTGTTTTTTGTAATTTCTTTTACTGTATATAACCTATGGCATCGTGGTCTTGATTGTTTCCTGAAGAGGTACATTTTGCTAATACTTAGTAAGCAGCACCAGTTAGATTTATTGGACTCATGAATGCTTAACACATTCAATCTTAACCACATTTCTGGGAACATTGCCGACATGTTGACAGCATAAATCTACTGTATAGCAAATGGTATGTGGTGATAAACCTTGTAGAGACTCTACAGTCATCAGTGTGCTTTCCAGCCACTGATGGCTATTTCACACAAAGCCACCGATTTCTTTGCCAAACTTAGTGCTTGTAGGTGCATATACCAGTATATCCCCCAAACTGCACGCCAGAACTTTACATGTGCTAGTTAGCAACTTGGGAAATGTGTATGTGTTCTTGAAAGAATTGACTCACAAAAAGAATGTTCACTCTAGTTCTATTATATGTGAGAAAGTAAAACTAAAATCCGGCGTCAGTTTCTATATAACTGCTATTTTTAGGACCCCACATGTCTTACAGGTTAGTGGCTGTACGCAGAAACATCAATCCCCTGAAAGGCTGAAGAGAACTAAGGATCCTAATGTGCTGAAAGTCTGAATATAATTTTTCTGATTAAAACTCTGTCTTGTATTTAGGCAAATGTGCAAATTTTCAAAACATTCTGGATCAAAAGCAATAACTACTGCTACTGACTTAATTCACTAGTGGTTTTATTTCCCTTTTCCTGCACCCAAATGACCCTCATCTTTCAAAGAGTGAATGCAAACGCAGAAACACTCAAATTGCTTTGTTTTTAACATCAAGAACATCAAGCCCTAGTCTGAAAATTCAATACGGTCAAAGAGACAAATTATGAAGTGATAAATGAAAAAGGGGTGATGAATTCATGAAGTGATCTGAGCTGCAATGAAATAACATCATTCTATACAATTCGATTTTTGCTGCCTGCTATATGTTAAAAGGAACATCTGATGAAGTTGTAATGCTTTGGAATAGAAGCTTCCCTGCTGCAGCCTGTGTATCTCAGAAGTGAATACGATGTTGTTCTGGAGTATCCAGTACAAATAAGACATGCTTTTGATTGTTAAAATACTTAGTTCACTTAACTAAGGCAAAATATAGTACTGTGCAAAAGTTTTAGGCAGGTGTGAAAAAATGCTGTAAAGTAAGAATGCTTTAAAAAATAGACATGTTAATAGTTTACTTTGTGATTTAACAAAATGGAAAGTTAGTGAACAAAAGAAAAATCTAAATTGCAAATATTTGTGGGATCACCCTTTGATAGTTCTTAATGACATTGGCTGTATGTTTGGGGTCGGTGTCATGCTGCAGAATAAATCGGGGGCCAATCAGATGCCTCCCTGATGTAATTGTATGATGGCATTGAGGAAACCAAATCCCCAACTACATTTGCGGAAGTGCAGCCCCAAACTTGCGAGGAACCTTCAACATGCTTCACTTGCCTGCAAACACATTTTATTGCTCACAGCCCTTCAGTGAACAAACTGCCTTGTGCCAAATATTTCAGATTTGAACCAATCAGCCCAGAACACCTGCTGATATTTTTCTGCACCCTATTTCCTGTGTTTTTGTGAAGAGTTGAGCCTTTTTTCTACGTCGGAGGTATGGCTTTTTGGTCCAAAGTCTTCCATGAAGGCCACATCTGACCGGACATCTCCGGACAGTAGATGAGTGCACCTTATGTCTTGCTGTGTTCAGTCTCGCTAAAGTGATTCACTTTTGATATTAAACCATCGTCCACAACCTTACCTTGCTATTGAGTTTGGCTTTTCCTTACCCAGTTTTTTTCTCTTACACAGCTATATACGTTTCAGTTAATGATTGTGTTTCAATCTACAAAATAAATTGATGATCATTAGCATATGTTTGGTATAATTGTTAATCATACAACTAGCTAAATGCCTACAAAATCCCTGTATTTTGTTGAATGATAAATAAACTATTAACATTATTTCACACCTTCCTAAAACCTTTGCACAGTACTGTAAATGTTGGAGGAAAAATGACCAAAGACTTGAAACTAAGATATTTGCAGCATGGATTTGTTATAACATTTTCTGCCTCTTCTCAAAGTTGAATTATATCAGCATGCCCCCTATAACTGCTACTTATATGGCTGTCAATTTAATAGCTTTATTTTAAAATATTTGTAACCTAATATAAGAACCCATGAGGGTGTTGTGCGTTGGGAGTCCAATATGCAGAGGGGTCGCAGTAGTAGGCATCCAGTACAAAACACATGGATAAATGAATGCCATACCTGCAGGATCCATGGTCAGGCCTGGTGCAGGTGCCGAGGCAGACCCAGATGGCAAACAAGCATGCCAAAGGAAAAGACTGGGATACAGGCAAGGTTAAAACAAAAACAAAGGTATAAAAAAACCCATACATGCTAGCACCTAACGTTAATACAAAACTGAAGATTGAATTGATCCTATAGCCATAAGATACTTCATAAACCTGTCCCTTACCTGTTTGCATGATGTGACAGATCATGTGACACTCTCTTTGACTTCGGAAGGCAATTGGTTGCACCAAATCTTATTTATGGGCTTCATAGCATAGCATAGGGAGGCGATTGCAAGAGGCATCTAAAAATATATGGGATCTGGGGGACCCTGTATTTCTTACACAAGGACTTAGGAAAAAGGGCACCAGACAGATGGCTGGAAAGTTTACTCTAGGTGGGATAGGGGGAGTGGATATTGTATGTCAACTAGGCCTGTGTATAAATGTGTTCACTATAACTCAATAAAAAAGTCTCACCCTTCATCAAGTTTCGACTGATGTTTGGGGGGCGAGCCATATACCACTAAACACTCTAGCCGAGTATTGGAGCTCTAGCACATTTCTTTAGATTGTGGCATCATGTGCTGCTTTTTGAGACCTTTTTGCTTACCTTAGTTTGCAAGACAGGTTCTATTAAAACCCCTTCAGTCCTAGGGGTTTTTGTTACCTCAAGTCCTACAGCATTTTTGGGGTATGTCAGTTCCTGCGAAAAGTGTACCCATGTAAAACATATATATTATTTTTTCAAAGAGAGAGAGGGCTTTCTTTGATACCATAGTTGTAAATTTAGGATGAGAAATTTAGTAAAATTTGCGAAAATTATAGAAAAAACACCTATTTTATATATATATTTCCCCTCTGAATCCTCACAAAATTAGGTTAATTGGTTGATTTAGTAACTAAGGGGGAAATTACTTTTCCACAAAGGGCCAAACAGAGATGGATAGCTTTTTTCATTCCATACATGAAATCATCATTTAGAAACTGCGTTTGTGTTCGCCTAAAATCTTTTAAAGTTAGCAAATGCTAATGCAAAATAGAAGAAATCGGGAAAAGGGCAAATGATTTGTCACAGCACTGCAATTGGGAAGATTTTTTTAGAAATACCTCAAAAAGCATGTTACAAAATGTAAACACAACACATGAGCATATATTCATATATTATTATTGAATTATGTCAAGTATATTGGGCCATATTCTCTCTGTGAGGTTTCACAAATTGCTATGTACTAAGTATTCATACATGTACCCACAATGGAAATTTGATTGAATTATTAGAAAAACAATGTTACAATTATTACATTCTCGGATCCCACACAGACTCCAAAAGAAATAAAGACTCTTCTGTCATTTGCAACAGTTATAATCTAGCTCATTACTCCTTTCCTTCCATAATCCTGCTGAAGAAGATTTGTACTGCGCAAAGAAAAGCAGATGTTAGGGGGATTAGGTATGAGTGGAAAGTCTTCCAATGTGATCAGTTCTGTTGTCACTCCTTTATTGTAAGCATGATTTCGGTACTTTACTGTAATGCCCTTCTTCAGTCAGCTTGTCACATTTAACTCATAGACATGGTGTTTTTTATTTTTTATTATTTGCTATCTGTCAAGGAACAAAGAAAAAAGATCAACTGCATGTAATTGAAAATATAATAAAAATTGGACTTTGGTCCCCTTTTCATGATTTTAAGGATACAGGGTGTAACATATTCTATGTGTTCATGCTTCTTAATGGGAGTCTACAGTGCTCTATGCAGCTCCACCAATGAAGAATGCCAAGTACTTTGATATGCATTTTGTTGTGCAAGGCTGTGCTGGAGCTGCTTGCTGGTTAGTATAGTGGTCATGCACACTGACAAGCTGGCTGAACATAAATTAATCAGCTAGGAATGCAAATGGTGAGCAAATTCCTAGGAGGGGCATATAATGGCTGGAGTGTCCTTTTAAATGCATACATACAACAGAAGTATCGAAAACAGATTGCTTTTACTGGGAGATCGGTGCCAAAGACATGTTACAACTTAGAAATCAAGTACAAGTGAACAGACTCACTCATCATAGAACATCCTATCCATCGGGATCATACATTCATTTAATGCCTTTCACACTCAGCAGCAAGGCCAGGCTTGGGATGCCACTTTAAAGCTAGCAGCCTCCTGATAATATAACAAGTGTGGCTGACTGCTGGATATGGTTAGCCGCACACTATGTTTTCATGGTCACATAGTGTACAGCTTGGCATATCCATATGTGTTAGTGGGAGTATATATGTGTAAAACTGTATAAAAGGTTTTCTACTATGAGTGTGTAAAGGATTAGTGGGGTAGGGTTCTGGAGAGTGGAGCGTACCAGGGGAACAGGGTACCAAGAAGCAGATCAGCGAGTCAAAACAAAGAAATCTGTCACAGAAAACATGCACAGGCAAACTAGGAGAATACACCAACCAAGGGTGACCCAGAAGTGGAAGTCCCAGGTTTAAATAGGGAGAGATGAAGGCGGTTCCTGAATGTAGAGGTCACCCAAAGTTATAAGAGCGTGTTGCAGGTGGAACGCGCAATATCCGGTCTTGACCACACGAGATACCAGTTTGCCGCAGTGGCATAGGGTGTACTCGCTGCCTGGGAATCCGCCTGAGAGGGATGCGTCGCAGGAGCAGCCACGGAGCGGGACCAGAGAGGCAGGTAAGTGCTTACAGAGTGTGATTGTTTCTATCAGTGTGTATGTGTCTTTGTATAAATAGATCTGGCCACCCAGCTTGTTGGTCTAAAAAAATACGTCCCTACACACCAGTGACGTTGGACATCACTGAATCAAGACTCTAAACAAAAAATCTGTTAAAGTTATCAGTTATTTGAACCTTTCTTGCAGGAGTGTAACTAGACTTTTACAATAAATAGGGTGAGATTTCTGATGCCTCTAGAACAGATACAGATATTGTGAGATGTAATACATCATCCCAGTAGTGAAGTGTGGAGGGATCATCACAATGAGGGTGCTTTATTGCCTCAGGGCCTGGACAGCTTGCCATCATCAAGGGAAACATGAACTCCCAGGTATATGAAGGTATCATACAGGATAATGTCTACCTTTTGAAATGGCCCAGTCAAAGCCCATACCTTAACTCATTAGAGATGTTGTGAAATGACCTCAAGAGACCCGTTCACACCAGGCATCCAAAGAACATGGATTTTCCAGCAGAATTAGTTTAGTTCTAGCCACACCAGTTTCTACCATGTGTATAAAATCAACATAGACATGTCCTCTCCATAGACAATTGGTCATTCTAAACATTTCAGTGAGTTTAAAAATGTCACTGTGTCAGGACTGCAGGTACCAGGTCAGGTGTAGGGACAGGTGGATGTAGATGTGGCCTGCGATCTCTTCTTAGGCCATCTACAGGTACATAACTGGCAGATGGCAGTTTAGAAGGTATTGGAGTCAGGCTATCAAAGGTCATACACAGAGAGGAAACAAATGCACAGTACCAAAGGATAACCCAAAGAATAATCAAAGTCAAAAGGCCAAAAATCACAGGATAATCACAATCAGGCAAGGTATAAAGGGCAAAAACAGGATCATAGTCAGAGTTCTATGCCAGGGGTCAAAACCAAAAAATACAAACAAACAAACAGGATCTACAATACTGGGCTAGCCCAATGCTCCAAAAAGGAAGTATGGGAGCAACCCTGGTTAAAAAGGCATTTGAATAACCGGACAGGGCATATGTCAGAAACTGAAAAATAGTCTAAAAGTAACAATTGAATGTATCATTTGCCTAATGTCCATATTAGTTGCAGTCCCCTCTGGTGTCTTTTGACAAATGTGCAAAAGAAATTAAAACTTGGCACCTTCCTCCTGTTTGTATGGCATCCATCTCTCTGTTTACTTGTTTTTCGTTCTTTCACTTGTCTCAGCTCGGTTCTGAGTCGCTGGTCCTTCGGCTCCTCTAACCATGCTTTCCTCTGTTCCGTCGGCCGAATGTTATTCGAGTGCATTCTTCTTGTGTATGTTGTTGCTCTGCATATGACTTACCATCTCGTTGCGGCGCTATTACTGCTGTGCCTGTTATATCGCCTGTCATGTTACTTCCACCACTGGACGGTCTATTGTTTATTGAACCTTTTTTTTATCTGTGGTGTTTCTGTTGTATTGTCTTTCATATATTTTTCAATAAACTGAGACTAGAAAAAGAAAAAAAGAAAAAACTATTCTGGCAGCTTTCTATGAGGGACATTGTTGAATGCCTTACTAAAATCCAGATATGTGGTATCAACAGCTCCTCCCTTGTCTATCATCTTAATTTCCTAATCAAAAACACTGGGGAGACAGGAATCCCAGCAGCCACAGAGCCTTCTGGTGTTGGCAACTGTAGGTGAATGGCCTGCCATGCTCAATGTGCTCAATGTCCTTGGCCCACATGGTTCAAGATAGGCTGCTATCAGAGATCTTGGGGTCCAGTACAGGCTGAATGCCCCACCCATCAGCTGCCTCATCTCAATTCCATTGTCCCATCCATTGCTTCACCTATCGGTCTACCTTACGGTCTTCCCATAAAAATACCTTATGAGAGCAAGGGCGAGCCTAGGGTCAGTAGTGCCTAGGTCCAGTATTTATTTATGGCCCCCTATAACTAGCACTCATACATACTTACATGCAAACTCGCTTTAACACCCACTTACTCTAACAATGTACACTTACACACACTCGTTCTTTTTTCTGCCTCTCCTCCCCATCTCCAAGGAACCACTTAACCTACACTCCAACAATCACACACAATATCATATGTTGACACCCACCCACACCATTATTAACACCAAATGCTACCACCATACACTAATATACTCTAACTAATTTAGAAAGGGGCCTACCAACACACTGTCCCTTGCTAAACAATTTTGAACCAGCACGAGGAGACAGGAACAAGGGGGGCCTAGAGGCACGGGCCCCATTGCAGCCGCGACCCCTGTTATTACAAGAGTGATAACACCATACAGTAACGCACATGCACACATCATATTCTCACTAACACTTTACAGTAACACAAACACCATACAATGATGCACGGGCGTGCTAACACCAGACATCAATACAAACACTCTAACACAACAAATGTTAATGCCGCACAGTAGCACACACAACATCATACGCTCACACTTTTTCAAGTTAGGGCAAAATTACAGTGCTTACGGCAAGTTCCACGATCTTGGTGGAAGTTCTGCAGAGATCCGGACAAAGATAGAAGATTGCAGATTGAAGATAGAAGAAGGCCTTCTGATTCAGAGCCTGGCCTCACAAATGCTGTTTTGGCTGAATGGGCACGAATTCGAACAGGCACACTCCCTAATCTTGTGGAAAGCCTTCCCAGCAGAGTGGAGGCAGTTATTCCTGCAAGGGAGGGAGCAACTCCATAGTAATACCCATTGTTTTTGTTTGGGCAGTCCAACCAGTTATTATATCAGACTAGATATGATGGTCAGGTGTCCACATACTTTTGGCAATATAGTATAACTCCAGGGTTCTGTGTCTACTAAGTCTTCTGCAGATCCTGGGACATCAGTGAGATGGAACACAAACAATCAGTCATAGTCATAGTTCTGAACATTCAGTCAGAAGGATGGTGCTTATTGATCTGCTGAGTTTAATCATACCTCCCAATGAGTCCCAAGTTCTGCTCTGTGAACTTCAGCTTTGTCAGTAATTATTATTTTTTTTTTTTGTTCAAATATTTATTTATCAATTTTCCATACAAAGAAGAAAAATAAAGGGTACAGAAAGAAGAAACGGGTCAGTAATTATTTTCTTATGTAACGTATGTAGCTATAGATCTCATGGACTGTAGTTATATTACTGATATCCCTTTTACATTTAGACCCATTTCCCAGTAAATGATTAATTGTACAAACTGTACCTCCTCCAAGAGCAATTAGACAGCTGCATGATATATTGCCCCTATTTATTTTATAATAGACCTAATTAAACCCAAAAATGGTTTGTTATAACCACATAAATAGTATATATAGTAATATAGTCACTTAGTAATACATTTCATTGAGTACTGATCGGTTTTGATCTATTGGCACTTTGGACTATAAAAAATTGCCTTGTTACTAGACAGAGCTGTAAATAATGGTTTTCTTGTTTGTGAGCAAACAAGGTTACAATTAAATGTTTTAAACTAGTTTCTTACCTTTTGGTCTACAATTTCATCCTTTATCCGCTGGCTGTCTAATTGCTATAGAAACCATAATCCTAGCCTATGTAGCCCATCAAAAATGAGCTGCATTCTGTTTGTGAAGGTCCCTCCAAGCTGAATGCAGTGTTCATTAAATGTAATCTGTCAGCCTGATTCTGCATCTTAGCCCACATGTTTCTGTTTTACAAAAGTCTTTGAAGCACTACAGCTTGCATGTAACATCTTAACACTTTAGCAACCAAAGTGGCCTACACTGCCCTATGGTGCTTTATATATTTAATATATATAGGAATGGAAGAATAATATGCAACACAAAATACCCGCACAATGCAAATTTTGTTGATGGAGATCTTTTCCTCCACATCTATACCCTAGTTGAGGGTATCAAATGGCAGACAACATCACGGCTCAATTCTGAGTTTCTTTTTTTGTAGATCAAAGTTTATTCAAAACATAGAAAAAAAGAGAAGGAAGAGGGTAACAATAGCATACTTAAAAAAACTTGACCTGTAAGTACATGCTTTATATCAACATAAAAGATACAGCAGACTGAATTGAGGGTGTACCATATGTTTTCAAGAATACAAGAATAGCTCTCGAGGGAGGAGAACAAGTACAAATGTTGTCACAAAGTATATCCCAGGAGGGTCAAGATCGGAGATGCCCCCATAGGGTAAGAGTCAAACCTCCAAGCCACACAAGGGGCAAGCATAATAACTACCAAGGCGTAGGAGGGAGGGTGGTAAATGTATAAAAAAGGGGGATGGGGAAGAAGGAAGACAAGGAGACGTCAGAGAGTGAAAGAGAGATTCAACTTAAGCAGTACTTTGCCCCACCAGGGCACTCCATAGAGGCAGTAAATTGGATCCAGATTAGCCAGGTTCCCATGTAGACCTCATACCCATGTAGACCAGTTTCTCCACTGCCCTTCTCTCCCCAGTCAACCCATTCCTTGATGAAAGGGGCTCTGGTGGACTTCCAATGTAGAGGGATTATGCG
>VKOC01000004.1:29332087-29442726 GCA_009364415.1 Spea multiplicata
GTCAAGCTAATGAATGTGTTAATCTAACTCATGATCAAGATTGCGAAAGACCTTACAAATGACAGATCCTAGCAATGTTCTCTGGAAACCAGGCCAGACCCATTACCAAAACAATTGCCCAAACAGGATAGCTTTAAAGGGGTCCGGATATCCTGCCTCCGGGACCATAGAACTGCACAGAGGACACAGCGTGTTCACCGTTCTGTCATAAACATTCTTATTTCATACTATACATACATACATACATACATACATATAAAATAAACACGTTTCTTGGGCTGACAGTGTGTGCTTCATACAGCCACATACAATTAAAAACTTTATTGCCACATCTTAAAATAAAATGAAGAAAGTAGTATTGTAATGTGCATCTCCTTACCATATATCAGGTATAGAAAAGGGTTTACAATGTAAATCATTAATGTGGCATAATTCCTTCGGACGTTTTCTACTCAAATTAAATATAATTTAATCGGTTCTGCCTTTGGGCTCTAAACTAAGCTCACAGCAGTTTATATACAGTGCTCACAACAGGGCTGCACAACTGCCATCCTTGAGGAAACAAGTAGGCCCCAATTTTTTGGATATCCCGGCATATGGACAGGCCGCTCATTCAAAAGTTCATTAAACTGAGGCAAAGATTACACAGGGCCTGTTTGTGACCCCCGTGGACTGGAGTTGTGAACCTCTGGCTTGCAGTTGACTTATACTAATAGTCTAGGGGTTCCTAAACTCTCTTTTAGTGCATTAAAGGCCTTAAGCATAACCGGTGGTGGAGGAATGTGTGTTTAGGTTGGGGCTAGCTGTGGTTATTCTGTGAATACCCCGACAGTTGGTAGCCATATCCTAGCCTGGAGACTGCCCACTCTGATATGGATGTTAACTTCTCTGAGAATTATGGATCTGATAAAGTTAAACTTAATGCAGAGACATGTCCCTATGCGTGCCTATTTTTCTCTCAACCTTCCCTACTTATTACAAGTAACTGGGGCAATGCAGTGCGGTAAAGAGGAGGAAGCACCAGATGTGGCCACTAGCTTATATGGTGCACACAAACATACATTTATATAAAAACAAACATGCATGAAGGAGTCCATGCCTCTGGTAGCATCCCTTCAGGCAGAACAAAAAAGCAACAAATAGCACTAAATAACTAAGGGTTTGCCACCAGAATTACAATGAGCTATCCAACACAAATCAGCGGCCCTTCTTCATCATAACAAATCAGTCTAGTTATACTGCTTCGCAACAAGTTGCCCACAGTTGCCCAAGTTAACACAGCTCAATGAAACTTGGAGGTATATGGACAGAGATCTTACCTCCTCTATAAATAACCACGGGTGGCAAGGTCCTCCTAACAGGGATGGCTTCTTCAGGCCGTGTTCAAAGATTGCCTTGATGCTAGGACACAATGTTCCCCTGACCAGATCGGTAATACCTTCAGTCACCGAGTCATCCCCAGCAACTGAATACTGTTTAAAGAACATAGACATTTAATGTCAAATATGTGGAATAATGGCATTCTAAGCTTTTACAAGACCCTGACATTCATTAGGTTTACACAAAGTGAAACTTTCAACTCTACGAACTGTTGGCATATTTTAATAATTTTTTTTCTGTCAATGGCTGGATGGCCTCCAAAGTTGTTTTACCACTGGAAGCACTGCATTTTTTTTTTGTTAAAATGCTTTAAAATGGATCTTACCTCTTTACTCCTTTCATCAAGAATCTCAACAAACTTAGCAGGAAACCAACCTGAAAAGCAAAACAAATACAGGACATGTATATTAAAAAAATAAAGGCAAAAAGGCATGTGTTATTAGGGACAAGGTAATTTAGTCATAGATACCTGAACATCTGATCATATGACAGAGGTAAAAATACCCCTAAGCCCCTAAAAACATTTGGTTTTCCATTATTTACCATTACAAAACAAATAGTAAGAAGAAAAATGAATAATTTTCTAGAAACCCCGTCCCTATTTATTTAGCATATAGCAGTGGTAGCATATAAGTGGTACAAACATGTAGCCTGCAAATGGAGCCAATGCCGGCCATACTACAATAATATATTTCAGGGTAGAGACAAGGGGTAAAAATCACAAAATTATACTAAAGAGATTAAATATACGGTAAGTAGAAAAAAAAATATCCACATCTATGGCAACATTGCTGCATGTGTAGGTCACCTGCCCTTGCAGGCTACAACTCCACATAAGGTAATTGCTCTGTTTTTTTTGTAGTTCAAAAAATGAAAATATGTACTAAAAACTTAGTCTGATTTTGTTTTGATGATGTAGGGAGGGTTAAGTTGTGGGGGGGGGCATCTGTGACACCACAACACCTGATTTTCTGCTTGGTAGTAGGGTCTGATCTCAGCAGATCAGCTGGAAGCACACTGGCACCTTAATCTCCGGCTTTCTCTTCTGTTTAATGGAATCTAGTGCATTTACTATTAAACATGCAGCTCAGGAGCAAATTGGCAGCCTCCGCTACACTACAAAAATGTTTTTCTGGAGATGTATGAAAGTAATGGTTGGCTCCTGGGGTTTGGGTTTAATATTTTATTAGACTTTATACTACGCCTTCCTTGCTCTTCAAACAATCAAAAAACGTCCTATCTGCCTGGCTTCCATATTCTGCAAAGATTTTTCATGTCCCGAGGCACACCCAAATAATACAATCACAGCAGAATGCATTGTTCCCATATTCTAAAGTGAAATGTGGAGGATTTGCGGGAGTAAACATGGACAAAGCAGTAGGTCGCTGCCAGCTATAGTTTATAAGAATAGTTTGCTACCTTGGCAGGAGATACCAGTATTATTAATTTTTGTTTGCCAGCTTGTATTTGATATGGTCTGTTTAATGCATGACAAGTTAAACACAAAGCTGGGGTACTTCTTAATTGGTAGACTAATCTCCAGAGCAGGGTAAGCAGAAAGAGGACAGAGGAGTGAGACAAGAGAGTAGCAACAACCAACATGTTAAAGAGCTCAGGAGCCAGAGAAAAAGAGTAGCAAAAGTAAATAAGTAGAAAATGACTCAGAGTATTTGTTCATCTCATTTTATGTCTTACCTCGGAGTCCATTCAGTTCCCCCACCCAGCAGTGTTCATCTTTCTGGGAAATGATCTAAAGGAAAACAAAGCAAAAAAACAAAATTATGTTCAAGGGAAACTGTCACCATTTTGTTATTTATCTATGTTTGTAAGGAAACAGTAATTTTATAATGTATTTTATGTATCTTGTGACAAATTACCTATTTAAGAAGCTAGTTCTGGAGACTCTTGGATATCGGAGCACCGCACATGATTGCATCACATGCAACACAGGGCGTGCCGTAATTGCGCAAACATTGACACACACACAAATATATAAATCTGTATCAACTATCATTAAGCATATATTGTGGCAAAAAATAGTAAAATGCGTCTTTATTTGCTGTAGTATTCTGGCTTCAGGTATGGTATTGGAATGTCAGCTCAAGAAGAGTCTCAAGTCAGGCAAGGAAGGGCAACACAAAACTATAGCAAACAATGGATTTACTGTAAATCACTGGGAAAACAGAAACTAATGAACAAACTTGTGCACATGGACCAAAAACGAGTTGGACACATTTTTTGTTTCCTGCCCTTCTGGTTCAGACAGAATTTGGAGAATTTATAAACGGAATTTGATGTCCCTCACCCTCACTTTCACTCTCACTCTTCCTCTCCCACACTCACTCTCATGGCCTCTCCTACACTCACTCCCTACCTTCCCCTCTGACTGCTTGTGTGTCCTGGGCTCCTTTTCCACAGCTTAGCTTCTTGTCCTGTCTACTTTCTTCATCTACTTCTTCCCAGTATCAGGAGTAACCAGGCCTCCCGAAACGCTCCCAGGAAAAGGCAGAGGAAGAGAGGTGCCGAAACGACCCAGGAGGCCTGTTTAATGAAGCTCATACCGGGTAGAATGAAGAAAGAAGAACAGGAAGAGGCAAGACAAGAAGCAGAGCTGTGGAAAAGGAGACAGGCACACGGTCGGAGAAGGTACCAACACTCAGGGATCGCTCTCTGCTTTATTTTCATTTGTTTCATTGGGGGTCCCTCCTCATTTTCATACAGTTATCTCCTATTTGGGAAGGCTGCGGTCAGTTACTGGCCTCATGAAATACTACTGTCCTAAAACGTATAGCTAGATGTTACCGTTATTATATCATTCTTGCGGAATCCGAGCTCATCGTCATCATGCCGCTCAAAGTCCAGCAATGCTTTAGCCCTTCGGCGCCTGCTTCTAGAGCAGGAAACATAGTTCTCATGGTCTCGTTGATGGCTCTCCATAGAGTAATCAGGAGTCATATCCTGAAAGTAAAGATAAAGATTAAAAAAAATCTACATGCTTAAAGCTACGACAACTACAGTTAATCTTTAAAATGATCGACAGAGGACAGGAAAAACTAGATTGTATGAGTGAGAAATTGTTGTAATTTATTGCACTGGCCTGAACAGAGGCTACCCCTTAAATTGAGAAATAAAGCTATGATTTGCAGTATGTTTGGTGAAAACCTTATAATTACAACAGTTTCATTCAAAACTGATATGTTTGAGAACAGTGGGTCTTATAGTCAGACCAATGCCGCAACTGAGGGATCTACCACACAAAGGACAAATAGAAGGGTTTTATTCCGACTCACGATGCTGCAGTTCCTGGGGTCAGTGCACTGAAAATGTCGAGCAACCTGCAGGATGGCCTCACGCAGATCTGCTACCAGTGCTGTCTGCTTGATGTTCTTGGACTTCAGGGCCTCAAACTCATCATCACCTGCAAAAGACAAGCATGTTTACGGACATTCACAGTTGGAAGTTATGAGATAATCCCATGAAGTCAGATAATGTGAAAAACACCCTTTACTGCTGTTAAACTGCCTCTCTCTCGCTCAACCATGGCCAGAGACATGTATGGCTGGCTTTGCCTACACCATGTATTAGAGCATGACCCAAGACAAATAGTTGAAGGCTATTTTGCAGTGTTTAATGTATAAGACGCTCTTATTACATGTTAAAAAGATCCTCAAACATTGGCGAGTCAATCATTTCAAGAATGAACCATCACTTACCAAATAATAATGTGGTGATCCCAGATTTCCTGCGCTGACTCTGTCTCCTCATAATCTAATAAACAAAATAAAAAGAAAGGTTTCCCCTTGCACACAAAAGAGCAATATTAAAGAGAGGCATTTACGCTTTAACATAAGATTAGGTACTATTAAAAATAAGACTAAATTACTTGTTGGTAAGCAGTATTATTTTCCAAAAAGAAAGGTACTGACATAAGTTGCATTTTCTCCAACTGATGTAGCACTCAGACAACCTTGTCTCGGTGGTTCTACATTGAAAGACAAGTCAATGGAGGTGCTCTAATTCAGATACCTTCTATCAATTTAGATAGATTTAGATAAGATACCATCTATCAATTTAGGCCAAAATCGAGCTCATCAAAACAGGAGCTGTGTCTGCCAACAGTCTCCAGACAAGCAGTGACGCTCACTCAAAACGTCTAACCAAAATTGTTTTTGATTCTTTATGGTAGCACTTTGAATTAGATGTAGTATTATCAACCTCCTAATTGGAATGGAAGAGAAAACTATTTCTAATTCTTTTTATAGCAATATGTTTTTGGCATGGCACATCAATGAAGAATAACTGGTCAGTCATGTGTTCCAGAGATATACCGTACTATATGTATAAATCCCTAATTTTATTTTGGCACAAATTTATTTTAATATTGAACATGGGAGGAATTGTCCAAGGTACACTCGCATAAAAACTTAAGAAATCTGCTTTCTCAACATTGTTTTCTAAATAATACATGCAGAACCCAAACATGGCTTATACTGTTGAAAGAGTTCGATGGAAGTTTAAAAATCCCAACCACCCCATGCAAGCAAGAAAGCATCAATAAACCATACAGTCCTCAAACAAGCACAGGGAATCCAAAACTAGTTTCTATGCATTTGTATGGTAAAAAAAACATCAACAATACACTACAATTGTGCACCCCCCCCAAAAAAAATGAATTAAAATACAACTAAATTGTTATTCTCCAGCTAACATCATTCAATCTGCCCTGAGACAGGCAATTACACATCACAAATATAACAGAACCGTTTCCCCTGCAAATGGATACCATACATGTCCGACTCATGCCCCTATGTTAGGATGCTTGTGACTACAGTCTCTGGTACAGGCCTGACGATGTAGGGATAACACAGTATGATGAACAACCTCTCCCATTGTACCGCCTGTTTGTTCCGTTTCTGTCTTTGTCTTTAAAAGACCAGTGCAGAACAAGTTATCTGGGTTGCAACCTTTTAAGTGCAAACATCTTTGGGAAACAAATATGTATTCATTTCACTTTGTTTTAGCAGTGTAAACATACATCCTACATTTACTGTGTGATTAATAGTGTTGCGTAAGAAAAGAGAATGCGGGCTTAGAAATCTTCTAAGATACTCGCTGTGGAGTATTACTCACCTTTGAAAGATTAGTTACAGCAGCAGTTGTGTTTAGCAGCTGCCCCTGATCTGCAATGAGGTACGCCAGGTGTTTTCGTCTCTGGGCCTCAATCATGACCTCTGTAAGAGTCCCCGATATCATCATGGCCTCTCGCAGGAGAATATCTGGCTCTTCTATCTGAGATGGGATGTCTGAGAGAGTGTTAAAGATAGAAGCAGAGTTTTCAGACTGAATTAGCTCTTCCTCCTGCAGGGAAAAAAATAGGGTAAAATTACAAACATTGTCAAGATGAACCTTCATTGGTCTTATTCTAACTGTTTTCTGAAACCTTTATGCTAGCGAGTTACTGTTAGACATTATCAGCATTACTTAGCATTACTGTTCACATAGGGATATAAAGGGAGACGCCCTAAGGCATGTGTATCAAGTTGAGAATACTACAGTCTTTGGGGATGTCATGATTACCTTCATTTTCAGCATGCCCAAGGTGGTTTGGAAGAGGACCAGGGAGCCTTGATAGAAGAACACATCCCAGATCCTTAACAGGAGCTTAATATGAACAACACTGGCAAATGCAGTGAGGAACCAGTGTAGAGTTATGAGAGACAGTTCTACATGTAGGGGAGACAGAAAACCTCATAAGTGACCAATGAGATGCAGAAAGTAGTAACAAAATGGCAAAACCCATTTTCTAAAACAGGTGCTGAATACATAAAGTAGAGTCTCACCAATATCATGTTCTTGTAGTAGCTTATCCAGACGTGGGAGATACTGTACAATAAGGTGCCTCAATACCCGCTGGTCTGTTTGCACACCAAGTAGTGTGGTGCTAAAGTAAGAGGCTGGCACCAAGTCCTCTACAATGGCACTCATCATCCAGAATGCATCCTCTTCTTCTAAGAAGAGCAGCAAGCAAGCAGCCACCTGCCAAAGGGGTGACAGAAAAACAGGCTGAGAAACAGAAAAAAATGAATAACCAAAAGATGCTCGTGATCGCTCATTCATTTGACAGACTTACCATGCCAGTGCCTTGGCAATACCCAATATCTGGATACAACCATGCCAGTCCACGCAAGACTCTCCTGAGTCTAGGAACACCTACACTTTGTAGGTTAGAGAAACAGGCATTGCTGGGCATAGTCCGAAGCAAATCCTTCTCAATCTGGAAGCAAAAGATATGGTAAATTAAAAACAAAACAAAAAAAAACACCTTAGCGGCCATTGGCCCCAATCACAATATGACTGAATCAGCTATGTATTTTAGAGACAGTAGCAGGTTACAGCCTCTAAGAGCATGAGTACCTGCTTAGCTGCCAGAGTCTCATCGTTTGAACTGTTCCTCACAATGTCTTTGTACGTCATTTCAGAATTCCTCTTTTTCTGCAGGGCACCTGAAAGTCTCATCCACAGCTGTGAAAGAAACGGGAGCAATCACCAAACTAAGGTTTTCTTTTGTTTCTCTAAGTAAAATGCAGTAAATCAAACATGCATGGTGTGGCTGTGGGCAGCTGAATTCCATCATCCTCTTAATGGCTGAGGATCAATTTTCAGCATAGCATCATCGTACAAGTAAAATGATAGCCATCTCTTTTTTGTTTCACGCACATTTCTATTTCATTGTGGAGTAGCCAAAATAGTTTCTTCACCTCTCTTGGTAGCAAAGCACGTAGATAGATGTTCACAACATTAACAAGGGCATTAAAAAATGTGTACATAAAATACTTGGAATTTACAGAATATATACCTGTGGCCTCATACTGTGGGGGATTCCTGCCAGGACAAGTAATCGCAGCTTGTCCGAATGTGGGAGTGTGACATCAATCTTGTCCCAAGTTAGGTCTCCCACATCGTGATTGTGCGTGAACTCCAAGTGGGCCTGCCATTTCAGCCTTTGTTGAGGATCCTCAGTGAGTGGAATACCCAACAGCTTACTGGAATTAGGCTCTGCACCATCTGTAGCAATGAGTTAAAGCAGTTAAGAAGAATTATAACTGATGGATGAAGAAAGTGGGCAATGAGGTGAGGAAGAAAGGGGGTGTGGTAGTGAACGTTTTTAAGAACAATTACCAAAGGACCCCATATCCATTACCTTCCTTATCCACTCGGAAGCCAAACTCGTCATATCGGAATTCAGGCTGTTCCACGGTTTTCTCCTTCTGAAAAAATGAATTAGAAGATTGGGAGGACTCTCTGCAAAGCTGGATATTTTACATATAAGCTGTAAGAAGTCTAACTTTCTATCTCAAAATAATTGAAGTTTATTAAATTAAGGCAAATGAATATGTAGTAAAGTATGACAGGAGGCCATTGATGGGTTTACATCTCAAGAGCACCTACGCATAACTATGACAAGGGCCACCAACCATCCCATTCAAAAGTGAAATATTGTATGTCCATTGAAAAAGGAAGACTGGAATGGAAATCCACAAACATATTGTGATGCATAGCATAATAACTGCTTCAAATCAACAAAGAGAAATCAAAACACGATGCAGTGCAAGTAGCAGAAGTTTTTGTGCAGGTTATTACCTGGGTGTACTTGGCAAGTATGTCCTGTGGCCACATACTGGCCGTGAGGGCAGAGAAGGGGCCTCCAGGAGATGGAGTATAGCTCCCTGAATAGAAGGGGGAATAAAAAGCAAAAATGTTTTTTAAAAAAAAAAAAAACTGGTAAAATTTGAAATAAAAATCACATCATGTGGAATAGTAGCAGGAGAAGAACTGAAGTTATATTTGACATTTCCCTTCTAATCTTTCGAGTTTGATCTCAACACAGTTATCTGACAAACATTGACTCTCTATGTGCTCCTGATGAAATCTCACAGTGCTTACTCTGAGGCTCCACACCAGCCTCACAGAATAGCTTCATCTCAGCCCTGAAACCCCATGGTGTGCATTGCTTCTCTCATTAAGACTCAAACTGTTACAGATGAACTATATGTGCAGACTTAACCCGTAACAAGAGCTCCTTCCTTACCAGACATGGTGCCAGTCGCAATGCTGATAGCTCAGGGTGAATATCTCTTGGTGTGATCAGCAAGCAGTACAGGTGAGTGTTTCACGAGGTTGTCCCAACCTCAGGAGAAATGCTGGAGGTGAACATGAGGCGTGGAGCTGGCATGAATATCTATCAAACAGTTGTACATAGAAGCAGGACCTGTGGGGAAACACAAACCATTTAACGTTGATGAATGCTCATAAATATGCAGTCCTACCAGCTCTGTTGTGGTTATATTGTATATCACCCTTAGGACTGTCTCTCTTGGGAGAGCTCGCTCATTGCAATGCAGCTCTAAGATGCAAATAAATAACTTCTGGAAAACATCGCCTCGTACAACCGAAATTAATCTTGACAATGATTTTTACAATTTTATTCAAGCTTACATTTAAAAAAAAAAAAAACTCAATTATCCAAGTCAGCTGCAGGCATTACACTGCTAGAATGTGAGCTTTAAAGGCAAGGATGGACAGTTTTAAAGTTTTACAGACATTCAGGGTGATTTACAAAAGTGATTCTGGCGCAAAATGTAAAAAGGCATTTTGTCATAGCAACCAAGAGAAACTTCTCATTCGTTTTTATAGTTTTTATTAGTTTTTATGGTATCTAAGATAAAATCAGAACTGACTACTAAAAATGTACCCAAATTTATGTTTTTAAGTAATTTTGCCAATGTCTGGAATCACATTTGCCCTCAACAAATGCACCACCAAGCATTGTATTTTCCCTGGATCCCTTTTTGACGACTTTGCCTAAACAACAGTTTTATTGTCTTTTAAAATTTTCAGGGAATGGTACAGAAAGGAAAAAATGGGGGAGGGGGTATCACAGTAAATTACAGAAGTAGCTTCCAACATATCAGTGTGCAGGAGAAAAGGCAGTGATAACCCATGAGAATAAACTTTCAGTAAAAACGGATCATAGGACTAGGCATAGGTCCGACAGATAAAAAAAAAGCGTGGTAAATGAGGAATCCTAAGGTACATAGGAGAGAACCTATCCACACATCTTGTCGATACCAGGTAGCAGTTTCTTGTCGATACCATGTAGCAGTTTCACCTGATAACAGTTTATTTTGGATAGTTTGGTCTAATCAGTGCAGGCATGGTTACATTTCCACCACATTCCCAGAAAAGGAGAAAGTCTAAGAAACACAACGCAGTCACTGTGGTATGGCCCACTTTGATGACCAACAGTAAAGACACACATCATTGTTACATGATAGGATCCATTCTAATTGGGTGATGTTCAGCTGCCTCGCATATCTATTCTAGGCAAACGACTACCTCACCACCAAAAAACCCACTGATATCATCCCACCTCTTTTCTGCAGACAGAACATTACACTCCAATTATCTAATAAATTACCTAGTATTTAAACAATTCGGCTCAAGTGAGGTTTTGTTTCATACACCCCCGAAGGGTGAGGTTTAAGAAAAGTGGGCTGATTATTTTAAGCTGCTACCAAAGTAAGCTGATCTGGCCTCTTACACGAACAGGTAAAGCCGGTTCATACCTAATCTCAGTGAAGACGCCACTAAAGCCTGCAGCATGAACCTTCTCCCAGGTGCAGGACCCTGAAGCCGTCTTGGGGGAATGGACAAAGGCAAAATCTCAAACCTCGTTTGGTTTTTGATCAGTGTGCATAAAGGGAAATGCCCCTTAGCTGTAGAAAGTAAAGTACATCTTTGTAGATACCGAGTTGATATACACGGTATAGATGTAAAACTGATCATTACAAGGTTAAAAGGGGCACCCCAGCCATCATATGAGGGGTTCTACAGATTCTTCTCAAATGTACTTTGCCATCTAAATGCAAGCAGGTGTAAAAATCTCCTATTGATTCGAATGGGAGCACTTTCCAGCTGCTGATTGACAGCTTGATTTAGTGGCAAGATTTTTCATGGAGGAAGAAAGCTTTTGCAGCATAGATGCAAGTTGTGTTTCAGTTAAGCTCTTTGTTTTCTTTTTTTTTTCAGTTTGGAAGAATTCCCCTTTAACTGACTGAGATCAGTGACAATAAGTAAAGCAAGGTAGCCAAAGTGAAACAATGTATGTTTACTCAAAAATCACAAAAAAGCAAGGTCAGTTCCATTTTCCAAGACAAGACGTCCTTGTAATTTTTGTAGCGCGTTCCCTGCATTACTTTACTCTGTACAAAGAGTGTCTGCACTATGATATGCATTAGGCAGAGATCCTCTCTTGGACAATTCAAGCTGGCTTGCGTATTTCATTTTGAACGACGGTATAGTTTTCTCTTACTTCAGCTGCTACCTTCATGTATTTTCACATAAAACCAAACCTGTGTCAGTAACTTATTTCTTAAAAAGTATTTCACAATACAGATGCTTTCCTGCCACTGACTAGGGCAACTGCAAGGCTGCAGCTTCTACCTCAGGTAGGCATTTAAGTTATGGCCTAAAAAGCAGAAATGGTGATGGCCAAGCACTACCATACAAAAGAGCTTGGTATTTAATGCTTCCCCCATACGATTTTAAGAAGCTTTATAGTAGTAGAAAGTGTACTATGGCTGCTTATTATAGCACACTTTCTAGGTGCCAATTTACATAGAAGGCTTGTAGCATTTTAACCCATGTTATGGACATTTGAGTGAAGAGTGGCTCATCCATGCCAGTATATGTTGGTTCAATCTGTGTCAATAGACCCACGTCCAGTGCTAGAGAATATGATGGTTCTTTATGGACTAGTAGTGTATTATGGCACGTGTGTAACAGACTCTGCTTCCCAGCTTTACTTACTTGCACACACTGCAGCAGAGATCATATGCCATAAAAACCCTCCGGGAATTGCAGACATAAAGGCGCTCTGAATAATGTTTCTATAGTTCATAGTACTTTTGGCAACAATGGAGGTTTTGTGCTCCTTCTGTAACCTATTGTAGACTTAATAACAGTATTATAGACTGGATTATTACTAGAATAATACAGAAGGGGAGTAAAACCACCCGCTGCATGTTATCCCGTGTGTACTATTGGGGCAATTCATATTCTTCACTTTGCAATGTACCACAAAAAGTATAATATGTATGTTTTAGTAAAATACAATTTACTGCATATCCTTGTTGTTAATGCAGTTATTGCAGTCTATGCATGCATGTTTTTTTTCAATAAATAAGTTAAAAAAACATACCCTCCACAATTTAGGCATCCAACTATGGATATCTGTGATGGGGGGGTAGTGGCCATCACTCCCAAAGAGCCACCTCGAAGCACGTGGATGTAGAGTGTTATAAGGCTGCCAATCTGGGGACTGCATAGAAGCTCCCACAGTGATTTTACAGCTCCTGGGCTGATCAGGGGATCCATCCCATGGCTCATGATTTACAATGCCCAGCCAAAGCACTGAGGCAGCTGGACTTGAAAACCCGGGACAGTTGGGAGATATGAAAAAGGGGCCTGGAGCATCCCGGCACATTGCCTTTTTCTGGAACCTAATCCAAAGGGAGAGTGAAGATTCAGAGCAGAAAAAATAATAGCAGCTGCTGAACCGGCCCCATAAAGAGGTAAAATAGGAGAGCTAAAGTACTTACTGCAAAATAGAGTGTTTGGTAGGGAATGGGTTAAAAAACAATACAATAAAGCTAGAAAACCCAGCTATGGAGGGGTCAAACTGGTTTTTCTTGATGGCCCGCAATCTCCTTGGAAACATGCTTGTAAGCAGACAGGGGAGGACGTGTAGGAGATATAAACCAGAAGCTAATCAGCCCACGTTTATCTCCTGTCCTGTGGCTTGTACCAGCTAAGCCTCAGCCATGATTACAAACAAGAAAAATACACCATGGTAGCTCTCATAGCGGAACAAATCAAACAACAAAGGGAAAAATATTGTTCAGGATGATATAATGTTAAAAGAGGCAACAAACAAAAGCAACGCATGGTAAACAAAACAAAAAAGTAAATATTTTCCTGAAAATCCAAAAAGCCCACTCAAATAAATCTCCCAAATATGTATGGTTTTACATACATGGTACACAACATATGAAGGTGTAGGTACACAAAGGGTTTATTTGCCACAATTCTACAAAAAAAAAAAAACACACAATGCCTCATTTCTCTGCCTCCTTTGGAGGATTACAGCCTGGTGATCTTCATCATCATTCTGGCCAAGAGCTCAGGTGCCTTTTTTCTTAAAAGTATATATTTATAAAAGTTGTGTTTGCCTAGAAATATATCACCTACCGGGATACAGGCAATCTTTTTAAGTAACCATAGAAACCAAACGTACCATTAACAGTTATTTATCGAATTAGTAGCTGTCTCTGTTAATGATGATGTCAATAGATGGCCCTCTACAACAGGCACACAATAAGTTATTTATGTTACGCAGTTAGACACAAGAACAAAAGGTTACGTGGGTCTTGTTCACATAAGCTTACAATCTAAAAGACAAACTTACGGCGTAAGCATGCAAAGTCAGGTTGCTAGTAATATATGAGCGATGGGACATTGACTGGTTATGCTTTGCAGGACTTTTCACAATACAGGACACAGGAGGGGAGAATAGGTTTCCAGAGGCTTGGATGTATTTGGAGGATATATAATTACTAAATATATATTTACTCTAAACAGAGAGCGCTGTATTGTGGGAATTACCATACTTTATTAAAACAATATATCAAAGAGATGGTTCTATAAAACCAGGATCACCATGAGGTTCTGCCAATACATGTAATTAGTATGATCAGTTACATGTAAGAGTAAGGCAGGGCTGAGTGGCGCTGCGTCCCTGCCTCTGCTAACACACGCAGATAATGAACCATCCAAGTGTAAAGCAGGTGACGTGTCACTAGAACGCATTCGGAAACTCAGACGTGAAACAGCGCAGCCAAGTAATACCTAAGACTGCGGCTGCCACTTGCCCAGCTGTCTTGGGTCACGCTGGCCTCCTTGTTACTGTCTTCTGGACTGACTTTATCTAACAGCTGTCACAATGCGTTTTTATTACCGAGTAACTACACGTCTGGTCAGCTGTCAAATCAGACGAAAATCACAAAGCAGCAGCAGATGGGAACACTTTGCCCACAGAGCTAACAATCTAATCTCTGTTAGAAGACGACACAGAAAGAGCAGCAAACATGCCGCAGGTGCAAATGAACACACGGCCCAAAATCTTTCGCAGACTAGGCAAAGCCCTTGGTTGTATGGAAGGTGCTGAAAAAGGGGTCTCTCCATGCTCACCTTTGGAGGGTAATCTCCTAGAAGGAGGCTTCTTGTTGGGTAGTCCGAGCCCACGTTCCCCTCCGCAGTTCAATAACACAGGATCGCATTCCCTTAGCTGCACATCCTGCTGCGGGAGCTCCTAATATTTACTCTCCTCCCCCTTCTTGCCTTACAGAAAACCGGCAGCTCTTCGTCAAACCCTTTGAGTGCTAGACCAGCAGGTTCCAGACACGCTATCTCCAGAACGCAACGGCCAGTGATCTAGAACGATTCATTACGGAGCTTGTACAGCTAAAGCCCCTTATCTCAATGTACTTGCTTATTCCAACTAAAGCTAAAACCGGCACTTAATCATTTCTTAGGCGTTGATATCATTTTATAATCACGTCATAACTTATGTCATCTGATTACAGCACCTGACTATATCACCTGTGGGAAAGCATGCCGTAGCCGTAAGTTAACCCGATATAAAGAACCACGAGGTATGTTTTATGAACACACAATACACTATGTGTTGCGTTAAAAGGAATTATGGTCCAATTGAGGGAAGGCGTTAAAGGCTGAACAGGTGCTGGAAAAACAGTCAAAGACCTGCTAACTTTCTGACAGCAAATAGACACACAAAAGGAAGGAAATTAAATTCTGTTCAAACACCACCTGTCAAGCAGGACCAGCGTGTCCCTCCTTCTCACACCCCTCCCCGAGGCAACTTATTTGTAGTTTAACAAGTCCGCAGCGAAAGCCGCCCTTGGCAAACCTCAAAGAGTTATAGTATTGCTTTACAGACCATTTCCAAGACCTGCCCTGCTTGAAACGTGTTGCTTTGTATTCTCAATCCAGCCCATACTAGCTATACCTGAGTAAAATTAAGCAAAACAGGTAAATACAGAGAGGAATGTGAGGACAACAGGGTAAGAGTGACGGTTACAAAGGATTTTATTTTCTTACGTAGAAGTGCCTGGCACATTATGGCTGTTCTAAGAAAGTGAAAATGAATATTTTATTTAATATATATATATATTATATTTTTTTAAATGGCAACGTTGTGCAAGTTTTTTTCACGTACTCTTGTAAAGCATAGTGGGCACTATTATGTTAACATTACATTTACTTATATAGCACAAGCAGATTCTGTAAAACAATTTAAAATTACACACAACTGGTACAAAAGGAGAAGAGGACCCTGCTCTGGAGAGCTTACAATCTAGTTGATTCTAGGGATAGGAGGAATATTCTAAAAATAGAAAATTATAGCACTTAACACAACAAATTAAAAATGTTAAGTAATATTCCAAAAGTGTGGTTAATAATATTCAGCTACTAATAGAACTAGCCACAAAACGGCTTATTTTTTCTATGGAGTGGCCTTTTAAAAGGACCCTGCTTGCCATTCAGGGTACCAAGGCTTGGAGTCGCTCCTATTGCTTGTGAACATTTGTTCCTGCCACAAATATAAGAGCTAAATGAACACAATTCTTCCTTTCTGTGTATAAATTTAACCATGACATCATCATAATGCAGTAGATCAGTAGATGTTATACGTTAACCCCAAAATGTAGTATCCTCAGATTTGCTTGGAAAGCACTGCGGTTCCTTTACCGTTTCTCAATATGTATTTCCCAACCCAGGACCTAGAAGGCTTTTTTGGTGCTAAACGTCATGTATTGCAAATGTTAATGGGCAAAAAATGTGCTCCCATACAAAAGCCTCGCGGCAGCGCAGGACTTTCTGCTGTTCCTATACCAAACAAAAAAAACCCACTAGAACATTAAATTATAGTTTTATTTCACTTCTATGGAAATAGCGGGGCTGTTACTTTAACACACTAGATGGTGCGCAAATAAACGATGTTTGCACGGCGTCACAATTAAGTTGAGGAAACCAAGAACATTCTAAGCAGCTGTTCAAAAACCTTGTCGGCCGGTCCGGCAGGGTCAAACAAACACATTGAACAGATATGAAGAGAGTACATGTTCTTCTCGTTCAATACGCAGAAAAAAGGCACGTTTAAACGAAAAATACAATTCAAGATTTTTACTTTCCCGTGTAATCAAGACAAAACATCATTAAGGGGTTAAAAATGACTGGGTGAGTCTTCTTAAAATTAGTTGCATCCTCGCAAAGAAGGTGGGTTCGGGATCTAAATATCCGGTACTGGATACCAAACATTAACGAAATAAAAGAAAGGCTTGCGGAATCAAGAATAACGAAGGGTAGAGGTGAAATATCTATAAATTGAGAATTATCAAGGTTACCTGATTTTTCTACGCACCATTAGTGGGACATTCTTAGAACAATGCCCACGGATATCAAGTCACAGATCGGGTAACGTCATAGTCAGAAACCCACGTTTTGGGCCATTATAGACCTGCAACATTTCACACACACTGTATTATATATATGTACACACGCAAGTACATACATACATACCGTATATACACACACACACCTCCCAGTGGAACTATTTAAGCCTCTAGTTATTGCTGCTTTTTTGACGTTTTAGCATTTTACCGAAACTTAAAACCTGCAGGGTTATTTCTTGATATCATTTACGTGATCTAAACCTATGATCCATGAACTTCCATTTATACTTTCACAAAGCGTGTATTCTTCACCTGGACTCCGCTGCACACCGGAATTCAGTTGCTAGAACTTCTTCTATCATCCCATTAACAACATTTAACGTCGTGTAGCAGTCCATAGCGACTGGTTTTGTTATATATATGAAGAACCCTCAAATTGGATTTCAAACCTTATTGTCACTTGTACTTTTATACAGCATTGAATGCAATATATTGTTTCTCTGGTTTTTAACAAAAATAAATATACTCCACTCAAGCGGCGGTGGGGGATGCCTTCAGCCAGATCAGGCTTCCCAAACAGAGAGAAACAGCTCAGCAGCTTCAGAAATTATTACAAAAATATTAAAATATATATGCATATAGAAAGCACATGGGAGCAAGGCACGCACAGGCAGTTATAAAACGGTACCAGGAGGTTACCAGTTCATCAGCTGAGTTGGTGAAGAACTAGATCATCAGACACGCTCACCAAGCCACCTACCCACCCAATACAAGAAGTAAAAAATCCACAAACACATTAAAATGTATATCCATGCTCATAAAAACATAAAAAATAGCAGATTATGTTTTGTGGAGAAATCCCATCACCCTCAGCCTGACCGATGAGGGTAATGGGAGTTTTAGTCCACGGAAATGGATGCTCCAGGTGAGCAAAGGATGGCATTCATGAGAAGATGTTTGTTTTAGCTTTTGGTTTATGCTTAAAAGTATTTATTTGGTATATTTTGCCATTTCACTATATATACTATAATATATATACATATATTGTGCACCTACCCTGGCCTGTGTGCCGTCCTGTTGGGAGATGAGCGTGTTATATATTATTAATTATTATTATGCTTTACTTATAGACCGCTGCGTAATCTGTCTGTTTTTAATAATAATGATGATAATAATAATGCGTCCTATAGCTTCCAGAAAACATACAATACACTATTTGTGAAATTCTTGCTTGTAATCCATGCAAAAAAAAAAATGATAACCAAAGTGAAAATAATAGCCACCGAAAATTGATATAATGGCTGATTTTGGCAGAGATTGGTAGTCAAATGGCTGCATTTCAAGTGCCATACTTTGTGTGGTATTTATTGGGGTTGTTTTATGTTCATGAATACAAACTATACAGCAATGTATATCTTCTAATATGGGAATTCTCTACACATAAGGTACGTGGTTAAACAATTATTTGTGAGTAGGGTTTGGCCATTCAGCAGTACCAAGAATGATCTCTACTGGTGCATTGCTATGCGTTCAATTCAGGAAAGGAAGTGGAACCGCACCTTTAATAGTAAAACCTATGGATACATCATCTCATTGTGCAGCGCTGCCTCATACGACCACAATATATTAATAATAAAAAAATAATAATAACTTATTAAATACTTTATATATCAGTCAGAAATCTTGCCACGCTCCACCTATTAAAGACACAGCTACTGAACACACAGAAACTCGTGCGAAAAAAACCCAAAACAATACAAACTAATCAACAAACTGTTTATATTTGGTGTAAAGAAACGTATTTCCGTGCTGCCACATTGTTGCAATATACTTGTTTCCTCCTAACGCTAAAGATTTTGGACAGGATATCCCTTTGTGGAATCGCAGGATTATCAGCCGTATCCGCTGCCCACACCTGTCAGAGATCGGGCCTGATTTGATTTATCCCCCCCCGCCGCTCCACTACTTAGCAATTCATTCTGGAAAAATAATGGAGCAATCACCATAGCAACTAAACAAATGCCCTTGTTCATTGCTCCATTTGTGAAACTTTGCACCGTATTCTTGTGCATTTGTTTTGTTGGACATAAATATTTCTTTATCTTCTGTCTGCTGAATCTAACAGTAGCTTTGTGGGTTTTCGGAATGGTCTCAGTGGGGGATCTTTGAAATAAATGAACCCCAAAGTGTTTATCCAACCTTTGTTCTCCGATTCGCTACAAAGAGGCAGAAGACTTGGTAAGAGCGCTAGCTGCGCAGGTTAGCGGGTGCCGTAAAATCCTGAACAGAACGAGCAGGTTATATTCAGGGCATTTCCGTTAGAAGTCATGCAAGGCTTTACGTTATATTTCTCTGGCCGCGCATTAACATGAAGCGATCTACACGGTAAGTTTATGCCGTAATAAGGAAAGAAAAAAATCATCTTATGAATGATTCTGGAAATTTTAAAAAATAAAAAAAATAAAATAAAATGGACTGTTGGCAGGAAATCAAATTCTAATTACAATGCAATGCGTTCCAGGTAACAGTGTGGATCGGGAGATTCAATGGCGTGATGGCTCCTTATGATATATGACAGATCGGTGCGGCTTTGAAAGGGTTTTAATAAAGCAGGGACAGGCGGCATTAGATGTGAGTCACAGTCGCACGTCAAGAGGAGACCGTTCCTGCGTCACGCGTCAGAGAGAGAGAGAGCGAGAGAGGTCCTATGAACACAAAGTGCAGGAGCAGATGCTGCTTTCCTTAATGGGGGGGGGACATTAATCCTGTCAATGGCCTGCAACACATCACTAGGCAACTGCAGCCCTGCTGAATACATTAGGAAAGGTATTCGTAGTTAGCTAGCCGTGTGTGGCACGGTAGCGTCAGACATACCACAGACTAGTATAACCCCACCACACGAAAGGTTTTAAACGGGAAATTACGACTCGCACTTAATATTAATAGTTAATATAACAAGTGGCTTTCGGTTGCCATCATTTGCCATCTGCCTCATCCGGCCTTTCGCATGAGACCCTCCACACACAGCCTGTCCACATCAGGCCCTCGACACACAACCGGTTTATGTGAGCAAACCAATATCAGCTCTCTTACCATCACGCCACGAGAGCGCCACTATCAGCTCTCTTACCAACACGCCATGAGAGCGCCACTATCAGCTCTCTTACCAACACGCCACGAGAGCGCCACTATCAGCTCTCTTACCAACACGCCACGAGAGCACCACTATCAGCTCTCTTACCATCACGCCACGAGAGCGCCACTATCAGCTCTCTTACCAACACGCCATGAGAGCGCCACTATCAGCTCTCTTACCAACACGCCACGAGAGCGCCACTATCAGCTCTCTTACCAACACGCCACGAGAGCGCCACTATCAGCTGGGTCACTGGCAGCATGTGTGACTCCGTGACGCCATGATTTATTTATATAGTTACCAAAAGGGGGGGGAAACTTTTCTGTAGATCTCTGTCTGTACAGAATAACATCTCCCCAGACAGGAGGACAACACCTTCCATAACAACCCCCAATGCCCATCAATGCACTGATCACAATGCACACCCTTCTGGCACTGAATGGGTTACGCACACTGCCCCCAGCTCAATGCAGGTGCAGCTGTCTCTGTCTGTCTGTCTCTCTGTCTGTATGTCTGTCTCTCTGTCTGTATGTCTGTCTCTCTGTCTGTATGTCTGTCTCTCTCTCCCGGTGTCCATAGCGCTCTAACTAGCTTCTACATATATCACCGCTATGGATTTCTCCCTCCACCATCGGCCAGCACAGTGTTACCTGTCATCTCGCCGTGTCCGCCATTCATTCAGGTTGGAAGCATCTTTCCGCACCTCTACTCGTGCGTGTCTAATGTCCCGGATGTTTGCACGAGACCCCCTGGCAGTACCCGTCTCTCTAACAGCTGAGTCGTTCTTGACTCCCAGTCGATCGCAGTCTCTCCACTAGCACCAGACAGGCGCTTCGTGCGTCATCAGTGCGCATGCGCGGAACACATTAGCCGGCTGTACCGGCATCATCGCCAAGGCCTCCGCCAGGCATGCAAAGCATTGTGGGACTAAAGATGCTGTTGTCTTTTAACTCTTGTACCGAATCAAAATTCTAGCAACAATAGGTAATTAACAAGCAGATATAAACACGGATGTCAAAACCATACATGTTACATAAACTTTGGATTACTTTTATTGAGGGAATATGGCAATCTAGATAATTCTAATTAGTGGTCATACCTAGAGTTTGTGGCACCCCCCCTTAAAAATGTAAAGAAACCTCTGCCCCTGAACCAGCCTGCCTGTGCCACCTCTGCCCCTGAACCAGCCTGCCTGTGCCACCTCTGCCCTTGAACCAGCCCGCCTGTGCCACCTCTGCCCCTGAACCAGCCTGCCTGTGCCACCTCTGCCCCTAAATTCTGCCCTCATTCATTCACTCATTCCTTCATTCACCCTCCTGCACCCCCTTACATCATCTACACATTTCACTGATCCGGGGTCATGCAGGTGTCTATACACACTGTGCGAAGAAACCAGGGGAAGTAGGAACATTGGTGGGAAAATAGAGTTTTCTCACAAAGTGTGTGGGCGCCACAGCGCTAAGCAGCAGGCCTGTGTTAGGCGGCAGGGCAAGTCCCAGGGAGCATTACCTGGACTGGCAGTGGGAAAGAAGTGAAAGCGGCTAAACACTGTTCAATTTATAGCGCTATTTTTTATTACTAGAATCAGATTAAAAACACATTTTCAAAGAGCTGTATATTATCCATTTGTATGTGTACTAGCTCTGTTACCTTAGCTTAACCTACTAGACAAACACCCTGACTTCTTATCATACTGCCTGTGGGAAACAAAACAACTGTTCATTGTTAACCCCTTAAGTAGCAGGCTGTTTTACATTTTTTGTACCCTTCGTGACCAAGGCTATTTTAACACTTTTGTGGTGCTCATGTTTTGCTGTAATTTTCTCCTCTCCTATTTAGTGAACCCACATACGTTATGTATTGTTGTTTTTTTTCAGAACAAGAAGTGCTTTGTTCATATACCATATTTTGATCATATCAAATTTCCTATAAAAACAAAAAAATATGATGAAAAATTTAAACACCACTTTTTCTCAATTTTATTTTAAAAATTATTTTACTCAACTACAAAAGCTAATGAAAAAGCCTGCTAAATAGATTCTATTTGTCTTGAGTTTAGAAAAACCTTTTTTTATCCAAGTTATAGGGCAATAAATACAAGTAGTGTTTTGCTATTTCAACACCATTTTTTTTTTTAAATCTGGTCATTCTGCCCCATGTGCTATTTGGGACATCTTTGAAGCTAGCCATATGCAATTTACCCCCTTCAAACCATATATTTTTGAAAACTAGACACCCTAAGGTATTTCAAATGCTGGTATTTTAACTCTTTCTATGCACTAATGAACTCTTTCCATAACACACATATTTTGTGTTTTTTATCACAGAAATTATACTTCAGGTATGAATTTATAGCTCCTGATATATGTCATGCTACACTTGGGAAGTGCACAATTTTTTTACTTGAAACTTTGACATCTGGTCCTTCTGCCACCATGTCCTATTTCAGACATCTTTGAAGCTGGCTTCAATTTACCCAATTTATTTTTGAAAACTCCAGGGTGTTTCAAATGGTGGTATTTTAACCCTTTACATGCACTAATTCTACCACCAGCCTTTGTCAAAGTTTGTGGTAGTACATTTTTGTGTGTTCTTTTTCACACATTGTACTTTAGGTACATTTTTTGTTGGAAGTGGATGGTACCCCATGATGGTGACATCACTGCATAATTAATTTTAAGTGTTACCTTTTTTCCAGCTATTTTTGTTTTTTAATATTTTACTAATCACATTATGATTAGAAAGCTGGGCTACGTTGACTTACATGGTTGAATGCAATACCTGTAATCAAACAGCAGGGGGAGCCCAGAGTTCTCAAGAGGGTCTGGACTCTTGGAAAGCTGTTTTTTTTTTTAAAAAAGGATGCCGCCATCTGGCAAAAGGCAAAATCTGGGGAGGGGCCTGCTGTCGCTCTCTTTGTTGCTGAATCCCTCGACATTAAGGCATTACAGAAACATCTTTTAAGCAAATCTTTGATCGCATTCTAAGGTTGTTTAATCCCATGCAGACACGTCATTGGTCGTTAACTGTTTTGCATGACGTACCAGGCACGTCACTGGTCGTTAAGGGGTCTAATTAAGTCTGTTCCTCCAAAGACTATTATTAGTCTATCATAAATGGTTGTATTAGCCGGGAAAGTCACCAAAAATATCACGATTGACAAAAATGGCAGCATCTAGGTCTGCAGATAAAGGAACTTTATTGAAACAGAGATAAACAAAAGTTTTTGTCAATGCATCACTGTATACAGGTCAATGACACCACCCACCCCCAATAGCATGTTTATGTATGTTTATATTTTTCCATCATAGACCTGATATAGTTAGATTATCTGGAATAAAGCTTCCTATTTCCTGAGAACCGTTTGACCCCTACCCTTCTCTTACCGAGTTCACTACAGGGTCACTATGAAAAAGCAGCACTCTTTCTAATGCCATTCAGTGCAGTGCATAGACAAAAGAAGTAGGCCGAATATGAGTGTTTTAGTTAAGACTTAATAATGTGTAATAAAGTTTGCTTTGTCTATCCTTTTGGCTTTGACGTTCCATGGAGCTTTCTAATAAGGGACAGTTTAAAGGGAGTGAGCAGAGCAATTCACAAGCTTGGTGAATGAGGTTCCATGGAGTATAAACTCTTTTGTGCTTTACTGCAATATACAGAGGTGGTGTGATGCTATAGATCGGGACCTTTATATGTACGTCCTCAATTTCATCTGGAGACTTCATGCGTTCTGTTGATTTAAAAAGGGGACAGCGTCCCAGCCAATGTTTTCAAATGGCTGGGCTATCCTCATTCAACACTAGGCCAGTTCTGCTAGAGTTCACATGTGTACATAAGATACTTCGAATTAACCTTATGGTAAAGAACAGGAGGTAAAAGGAGTATTCGTCTATGTCAATTATCACCCCCTGATAAGTTGCTGATCGGTGGTTCAGGAAGCCCTTGTCTGGTTAAGGTGAAGAAAACAATAAACCACATGAAAGCAACTTAAGTAATGCTAGGTCTGCCACTTATACATAGACCACAACTTCAATAATGTTAAATAGCTCAAAATCCCCTTTATGTATGGTGTACACACACACTCAGTAGCATATCGGCTTAAACCTGCATGTAATGATCCCGAGTCCATCTTATTTTCTTATTTAAACGTGATATTTACATATGTAGGGTCAAGACTAAGTACAAACACCTATGACCATGTAAAAAATTGCCATTATGAAAACTGTCCTTAATTACCACTACCATTCTTTACCTTGGTATTAACTCAAAGTGCTCAAAGTGATATCTGTATATCCTGATGACTGTTTAGTTATAACACTTTTTTCCCAGAATAGTGCCGCAAAACGTGCACCCACTAATGACACACACAAATAAATTTGAGTCCCCCCCATTTTGATTTGGCACATCAATATTACTGTAACGGCAGCAGGCATAGCTGAATTATAAGCGTATTCCCTGAACAAAGCAGTGAAACCCACTGGTTTATTTGCAAAATAAATATTATTAAATGAGACATTTCACAGGTCCAATTCAATCTTCACATCCATCTTGCTCTGGTAGGGGGATAACAGCGGAACCACTTCTTCCTTCACAAACTTCACGACCTGTTAAAATGAAGCAGACAACCAAAGGAGGTCTTTGAATGAGCCTGGGCTGGATTATTTCTCTGTTACTTATGCACATTAACAGACATAAAAGCAGACTCGCTGTAAATGTCATTTTTTGGTTTTTCTGACCTGCTGTGGTGCTCGACCAGTAAAGGACTTTGGGTCCAGCAGCTGTTCCAACTGAGAATGTATGGGGGCAAAGTAAGGATCAGAGCGGATTCTTAATATAAGGTCGTTGTCTCCTCCATCCTGTTTAACAACAGCAGCAGCTTGTTGTGAAAGTACTCTGATGCGTTCATGGCAGTCCTGTAGGAGACAAGAGAAAGGACCATCACAACATTTTTCCTGGTCTAAAGTACACAAATGCATTTTGTATACGGATGTACAAAGAAACAGTTGAACAATTCTTCATCAAGGACTCATCAAGATTTGAGGGGTGGCGGCAAATCATAACAGTCCAACAAAAGTTGGACTCCTGCCTATTCCTGGCATATAGGATGTCCCAAATTTTGTAAACTTAATATGTATTAATTCTGCATTGCAATATACATTTTCTTTGAGTGTTAAACACACTGCTGTACACAGTAATAAATAACTAGTATTAACCTCTTCACGGCAAAGCCTGTACATGTACGGGCTCACACTGCATTGCCATTAATGGGTTTTAGGACTACCCATTGTCCTTAAGAGGTTAAATAGTTTGGTTGTATCATATTTTGTCCCAATAAAAGTAATATTTATATATATTTTGGGTCTGCCATGAACTCACCTGTCTGTTCCCTCCATTCTTCACCATCGCCATGATCACATTCTCGGTTGCCATGAAAGGCAGTTCCTGGCGGATTCGCCTCTCAATTACCTGTCAATAGAATTACCAGTTGTGTCAACTCCTGCCACTCCTCAAATGCAAGACATCTTGTTTGTTAAAGTTTTTGAACTCGTAAAAGATTAAAACTATTAAAATGTACTGCACAATGCATGCTACGACAAGCTGCACAAAGAGATTTATCAGATTAAGTTCATCGAAATACGCATTTTCTACGTTCCATAAAAAAATGTTGTACGTTGTAAATTCTGTCAGGATAATATGCTCTTGTATTAAAGACACTGCTCGACTTAAACTAATGACTGAGCTTTCAGTATGTTAAATCACTAAACCTGATCAAATCTGGCATTTTATTATTTTACCAAGATTCCTTCCATAGCAACACAAGGGAAACATAGATTTTTTCCATGTTTCTATGGCAACAATCTACCAATGGCTGCTTTTGTGAACATGGCAATTTAAGTTACTGGGAAAGACTGACGCAATCAGCAGTACTTAGGTTTGAATGTTTCGGTTTTCTTTTAATACTTTTTATTGAATCAGGGTGTCTGAATGTTGCATTTCCCCTGAAACATTATTCAACTTATCAAACATTTCTTCAGTGAAGAAACCAATTTGTTCGTTATATCTAAGCGTCTGCATCAGTATCTCTTTGAATCTTCTCTTCTGCTTCTATCTTGTCAACCTCTTTCTGTCCATCCACCAAGCAATACACGTTGAGATCGATTTGTCTCACCTAAAACTGCGCAAGGCGGTACTATTCTGTATTGACTGCTCTCCTAACAATTTCACAGCAAGTAGAAAAAAAAAAAAAAGCTATTTTTGTCTACTTATCAATACAGCAACCATTCATATTTTATACCCATCACTATGTAAGAGGGCATTACTAGCTAATAACTGAATAAAAAAAACACTGCACTGGACTTTTCAATAAGCTTTTCTTCCAAAGCGCCTACACCATATATTGAAGCACTGCAGGAATGACTCACCGCTGTGTGTAGGAATCAACGGAAACGGCACTCAAGAGAACAAAATCGACACATTTGTCTTCCTTGTACATAGGCACATTAACAAAAGCCACAATCTGTACCCAAACACCTTATGTTGCCAACCGATTAGAGCGTAATTGAGACGTGTAAAGGTAAGTAAGCCCCTTATGCAGCCACTACTCATTCACAGGGTCCGCAAACAACCGTTGTGATAGTAGAAGAACAATTACCAGGCTGCTAATCCTACAGTAAGAACACAGACCAGTATGATTAGCTTTACAACACCATACCCTGCTCTCAAATACCAACCAGATCGTGGATTGTTTCTTTATGAATTTACCTTACTGAACCCCCCTTGTCCAAAGCAAAGCATAATGCTGCAATCAAGGCGCTAAGCTTTATTTCCCTACCCCAACTCAGCGCAGCCACAGCACTGCTGCATTCACTGCAGAACCCAACTGCAAGGGGCCAAAGACTGGAACCATGTGAACGTGCACCTTGCTTTTATACCTAATCACTGCAAAGAAAATTTTAGGCATGTCTACCCCTTCAAAATAATCTAGTATATAATAATAGTATTCATAACTGTTCATATATCATCCACCTCCCAAGGATCCATATCACATCTCATCCATGCTCTGCCTCTTGGAACCCACACAAAAAAACCAATACAATAAAATTCCTATGATGTAGTCTGGTAGTTCTAGAAATCCACATGGAGACAGCTTTTCTTTGTTCAGCAACCTTCTTTTTTTATATTTATTTATTTTACAGATGAACTTACTTTGGGATATACCACAAGCCCTTCGGAAATATTCTGCAAAGTACTGAGAACAATGTCAGCTGTCAGAAAAGCTTCAGCCAAACAAATGCGCCTGTTAAACAGAAAAGAATCAGTCTTATATACAAGAAATCAAGGTGACCAGTGACAGCAGCATGGTACATGAGACCGACATCTCAGAAGGCTTATAACTACCTATTGGCACTGTCATCCAGGGTGCGTTCAAACCACTGCACGGCGGCAGTCTGCAATGGGTTCATAATCAGAGTCATGAGGTGACGGGCCAGACTGCAGCAACGTTCAGAACGCATGGGATTCCTCTTGTATGGCATTGCACTTGATCCTGGAAAGAAGGAAAATAAAGCACTGCAAGATTAAGAAAATCTGAAAGTATCACCCACAGTATTTAAAAACACTGTGCTGAGTACAGCTATGACGTAACATATTCTATATGGTCACAGGGAAGCTGGCAGTAGGACAACATACTAGAAATAAATGTCCGCTTCCAGGGAAGAAAAACAAATTATACTGGCCAACAAAATGGGCCACCAGCTATTATTTTGAGAGGGGGAAAAAAGCTAAATTGGTATTTTCTGTCACCAATTACAAAAACAAAGCTTTACCAGTTCACCTATTCCCTTACCTTATTTGTTTTCATTTCATAATATTCTAGGTTTTATAGAATGCACATAAGGGACTATGTGCTGCCTGCCGCCACCATGATCCACAAATGTAATTACATGGAAATAGTATTATTCCCAACGTATGTCCTTCGTACAAATTCACGTGAGAACGCCAGCATGTTTCCGAATCACACTCACCAATCTGCTCCTTCTCGAAAGGCTCCTCTACTTCTTTCAGGTTGGCCAGCAAACGGATATCAGTGCAAATCTAATGTAGAAACAAGGTAATGAATTTCTGTGTAGAAAGCACACAACTGTCCATAGGACCAACTAACCAGGGAAACAATATTATATTTAAATATTATGCCTCCCTGTTTGTGTTCACTTTAATAAGCTTCCGCTTCTCATCCTGTCTACACGAGGAGGCCTCTACCTTTTCTATCCATTATAATGACCACTGCCATCCGCCCCACTCCCTACGAAACGCGTGATCCACCTTCCTCTGTCTAGGGTCATACCCGTGTCCTTCTCCACTACTCTCCTAAAAGGACATTTGTTCCATTGCCGCAAAGCACTTTTCTTGGACCACTTTTGTAGCCCTGAGGAATCCCAAACTATTTACATGTGTATATGATAATTACAAGTATAATGAATGCAAGATGTTAAACAGGACATTAATAATGAAAACCAAGATCTCCAACGGGCATGGACTGCTAAACAGCCTTTGCTCGTGGTTTCTGTAAAGACATTAAGGGTTTAATTCTGATACACAGCCATAACCATGGTTACTAAGAAGGTTTTGATTTTTGAAAAAAACATGCATTTCACTTTTTCCAAATCACCTACTGGGCTCACTTTTCAAATAGCACTCAGGAACAACAGGAGACAAAGTAAATGCTAACACGTTACAGAAGAGGAGAAAAAAAATCCTTCCAAATCTAGCTTATGCGGAGCCTTCCAAATTGACAGGTGACCAGAATTCAGTTGTCATTTTCTGTATCCATAGAAAACAAGAGCCAGCTTTAAAGCAGGCTCTGGGTAGAATATGTTACAGAACAGAGAATTGCCAGTGTCCAGCGCTGGGAATAGATAAATGAAGGTTGAGAGCAAATCGAGTGCGATGTTGATAACCGTTTCTCATTAGTAAAGATCTCATTGTTAACAACTAAGACATAAAAAAGAACATTATACCTGCATTTTCTGATACAGCAGAATATTTACCTGTTATTATGACAATCTGAGTTTATGTAGGGATTAAGTATGACTTCACCCACCTTGTGGACTGTGGCACCTAAACTGGCCAAAACAGACAGCACTTCCACATCCACTTTGCGACTGTAGGTTTGCCCCGTCACTATATACGCTCTAAAAGAAATACAGATCATTTAAAGGAGAGATCCTGAGAACAGGAAGCTAAGATAGATTCTTACATGGTATACATATAAAGTAGGTTTCTTATGGGACAGCCTTGTGATAAAAAGTGGATCTGAGCAATTTGTTCTGAAAAGCTTTGCATCTGCATGCCAAGTATCTGCGTGAGATTTTATGACACAGTCCTATAGCTGAAATCCTTAGAATACATAAGAGGTCATGTGCTACAGTATGACATATTGAGTTACCTTTTGAAACCTGCCATGCAAGTCACCAATCTGTCCAGCTCTTCCACCTGTTGAACGAGAAACATAATCAAGGACATACCCAACCAGAATAAGAAACAGCCCTATGAAGAGTACTTGAATGCCCTTACCTTTTCATGGTCACCCTCAAAGAGCTGAAGGAAGCTGGCTTGCGTCCCAGTAGTACCCTTCACCCCTCGGAATCTGAGGTCATTACGGGCTCGCTCCAGATTACGCAGGTCCATACACAAGTCCTGCAACCAGAGACAGGTTCGTTTTCCAACGGTGGTCAGCTGGGCAGGCCTGCAAAGAGATAATGTACTATAAACAAGCAGCAAGTAAATGGGAAGTCCTGATGTGTGTGTGCACGATATATATACACACACACACAAAAATAAATTTATTTAACAATTATTAATGGTTTTAGGACAGTACAGTTTAAATCTTGCAATATGAAGTTGTCTGAATGTACTGCCACCAAATTTTTCCTAAAGTCAGAACACAAGTGTTCCATCCTCAGCTGCGAGTTTTTTCTGCGCAACAAGACAACTGCTGTGTTTACTTTTCTCTTCCAGAATTACCTGAGACTAAAGTCACATGAAAATTGTCATGTGCGCTTTTTAGTGCATGTTAAAGCAGTGTTTCTTTAATGGTTTTTCCCAGTGCCAATACATAATGAGAATACTTTGGTATGCATGGCATGATCTTGAAGAATAGGGAAAGCTCCTGGACAAGTTCTTAAGTCAATGAAAGGCTATCTTTTCTCTATAATTTATCTTATATATCTCTGGCAGATCCACTTTGATGTCAAGCAAGACAATGCAGAGTAAAAGAGCTACACTAAACAGGCTTCATACTCACTGGTAGTGCGTGAACCCTAATGTTGGAAGGTCAGAATATCTTTCTGCAAAGTCAGCCAAGCGATTTATAACCCGAGCAAGCTGCAATGGCAAGAAGACAGGTGTCACTATGTATCACACTGGCACCAAAAGCACATATCCTATTCCAAATGTTTGTTTCATAGCAAAAGTAAAAGATTCCTTCCTCACCTTTGGAATTAGCAAATCAAAACCATCCCGCAGTACAATAAGGTCCTGTGGAATAAAGAAAGAATGGTAAATATCATGAACACTTAGAACAAGCAGCAGGAGAGTGGTTTTGCTTTCACGTTGATTTTAAAGAAATGTTACAGACATGACATATCGGTTGGAGCTGCTACCAAACCAAGCTGCCATATTCAGAAATTCTAAAGCAGACTAATGGCAGACTCACTGTGTTGTCGCCCACGTAGCAAGAGGTTGCTCCCAGATGAATAATGGGTGCTGCTTTGGGGCAGCAGTGGGCAAACGTGTGAACATGAGCCATGACATCGTGGCGCAGACGCTTCTCTTCCTCGGCAGCCATCTTGAAGTCTATATTCTCTAAGTTAGCCTCCATTTCTTGAATCTGCTCCTCAGTAATCGGCAGACCCAAGTTCTGCAAAATAAACATATTTATTTCTTCAAAATCAGTTTATACCGCAGTGCATGTTTTTTTCCTCCTTCTGCAATATTTACCAAGTACTGATACACAGAGAATGTATATAAAAAGGGGAGACGCCAAAAGTACTGTTTCCCTCAGACAAAACATTAGCAAATCTCTCCAGCATGTAATGCAGCTATATAAATAGACATTAGTAGAGCTGTCATTTTATGTTTTCTCTGAAGGTAAACATTACAAAATCTAGCACAGACACTTAAGAAGCCTTTCTGGGTCATAAATCCATCAGGGCCTGCTTTCATATCACAATCAGGTAGCAGCACACTCTTCTCTATGGGACAGTGGGTCCATCGGGTGTTCTCCTTCCTCCTGGGCACACAAGGATCAGTCAGCTTGGCTTACATGTTGTGACAAGAAAGCAAAAAACCTAGATTCCACGTGTGCAATAAAACAAAAATAATACTCCCCAAATGCAAGCAGCTACCAACGACACTCTTCCTGAAAGTGTTTACACAGACGAACAATAAATCATGGAGCGCATATACATAGGGGAAAAAAATAAAATAGTGCAATATGTAGACACTGAAAAAACTGCAATTTCACTTTATTTTCTCAAATGTTCTCCTGAGGAAGCCGACGAACCATCGGCGAAACGCGTTGAGAGATATACAAGAGAAAGTATACCGGAACACCTGCTGATCGAGGACATTCCATCTTTACACGTTTTTGCACACTATTAGTTTAGCTGTGCCACGTCTAACTGTAAGTGTATCCAGACTAACTTGAGGCCATTCCTGTGGAAGATACTGCACCATTTCCGGTTCATTTGTTTTTACAGGTCTTAGAAGCTATTAAATAGCTACTGAATCCTTTGAAGAGCCTGTTTTATCCAGCGCGCTTGTGAGTGGATTAGACACCTATTTAAAAAAATTCAGTGTTTACATATTGCACTATTTTATTTTTTCCCCTATGTATACGCGTTCCATGGTTTATCGTCCGTTCTTACATGTTGTGAGCCAGCTGGGTTGCCCATTTGTACATAACATAATAACAGGTAGTATTATCTTAAAATTGGAAAAAGTACAGATTTCAACAAGATGGGCTGTGGCACTAAAACATACACTACATCATTAGAGTTCACGACTAGCATCATCATTCCTTGATTATGTTTCCTTATTTGATCATTTTCTTTCTAATGAGACACATTTGAATGCCAATTTACCAATATAAAGATCAGATAAGCACAGTATGATTTAACAGTTTACATTTTATTGATTCATTTTTGAAGCTTGTAGTACAGCATCAAGCTTTTTGCTTTCTTTTCATACATTATGGCTTATTCATAATTCACAAGGCCACAATGAAAGCAATGCAACTTGTGACAATCTCGTGAACAAGTACTGAAACTAGTGTTCAAGAGTGGAGCTGAGAGGGACTACACACAAAGCAAGAAATGGGGCGGAATGACTGGAATAAAAGCCTATTGACATCAGCAGCCGCTAATTTAGATAACAATTATCTGTCCTCTCTATGACACCTCAAGAGGTCAACCAGACGCTTCCCAGACTCTACTAACTTTATAAATCTTGAGCACTTTAAAGGGTAAGTTAAATGGGGAAAAAAATTATTTAATATAAAATGCAGTGCTGTATACCATTATGTAGGTTAGCTCGTTCTGTTATAATAAACTTCCTTCATCTGCAGATCTAGTGGCTACTATTGTTGTCAGTGATGTGATATTTTGACGTCCTCTGCTCGGACACCACACTAAGATGATTTTTATGGCAATCCTAATGAAGTCCATTAATCCATACAGACTTTCATTAGCTGGGAGTGCCCGGATGGGTGATTAATAACGAGCCATTCAGCTGTTATAAGGAGTCACTGTGCTTGCCAGGTAGATCAGGCTATGATAACAGAACTAGAACACATACAAATGGCTAATATGCAGCTAGAACTTTTTGTTTGTTTGTTTTTTTAAATGTATGGCTAACACATGAATTATATAATCCAGTCTCAAATTGAAAAAAATATATAATGGCTGTATTTTAATTCTGATATTAGCTGTAACTATTATAGTGCATTATTATTCACAGGTTTACTTGGCAGAGGGAAAAAAATAACAGAACATTGGAAAAGAGAACAGGAAAAAAGGGGTTGATCTGCACTGTGGATAGGCCAGCAGCACTAGGGTTAAGTGGGTTGGAGAAACCCTTGTGGAGACTAAACATAGCATACAGCTAATGCCACCCCCAGCTTGTCTAAAAATAAAAGGTATCTGTGCCGTTACCGTTTAGATTGCCTGCATGATCTATTCCTCTCTACCCACTATCTGGTTATATAAAATCCAGTAGCGCATGCACTTTTCTGCCTGGTGTCACAACCTTTTCACCAGAACATCAAATCATGGAGGGAGGGGGCAATGCAACGCATGTCACATGATACAAATCAATGTAAAAAAAAAGTATATAATGGGAAGGGCATGACAGACATTAGGAATCACAGTCTTTAAAAGAAAAAAAAAACATGCGCATGATTTAGAATTAAAAGTGTTTTTGTCGCTCTACCCTGCTCCGCTGGGAGGTCTGTCTGTCTGTAGGGACTCGGACCCTGGACAATACCACTTGCCTTGTCAGGGTTGTTATATTTACAATAGTTTTCAAGCTCTACTGTGGCTACTGATAATGTTTTTCCCACTAGCCCATTTCCCAATCCCCGCCATTGAACTCACGGTGCAGACAGATCTTCCCGATCGAAGGTTATATTACACTGTAGAATATGTAGATATAGAGACATAAAATCTCGGGGAAATGTATTTTTAAAGGTTCCCAGCGCCTTGCAGCTGGTATGAGCAATGAACCACAGGGTGCCCACTGACTCACTAGCATGTTCAGGCACTAATCATATGGTTTTCACATAAAGCCACTGTTTTTGCTATAGTAAAGGGTAGGGATAATGTTTTTAATTAAAATGTATGAAGTGTTCCTTTAAGATGAGAAGATTGCAAGAATCAGAGGCAACTGCAGCCATGTCCGATTGCCGGTCCTCTCCTGCGTAGCATACAAACCGAACAGAACATAATTTCATAAGTTATGAAGAGAGTTACTATAACACTTGTAACATCGTACACGAAATTATTGTAAGAAACAGTGAAATTACAAGAATAACAAATCTATGCCCTCAGGTGAACACGAATGATGGTTTTATCAGGTCTTTCCATCTGCCCAAAGCTCCCATCATTTCCAGCGTGGAAGTGGACAAAACAGGAGATCAAAGTGCCTGAGAACCCTGTACACCCGACCCCAGTCCTGTACTTATATATTTATTTAAAGAGGCCCTCCAGGTATGATAGCCACATTTCAATCGGTTTTGGAAATGCATGGGGGATTCCGCAGATACGGGATTCCATACGCGTTTGCCCCTTCCCCTGATTTCAATGGGATCGATTTCCGGCCACTGATTGGCTGCTTTAAGCTGACAATTTGTGGCAATAAATGTCAGGCCAAGGAGAAAGAGGGCAGCTGCGGCAGCAGGGCTGCAGCTTCTGGGGTGTCAGTTACATTACACCGTCTCTTTAACCATTCAGCCCATCTAGTCTGTAGAACTTCTGCACAGCAAACATTGCCAGTCACAATAAGAGAGACAAAAGTATTCTGATCAATAAATAGGGACACTTGCTTTCCCTCATCATTTTAACCGTGGTATCTGCAACCATGTCTCTTCCCTACAATGCATAGTTCCTGTGCCAATCACAGAAAACCCATTATATATATACCGTTATACATACACACACCCCACGTGTATACACCATGCATACTTCATCCACACACGTGTTGCATTTGCCAGCATGCATGTGTAGCAGAGCTCGGCCTGCACGCTAGGTGGACACTCGCTCTTGCAGGTACCCGATACACACGAAGCCCCAGCCTCCTGCTCCATTACCCTCTGTGCCTGCGCCAGGAACAGCCAGAGTCGCCTCCAGGTCTGGAATTTCTTGCTGTCACTGAAGTTGAAGGCCATCTCCTTGCTGGCATACCGGGAAACGAGCGGGGAACGGTACCGCAGCACTTCCTCAGGCCCAGGAGCAAGTGGCGAGGCGCTGCCAGTTACTCTGCTCCCCGGGTCACAGCTCAATCCGCTGCTCGCGTCCATTTCACAGCCGCTCTGGTATGATAGTGTAACGAGAAATCAAACTTCCACGTCCAAGATGGCCGTCACAACATGTGGTTCGTCACATGTGGGTGCTGAAGTCGGCCATCTAGGTAGTGGCATAGATAGAGGCATAGTAGTAGTGGCATAGACCGGAGGAGGGAGGGTGAGAGAGACATTACAGAGTGTGACATTTTATTAAGGAACGCTCTAGTTATATATTGTCTTGGGAAATAGACTGCTTACTGAATCCAAGAAACTCTAAATACTTCACTCAGTTACACAAATATCGCCATGAAGCCCTCATGGGCACTTTTTTTTCACAAACCCACTATTTCTTCGCTTCATATTGAAACAATACACCTCAGGCTTTAATTAAAAAAGCCAAAACAGTGGATAACCTGAGGTGCTTCAGAGCCCCAGGGAAGGTTCAGTCTGGACGTGTGTCGCATGATGGTATTGGCCATAGGTACAACTTTTTGTTATTATATTGCAGTCCTGGCATTTAGGCAGGGGGGCATAAATATAAAATGGCTAGCATGCTACCCATCTATTATGAGTTTAGCTGGCTTGGGCCATTGGGAGTGGTGTGTAGTAGTGTGATTTGTATGACCGAGAGTGGAGCCTTGCAGAGTGTGATCTGTGTCCTCTTTTTTGTGGTTGGGTGTTTTGTTGTTAAATCAAATTCTGACTAATTTAACATACCATTTCTTGTTGTCTATTCGTTATATTTCAGCATGCTTTTGTCACTGTAATCAATTAGCATTACGTAAATATATAATCAATGAATTATGACGTCATGCAATTTATAAAGTGCTATATCTTTAATGAAAGATTCAAAACAGTAACTAATCTTTGACCATTTAGTTGGCAGTGTGGCACTCCTTGGGCCTTGGCTGGTCAGAGCATAGCACAGCAGGGAAGAAACTCAGACCTCAGACCACCCCTGAATTGCGGCGCTCAGCCAATCCTCTAGGCGGAGCAATGTGACATCAGGTGAGTATAACCCGTGACCAGCCTCCCTTGACTGCAATATGGGGATAGCGAGATGGCCATCTTTAAAAATGACAAACAGCCAAAATTAGTTATGGATTTATTTATTTTTTTGCAAATTACAGCCAATTTAGCTGGCCCAACTGAGCGCTGCAATCGTGGATGTGATCGCAGGGCTAAATTTATCTGCTAAACATAGATTCTCCAGCAGACAAGACATCAAGCCTATAATGAATTCTGTATAAGTGTGTGCATGAAGAAAAGGAGATTAAAAAAGTATAGAATGTAGAAAGCCTGCTGACAACCCCAATGAGCTCTTCCTTAGAGCTCAAAAAGAGGATGTACAACTAAGTGTGTTGGGGTGAACACTGTTAAAACTACTAGGCAGTTGGAATATAAAAACATTTAATAATTTTATATATAAATATATATATATAAAAGAATTAATTCATTAAAAAAAAAATTAGATGATACTAATAAAGACTTAGGACTTTTCTGTCTGATGTTGTGAACTGACACCAAAAAGTTTTTATTTTAAGGAAAACATGATGCATTTCACTAACACTGGCTTCTTCTGATGTATTACAGCATAAAACAACTGTTTAGTATAAAGAGAAAAAGAAAACATGGAGAGGGGCAAAGAGCGGTAATAATAAAAAATATATTGTAATTTTGGCAAAAACAATTCACACTGGGTTAATAAGTTTTCAATATAAGATAGCATTTATAATATATAATATACTATATATATATATATATAACGATCATCCAGAACTTTATGACCACCTGCCAAATATTGTGTTGGTTCCCCTTTTGCCAATTTGACAACATGGGCCAGCCTTCGTTCCCCATGTACATTAACCCCTTCAAGACCGGGACGTACCAGGTATGTTATCGATGATGCGCGATCCAGCGTCGCTATGAACGCTGGGATCGCGAGGGGCGGCTGCTACTGACCGATGGGTGTCCCCAGCGATCCGTAGCAGCCACTCCCCCTCAATTCCGTGCACGTGATCGCTTTGCAGCGAATCACAAGCACAGAATTTAAATAATTTTTTTTAAAAACTGCGGTCTTCCAGGGAAGAGGCAGTTTGCCAACGCCAGTCCTGAAGGGGTTAATGAGCCTTGGTTGACCATGACCCTATCACCGGTACACAGCTTTTTCTTCCTTGGACCACTCCAAACCAGGAACATAAGGAACAGAGAAAGGTGAGAGGTAGTGTGGTGGTTGTGTCAGTGACTGGGAAGTTCTAGCAGGTTAGATGGTATGGTTCTCTAAAGAAGTAGGCTTTGAGATGTTTCTTGAATGTTGGGAGGGAGGGTGACAGCTGAAGGTTCGGTGGAAGTAGGTTCCAGAGGTATGGGGCAGCCCGATTAAAATCTTGTAGACGGGCAAAGGAAGAGTTGATAAGTGAGGAGGAGAGCCTTAGCCCATGGGAAGAACATAAAGATCGAGTAGGGGAGTACAGAGATGCATGCAAGAGCAGTGTTATGGAGAGCCTTATATGTTAGTACCAGGAATTAAATTTTAAAGGTCACAACACATTCTAAACACATCTAATTCTGAATCAACATTGAGGACGAAACGTTCACTTGCTGCCTAGATCCCACCCACTGACGTGTGTCATGAAAACAAGATTATCAGTGTTATTCACTTCACCTGTCCCTCCGCCAAATTTGGAACCGGGGTCCGACTGACCAGGGCTGGCCATATCAAGGTCCTGGTGGGACCCAGAGCTGCACTTATACAGGGGATAGATTTGTGGTAAAGGAGAAGCATTTCTACATCTCTCCTCCACAAAGCTATCTGAACCAACAGCAAGCAAGCTCCCTAGTGTCCTACTGCACAATTCGTAGCGTTAACTTCTTTATCGCTGGTTTACCAGCTGTCCCATCCCAGCCATTGGCACCTTAAGGGACAGGTTTGTTCCCCAGCCCCGACCAGTGGCGGAACTACCGGAAGCGCAAGGGTCGCGACTGCGACCGGGCCCTGGAGTTCTGCCAGTCAGGGGGGCCCAAGGGGTGCCGAGAGGTTGCTGAAAACGATCGCTCGGCACCTCTTGGGCCCTCCGTGACTGACAGAAATCCAGGACTTCTCTGCTCCCCGCTGCTGCGGTCGCCGCCGCCGCCTGCCTCAGCGCCGCCCAGAGTGCAGTGTTGGGAAAGCGTGAGGCGTTTTGTCTTGGGTGCCGGCGCTTCACGCTGTGCGCCGGCATATAACGTCATTGCGGTCGCTTCGCAGTGAAGGCCGCCAGCAACCCGAGAACCAAACGCACACCGTTCCCAACACAGGAGTTGACAGGTCCAGTGAACGCTGCAAACAAAGGGGGGTGGGAGGGCAGTGGGTAGATCGTGAGAGGGGGGTAGGGAGGGAGAGGGTAGAATCGTGAAGAAGGGGGTAGGGAGGGAGAGGGTAGATCGTGAGAAGGGTTAGGGAGGGAGAGGGGAGATCGTGAGAAGGGGGGGTAGGGAAGGGAGAGGGGAGATCGTGAGAAGGGGGGTAGGGGAGAGTGAGAAGGGGAGGGAGAGGGTAGATAGTGAGAAAGGGATAGATGGGTTGGGGATGGGGGGCCCTTAACAGATTCTCGCACCGGGGCCCTGAGGTTTCTAGTTATGCCCCTGGCCCCGACCCTCCTCTGTTGCGTGGGAGAGATTGTGCAGCGTTAGTTGATGAAGGGGGTTAACATTTGTTTCTTCAGCCCCCACAGGCCTGTGGGAACCTAAGGAAAAAAGTACCGTATTTGCTCGATTATAAGACAACCCCCCAAATCTGAATTTTAATTTAAGAAAAAAGAAAGTCTGAATATAAGACGACCCTATAGGAAAAAAGTTTTACCAGTAAATGTTAATTCATGTAAACTATTTTTCGCGTAGACAACTTCCTCTTCAGCCGGATGGAGGTGTGGCTAGCAGCGGGGGTTGTCTGTGTCCATCGCGCAGACCTTCCCCAGCTGTCAGAGATCAGAGTTCCCCGCGCCGGTGCGGGGACTCAGAAGTACCGGTAAGTGGGGCGGGGGGGGAGACAGGAGGATACAGGTCCCCTGTTAGCTGCGGGGGATCTGGATCTTAGTCGTCTCATAGTCAGACCTATTTGATTGAGGACTGATTATAAGACGACCCTGATTACAGGACAAGGGGTATTTTTCAGAGCATTTGTCTTATAATCGAGCAAATACGGTAATTTGCTGTCAGGGCCAATTAGGAGTGTGTTGGATCGCTCATGCCACTGGGTGAACCCTCACCTGGGACAGTCATCAGGGAAAAAGGGGTGGATCATCAAAATACACAACACACGTTAATAAAAATAACTTTTTTATATTTTTTATTACAAAACTAAATACTTAATGATCGCTGAAAAAGGAAAAGACACCGAAATGTAGACTTGATCTTGCTATGTACGAAAAAATATGATATAGAAGAAGAAGAAAAAAAATATCCTGTGTTCCCATTATAGTTGTGGTTGTCCACGTATAAAGTAGCTTGTATATGAGGTCCTTGTGTTGTATGCTTTCAGGGAATATACCATATTTGCTCAAATATAAGACAAGGTTTTTCAGAAAAATTGAAAATACTCGTTTTATAATCTGACCTCAAATAGAGCTCTGAGTATAAGACTAAGCTCCAGATCCCCCCGCAGTGCTGCAGGGGACCTGGCTCCTCCTGTCCAGCAGCTGGTTGACATCTGTGCAATGCGCGCAAACTCCGCCCGGCACTTCCGCCGAGGCTTCTACGACAGAGCACCAGCGTGACATAACCTTACGGTGCTCCATCATAGAAGCCGTGCTGGGCAGCAGCAGAAGTTGTCTACGCGCATTGTGCAGATGTCCACAGGCTGCCCCCACTTGACACCAGGGAGTCTGGAGCACGGGGGGCAAGTCTGGGGATGCATTGGTAAGTCTGGGTGGGAAGAGTGGCATATCGGGAGTATAAGGCATATCTAGGGGCCAGAGTGGAAAGCCTGGGGGAACTTGGCTCCAAGAGTTAAATGTCTGTACGAGCGACTATTGGTTGCCGGCAGGGAGCTCCTCTGCCATTGGTCGCTCATACAGTCCTTTTGTCAGGACTCGGGTGATCAGGTCGGGTAGGAGCCCATGCACAGGGGATACTTGAGGTTCAGTCTGTAACCCACGGTACATGATTATGCAGACAAAGACACCACAAGCAGAAATCCAGGTAATGCAATGTATTTTATGTATATAACAGGACCAGCAAATAAGGGTAATACAGTCTAAGCAAGAAACGTATGGCAAAATAAAATATCGGTAATAAGTCTTTTGGCAGGGAGCCCGCTTGGAAGGGCACGACAGACAGAGAGCCCGCTTGGAAGGGCACGAAAGGCACCCAGCCCGCTTGGAAGGGCACAAAAGGCACACAGCCCGCTGTGGAGGCACAAAGGCACACACCCACTTGGTCAAGGACACAAAACCATGGGGGGTCCCCCCAAACCTTGGGGGTTCCCCCCCCAAAAAAGTGACACAAAACCAAGGGATCACTTGGTCACACAAAACCAGGGAGTCCGCTTGGTCAGGACACAAAACCAGGGAGTCCACTTGGTCAGGACACAAAACCAGGGAGTCCGCTTGGTCAGGACACAAAACCAGGGAGTCCACTTGGTCAGGACACAAAACCAGGGAGTCCTCTTGGTCAGGACACAAAAGCAGGGAACCAGGAACAGTACAGAGCCACAGCAGGAAGGTCCATAGACATCCATACAAAGGCCCTGACTGAAGGGCAGGGCAGGTTCATAAAGGCAGGGTAATCCAGGTAACAAGGCCCAGCTGGATGTATGGACTAGGGCTCAACCCAGGAAACAATTAATTTGTTCCAATCCACAGGATGTTTTTTTTCCCCCAGTTCTCAGGTGTACCCCCCTTACCGAGTGCAGGCCCGGATTGGCCATCGGGCACACCGGGCGGCCCAGGGTCGGATTGACATAGGAGCTGATGGAGCTGCAGCTCCAGGCCCCTACCTTAAAATAGGCCCAGTCAGGACCGGACTGCCCCTTAAGCCGGCAGCAACTGCGACCGGGCCCGCCACTCTAGGGGGCTGGGCAGCCCCCACCAGGGCCGGCCTTAGGGCTTAAATTAAAACATTGGGTTTTTTTGTTTTTGGTTTTTTTTTAACTATATTTAACATGGAGGATTTAAATAAAGTTAAAAAAAACCCCAATGTGTTAATTTAAGTTGTGAAGTTTTCAGCAACCGCTCAGCACCCCTCAATCTCCGTGACTCCTTCATGATGTCTTATTCCGGCACTCAGCTGTGAAGCGTGCACCGTGGCAGAGCTGGAAGATTGACGCCTCGCACCCCCACCGCATGACTCCGGCAACAAGGTAAGTAGGGTGAGGGGGGTTGCCGTAAGAAGGGACAGAGGTGGTAGATAGTGAGGGGGAGAGGGGTGAAAGGGGGTGATAGTGAGAAAGGGGGAGAGGGGATAGTGAGAGGAGGTACATATTGAGAAGTGGGGAAGGGGGTACATAGTTTGAAGGGGTAACATAGTGAGAAGGGGCAGATAAGAAGGGGATAGGTAGTGTGAATGCGTACGAGAAGGAATGAGCCAAAGTTGGCTCAGGCTGGGCTGTAATATGTGTGTAAGCTGCAATGTGTGTTATTCTGTTGATCTGTATCTGGTACGCCCTGTTTCCATACATCATTTATGCATACCTGCAAATATAGGGTTTGTATGTGATCTCTACATGCAAGTGCTGTTTATATGTGTTTGATCTATAGTTCACAGGGAGGAGGGAAAGGAAGAGGTATGGCTTAGTCAATGAGGGACAAAGGGACTGGGAATGATTGCAGGGGAGAGGACTTCTCAAAGTCGGGGTGAGAAGGGGGGAAGACTGCACTGACACAGTCTTACCCTAATCTGCAGTCAGTGTGGCAATTTTTTTTTGGTGTGATAGGGAGTGATTACATGCTAGGGAGAGTGGAGCAGGGCAACAGGAAATGTCGGTGTGGCAGAGCCTGTCCTGGTGTGTGTGTTTGGGTGTCGGCGTGGCAGAGCTTTTCCTTTTGTGTGTGTCTGGATGGCAGAACCTGTCCTTGTGTGTGTGTCTGGGTGTCGGTGTGGCAGAGTCTTCCTGTGTGTATTTAGTCATCTGTTTTCTGGCCCTTTACTTTCTGTAGGAATAAATCGAACTATTTAATTTTTACTTATCCAGAGATAAAACGCCCTCCTGAATTTCTAGTCACTTCAGAGGACAAAACATTCTAGGCCCAGAAATCAGTGAGAGCAAAAGTAAAGGTATTGTGTTATTTACTCTATTTCAACCTGCGTTTCTTATTAAAAAGGATTAGTGGCAGTAAATTGATGACTTTTTTAGTCACATTGCTCTGCCTAGAGGATTGGCTGAGCGCCGCAATTCATTTGGGGTGGCCTGAGTTTCTTCCCTGCTGTGCTGTGAGTCTGTGACTGACAGACTCACTTGTCGTGAGGGTGATCTGACCAGCCAAGGCCCAAGGAGTGCCACACTGCCACTAGTTTTTTTTCTAAGTGACGACATGTTTCCGATTCTGGCCATTTCCTTAATGTAGCTCAGCTGTTGTCTTTGATACAGTGGCCTCTGATCTTTTGAGCGAGGTGGGTTTTGCGATGAGCCTGTGCACCATTTGGGGGATTTTTCGCTTCCCAAAGGTCACCTACATATCCATTGTTGGGATTTTGGCTGGCTGGTATGTACGCTTTTACAAAAATAACACCTAATGCCCAATGTTGGACGGTGTGCACTCTTTTCTTACAACCTTTCCGACCACAAACCAAACTGTCTTTCCTTTGTTGGTTAATTGATTTGTTTCTGTCCGCATGACAATGCTTTTAAACAGTGGGGGAAGTGGTAGTAGCCAGGTTGACATAAAATTTGATTTGAATTGGCAGCAGTACCTTTGCGTAACCTCCTTACGTGAATATCTGTGTTTTGGGACGCTACCCTGTCCAGGATTTATATGGATCCGTATATCAGTTGATCCGTACATCAACTACAGAACAAGTACAGTTCCATAGCCTTTGTCTTAGGAAATAAGCAATGGAGTGGTGTGATAGCACTAGTCAAACTGGCAAAAAACTATGTTCCTGTGGCAGTTAGTTGCAATTTTTTTTTTTGAGCAAGGTTATCACCCAGATTGCCAACAATGTCTTAAAGTCTTACCTGTGCAAGATTTTAACATACGAAAAACACCAGAAATTGATCAAAAACCTTGGTCATTCAGGAACAATAAATGTTAATGTGAAAGATGTAAAAAGATGCAGAACTTGCAGCCAAACTGTTTAGATCGGATTTGGTCCCTCCTTCCCAAGAAGAAAGCTGTTGATTTTTTTGGTAGTAATAAAGACACAAACATGAAATTAACCTCTACTTACCTGAAACCTACAAGATGGTATTTCAGTGCTGGATCCCTCTTGATCAAGACACTTGGCATTTGTTTTTTTTTTTCTTTTTAATAAAACCACTACCAGTGAAGGGTGTGTGAGGCACAGAGTGGAGCTCAAAAGGTTACAAATTGTTAAAATGTCAATAGCAAAAATACGTTGGGTTGTCAACTTTTGTTCAGCGGTTTTGCTTTTTCTAGCCACTATTGGGGCCCAAATACCAGCATCTCACATTTTTAGTGTGTAAGCAGGCCCGACCTGGCAGCTCCAGGCCCCTACCTTAAAATAGGCCCAGTCAGGACCGGACTGACTGGGCCTATGCGGCCGTCCTTAACGCAGAGCAAAAGGGGCACCTGCCCCTTAAGCCTGCAGCAACTACGACCGGGCCCGCTACTTACCGGCAGACGTGCGCGAGCAGCGTCCCTTCCACGGCCAGGGGGACGCAGGAATCCAACAGAGCCATGTGACGTACGTGACATATGTCACATGACCCTGCTGTGCGTCTGCTTCCCCTGTGCAGATCCGCGGATGTCTGCGAGCAGCGCGTACATCATTGGTTCAGGTAAGGGGGTGAGGGAGGCTGTATGGTGTATGTGAGATTGAATGAAAGAGTGAATTAATGAGTATCTGTGAAGGAGTGAGTGAATGAATGTTTGTGAATGAGTATGTAAATCAGTATCTGAATGAGGGAATTAATGAGTATCAATGTATGAATAAATATCTGAACAAGTGAATGAATATGTTTGTGTGATGCATGGATGTGTGTGTGTGGGGGGGGGGGGCAAATGCCACAGGCAGCTGTTTTGGTGGCAAAGATGCCACAGGCAGGCTGTTTTGGTGGCAAAATGCCACAGCAGCTGAGTGAAACGTCCGTGGAAACACTCCAGATGCGGGTGTCAGTGTGGCAAAGCCTGTCCTGTTGTTGTGGTGTTCGGTTGTCGTGTGGCAGAGCCTGTCCTGGTGTGCGGGTGTCAGTGTGGCAAAGCCTGTCCTGATGGGTGTGTCTGGGTGTCAGTGTGGCAGAGCCTGTAATGGCGTGTGTACGAAGACAGAAAAGAACCCCAGCACTCCAATCTGCTTCCAATCCTTAGGTTACTTTACTCAAAGAAAGCAAAACAAAAAGGCAACATTCCGGCCAAACAGGGTCTTTGTCAAACTCAAACGGCCCTGTTTGGCCGAAACGTTGCTATTTTTGTTATGCTTTCTGTTTTTGTTTTGCCCTTTTTCCTGCTAGCTCCCAGCTTCCTGGGAGTTGAGTGCTGAAACATTTCTTCTTTCTTTAACTGTCCTGGGGTGTGTGTGTGTTTGTTTGGATGTCGGTGTGGCAGAGCCTGTCCTGGTGTGTGTTTGGATGTCGGTGTGGCAGAGCCTGTCCTGGTGTGTGTTTGGATGTCTGTGTGGCAGAGCCTGTCCTGGTGTGTGTTGGATGTCGGTGTGGCAGAGCCTGTCCTGGTGTGTGTGTGTGTGTCTGGGCGTCTGTGTGGGAAAAGCCTGTCCTGGTGTGTGTTTGGTTATCCGTTTCCTTAATTTGCAGTGGGAACTATTTCATTTTAACTTATCCAGAGATAAAATGCCCTCCTGAATTTGTAGTGACTTCAGGGGACAAAACATTCAAGGCCCTGAAATCACCCTGAAATAGTGGAAAAGGTAAGGTATTGTGTTATTTACTCTATAATATTTAATTCAATGATTAGTCGCACTAAATTGTGGCTTCAGGCTTCCCATGTTGAATGACCAAGTATTATGTATATGTATGTACATATGTTTTTTCATAAAAATGGGCTGCTCATGTCCGGGCCTGTGTGTAAGTAATCTAGTTTGGAAAAAGTGAATGAGAATATCTAGCATATGAGGAGTTTACAAAATCAGGACAAATAACTACATTTTGTGTTTTCCATTCGTACTGGCTACATATAGTCGAACAGGCACTGCAGTATTATATATAAGGCAATGACCTGATTTGTTAAATGTACTTTATCATATAAACAAAAGAAATAAATCAGACAGGAGCCAAGTTAATTAATGCTTTAGCAGCCAAACACATTTTAATAGACTTTGTATTCCAAGAACCCCAAAAAATAACTTTTTCGTAGTTATAATGTGAAGCAACAGAGTTGCACATAATACAATCAAATGTTTTCTAAAACAAAAGAATAAGCTTGTTAAAAGCTCCCACCCTCTTCCCCTCCCACATTGGAAAAAAAAATAAACTCCATTTTCAGAAGACTCCACATTTAAATCCCGTTTCCTTGAAGGAGACCTCAGCCATAGGCTCCAATATAGAAAAGGGATCATATATACCTATAAAATGTATAGCTATATATTTATGTATAACATCTGACAGGTATTTTGGAGAAGTTCGAGATGTTTTAACCAGGGCATCCAGTGAGTCCTGATGCCCCCCATCCCACTTCCCAATTAGCTAGGCCTTTGCCTCTGAGTCATAGGTAAAGATACAGTACCAGCTGCTGCAAAACAGACAAAGAACAGATTGTAAAACGAAGACTACGGTCTCAGCTTATACACAACTTAATAGAGTTTAAACATTTTAGTCTGCATGAATCAGCCAAACAGCATTCTCCTTCTAAGTACCACAATACTATTAATTACTATTCAACATATAGGTGAAAACACAAAAGGGGAAAGGGTGTAGGGGAATGGGAGCATGGTGGTGGATGGATATGTTGAAATGTGCTTGTTTGTTTTAATAGGCCAAGGCAGAGAGCGCATTCAATAGAGCAGGTTAAACCTACGCGAGACTCGACATTTATGCCTGAGTAAAATGGCGGTGTTTACAGAAGTTTGTTAAGTGTAAATCTGGGCAAACTAAGTTGTAACCAAGTCAATACGGCATTCAGGACTGTTATCACGGTTAAGATCCCTTTCATACTGGACTTTTACAAAAACCTGAAAGGCCTGATTGGTTAGCAACTGTTTGCCAGTTTTGGTCTCAAGCTGCAGCTTATCACTTTTGGTGGACAGACATCACAGATTCCAGAAAAACAGGCCGCTAAGTACTCAGAGTGTTGGGTGACTGGTCAGGACACTAGTTTTAGGGCAATTTTTACGTGACAATCTAATTCCAACATGCAGAGATGTTTACCACCTGTCTCTCTACCTCACCACCTCGGAATCAAAATATACCATTGGATGATTTTTGCAAAGTGCTACACTAAGGCGCCTAATCTAAGGGCTAGAAGGAATCTCTGTTCTTGCCATCTCATAAAAGTGGCCCATAATTATTTGCTAGATAAAAGCAACACAAACTCAAGTATAACTTGAAACAAAAAACACTGAATTCTGAGTAATGTTTAGAAGCGATTCAGCCATTATATATTTAGACCTTTAATAAACTTACCACTGCCCTGTGACCCATCTACATATTTGAGCCCTATGTCTTCCCTTTGCTGATAGCAAACATTTCTGGACAGCATTTATAATCAGTTTAAAGGGACAGTCAAGCCTAGCGGTAAAACCACGTGGGTGCAAATCCATCTGTATCGGCAAACGACTAATCTGACTTGCTTATTTCTGGGGATGCATGTGAGATCTAAACTTACTCCGATCTCATCGATACGATCAGCGCAGCAATCTAAGACCTAATTCTTAGTCTTGACAATTTTAAGACTCTGATATTCTGTGCGGGATGTCTACATAACTTGCAGCCATTCCTAGAAAATGGAGAGTAAACCGAGGTGAGGCTATGCCCTTGAAGCACATTTACCTGAAAGCAGAATAAAAACACACTGGTATTGGAAAGGGGTCTTTTAAACCCCGTGTTAGAATTTGGAACTGTTAAGCAACTGAATTAAAATATATAAAAAGGCTGAAGCACGAATTTGAGTTTTTGAGTAAAATAAAAACTTTTCTGCTTGTCCAGTTTTTATGCAACTTGTTTTTAAACTATATTTGGTTCGAAAACCATAGACTTGGGCAGTAAAATACATATTCAGACAGTCCTGAAAAGAAATATTGAACAGAGGTTTTGTAACACATTTGGCAGCGATGTAAAAATATGATATACACTTTAGGAAGGAGATTGGGATAGGGTGGTGCTGACTTGATGCACATTTTTGGATTGTAAACAATGAACAGTCAGTAAAACCCTGTCCCCATTGTTTTTAAGTGGAATATACTCCCCCCCCCCTTTATGTAATCGGATCCTCTAACTACACACGTTAATTAAGGACATAAATCAACAATTTAAGCATTCCTTATAATGCACTCAAAAGTGATGGACACTTAAAAAAAACAAAAACATATATACATTTTAAAGACTTCCTTCCATATGCTGCAAGTGGAAAATTATATATATATTTAAATATATATATAAAATCATTGATCATGGATGCACAAATGTTTGAGAAAGGACATTTCTTCAGCCTTAACTTCAACCCTGATAAATTGCAACCTAAGTGGTATAACAGTAACAATATACGTAATCTATATTATTTTTGCTTGTTTCTCTTAGTCGAGGGAATAAATCCAGGTAATACAAAGACAGGAACAGATTTTTTGTAATAAGTGCAGAGGGAACCAGAGTTTTATTTCCCTTCCTTGTCATTCCAAAAGTTTACTTTGCGTTTTCCTGTCCCCCACCCCCCCAATAGATGCTTTCTTACAAAATAGGTGTTTAGTGCATTTTAAAAAGAGAAGGCTTATTCTGTCAAAGTTCAGGGTTGCTGTATCACGGACTCATTAGTAGACAAAGCGAAACATTGACAATTAAGTAGCAAATACCTATCTTTAACAACAAGTTGACATAAGGCGACTTATACAAAAACATAGACAGATGTACACAGCAGACTTTGAAAAGTCATAATGTTCTGTTTTAGAAATCTGGACTAACAACTTCCGCTTTTCACAGTAGTAGCATATGACAAAATCATTTCAAGGTGATCAAAATGTCCTCTTTTGCTCAATTTAAAAAGGCCATGTATTTGTGTTTTAATGCATCCATAGTCTGTGTGTATAGCTTTCCAAACATGCAAATGTTCAATAAATAAAAAAATACCAAGGATACAATACAGTTCGAGGCACAATAAACCCCTGGCCACCAGCAGGGACTGTCATTGTTTAGCCGGCCTCTAGAGCGGTTGGTTTGGGTAACTGACCACTGGCTATTGAATAAAAGGCATCCCATACATTTTTGGATCAAAAAAACACTTGGAAGAGAGGAGACAGGAGCTACTATTCGACTACACATTTACTGAAGCATATTGAAGTTCTAATGCACAATAGATTTTTTCTAGATTTGTGAAATTTAAACTAATAAGCCAGTTTACGCCTATATCTCAAGATATTGCATTCTTTAAGTGAAAATGGAATATCTCTTAACATAGACCATGGTGAAATTCCTTCGTAATGCAGAAATGCTTTTTTATGTTGCGGATTCCATGTTAGAAATAGTTGAGCTCTGTATTACACATTAAGCACTTAAAAAGACTGAAAGCTGAAAACCAATAACGATCCAAATAACGCTCGGCACAAAACCCTCTTGATTCAGAATTTACAGGTGTAAACAGTCTGTCACATGAGTTGTGATTTCATTTGAACTTATAAAATTTTGTTTTTTTAACATTCAGGGGGGGGGGAAACACGCATAGAAAACTAGAAGGTGCAGATATTCCTGAGTTTGAGGGAGAGAAAAGTTATGCGGTTTTAAGCAAAATGAATAGAAAGCAGCAATCGCGCACAATATATAGCTTCCTGTAGTGCTTTTCAGGACCTTAGCTGTACAACAGATCTTGTAGAAATAAAAAGCATTTTATATACATTGTTTCTATCTTTACCAGTTGGGTTCTTAATCCCAAAGGGACAAGCATTTATATATTCTTTCCAGCGACCATCTTATATGTGATTTACCAAAACAGGAGACCCAACATATTGCAAGGGATACCAGTCATTTTATGACATTGACCATCATGAGAACACTGCATATCCTGAACCGACAGACCTATGAATATTTGCATACAATTTACATTTTTATAGGGATGGTAGATCTTTTTGGGGGGGGGGGGCGTGGAAACCTATTTTTAAATGTCTTGCTCTCATGGGCATCTAAAGCATTGTTTCAGATTCTGCCTCCACGCTCTACTTGATTTCACACAACCTCAAATAATTCCGGTGTCTTTAATTCATATCATTCCATCAAGGTATCAAAATGGACGTGGTGGGTTTTGTATTAGTAACTTCATGTTATAATTTATGATTGTCTAATTCACACAAATGGGACAAAAAGTCAAACATTTAAAGGAGTACAGAAATTGGAGAAAGGCGTTCTTTTAGACCAATTACATTTTGTTCAAGACAAAAGACAATTTAAAGTTAAAGTCCAGCAGCCCTACTGTTTAAAAATGGAATAAGCCATCTGTTACAGTAACATTCCTGCCTAATACAATATCGATAAGCTTGAAGACCTGTCGTGAAAATAACAAACAGCACAGACCTTACAAGGGTCAACAAGCAATGAGCAATATGAGATCCTCGAACATACAGTTAAGCTTTTCCAGCAACTTTCTTCACCAATGGTCTAACGTGACTAATAAAAGAACCACCCAGAGAGGAATAATCGCAACACCTTGCAACGTTTTTCAGTTTAGATAACTTGTAATTAGTTCCAACACTTCCCACACCCAATTCTCATTCTGGAAGGTAAATCGGGTATTAAGACAAAAAACAAGAAATGGAGAACTTTGAGTAAAGAAACTGCAAATGTGATTTTAGTCAATGAGAGTAAATCAAACGTCAGTTTGCCAGAAATGTCTGGTGGTTCTGTAGGCTTCTTAAGAGGCAGAAGGCCCAGCTATGCTTTGTTCTAGCTCCAGAATTAAAACAAAATGTCAATGAAGCTGAGGGGGTGAATAGAATCAGATCCCTATTTTGGTCAAGGGAGCAGGTGCCATACTACACACATGAAATGTATACTCTCCCAGGAGAGCACTAGTAGTAAGGGAAGAATCCTGACGGCCAAGGTAAATCCCATTTCATGGACAACGCATTTGTAGCCTGAGCTTTATGCATATTGGAGAGAAAACCTTAAATGTAAACATCAATGTAATTGCAATCATTTTAGACAATTCCAAAGTATAACATAACGGTGGGGCGCGATACAAGCACCACCTGGGCTGTTGACCCACAAATATGACAATATAACAGTGAGATAATGCAGAAGTCAGAACAAGGCAGCCTTGCAAAGGACAAGCATGATAGTGTTCCCTGCCTCCTGGATGATAATTCAATGGCCATGCACTCCTTTCCCTACATAATGGTTACTTTAACATACCTGGATTGGTTTCTTAAATGCTGAACACCATATTTGCCCTCTGACGTGCATTACTACTAGGCTCAGCTTGGTGTTAGTAGCAGATTTTTCTATCACTAGGGACCTGAAAAATCTCAGTGCTTTCATCGTATACAACATCCATCTACGGATTGTATGAGACGGGGGGGAAAAAAAAGGGACAAAATAGCTATTTTAGGCCTCACAAACCTGTACCAAATTAGCATATGTTTAAGTAGTAAGTGCTAACCTGCATACAAATCAAATGAAAACAAACAAAAAAAAAAAACTTAGTTCTAAAATGCCAACTCTGTAGGCCGATAACCACTGACGATTTCCAGTATGTGTTATCATGCATATTACTGCTTTGACACGAGGAGATCCAGTTTCTTTGTGTGTCCAAAAGCATTTTGCCCTATTTGAGAAAGTAAATTTAGGGGAAACAAATACACGATGCATCTGAGCCAAAGCATTTTAAAGAAAGGCAGATAAGGTCTCAAACTTTTCTACACATCACACCTTCTTAGCGATTAAGTGTTGTGAACGGCATTTAACTCAAGTGTATGGAAATCTTTCCTGAGCTATAATTACAATTTCATATTTAGACCAGTCTACTAAACGTACAGAAAGCAAGTCAACTACACCTAGAATATACCGAGAACTACAATTATTCCAAAAAATGAGAATGTGAAAAATTAGCAGCACGTTCACTTCTCCAATATTGTCCCTACCATATAACAAGCGGCCATTTCTATAGCAATGTGTTGTGTGAACAGCTGAAAATACATGATTTGAGTGCCACTTTATCTCAATCAGAGCTACAGTAACGCGGTGCTCATTTATTTTGTCCCAAATGGATAAAATGTATATAATGTTAATAGTGGGGGGTTTACTTGTTTCTATTTGGAAATATTATTAAAAATTATATGGATTCGATAATGCAGCTTTTCACATTGAAATCCTTGACTGCACAAAATGAAAGGTTATGATACTAAAGTCAAATCTTATCTGTCCTGCTTTCTGTTTAGCATTCATTCACAACTGTAACATCTCTTACCATGCTAGCACAAAACCGAAGCAATGCATGAAGAATTGGCCTGCACATCTTCATTAACCGCCACTGGTTATGAAACATATAGAAAGCGCTATCAGTAACAATCTGAGCAACAGTAATATAGTCTATTCTCACCGGTTCTGCCCCTTGGAGGTAGCGTGGTCCTGGCTATGATTGGGAAAACATGGATGGCATCCAAACACTGGGGATGAGGTGACTTGGTTTACATTACTACGGACAGCATTGGCACTTGAGTAGAGGTAAAGTAGGGAAGGTGCCACGTTAAATTGTGCACGATGCCATACGTTAAGCCATGGACCAGCACTGATTTTCAGAACCCACTACATCTTAGGATCTCTTAATTGACCAACCTGTTTCCATGTGAAAATAACTGGATACTCTTCGGTTTTTGGGGTTGCAAGCAATAACTGAACCCCCCCCCCTGCTAGCAAGAAGGCAACGCGCAATACTTTCCTCAGGTTGTAGACTTTCTACAGAACTCATGCAAGTGTATACAATAAGCACAACAATTGCACAATGTATGCAAGCACTTAACAGATTGCATTATTGTTCGAAATGATCTGAAATGTTACAGAACCTAAGGGAAAACCAGAGGCAGGAAGGCTATAAACTCCCATGAGTCTCTTCCAGATAAAGACTAGCAGAGAATTACTGGAGGTCTACATGACTACCTCTTCCTTAAACAATTAAGACCTGCCTAAAGAAATATGTTGGTCTATCTCAAGTGGCCTAAACGCTAATCGGCTGTTAAGGCTTAAAATGCCCCATTATATTGTACTGCAAATATTGTATACCACTGCAAATCTGCCCTTAACCTCGTAACATTCCCTGTGCTCTTGTTCAGTTATTCGCCAAGCTTTATCTGAGATCTCAGAACCATAAACTACACCGACAAACAAGTAAATCAGTATTCTCAAACATGTATTCTAGCCCCATAACCAGACCTGACCTTTATTCTTAAAGTACTGACTAATGCAGGGGAAACTCTGGGACCAGCGTTTTGAAGACATCACAGCCCCTGCCATTTGGAATGTTAACTTTACACAGAAAGCCATAAAATATCTAGAGAAATAAAAGGGCACAGAACAAGACAGATGGGCAAACATTGAGCAAGCTATGTAGAAAGGCAGATGAATGCCTGGGAATTCGTTTACAGCTAAGTGCATCAAGATTACGTGCGTTAGTGGTCAATTCCCTTGGGGGGGGAAATGTGATGTCATAAAAAAAATATGCTCTGCCACTGATGCTTTCCATTCAACATAGTCAAACGTTACAAAAAATGATCTTCAATGTATGCATTTTCTGCTCTGGCAGCCGGTGTCCATTATCTAAGCATTCTGGGAATACAGGTGGTACCCCCCCCCCCAATAGTTCCACATTGATGCTGTGCCCCCTTTTCCAGGACCGCTTCAGCATATCTGTAGTACTTCTATGAGGAGGAACTACACTGTCCTTAACATGGGGTGAGAATATACGGCAGGAAAACACCATATTTATACAACCATCTCAGCCGAGAGGCACTAAAGAAATATGCATTTTTCTCCAGAATTTAGAGAGATCTAGAGAAGCCGATTAACTTCTATAAAGGAATGAAAACTGTTTTTCTGTTAAAACCATAACATGAATTTAAAAAAGATACAGAAGTAGTCCATGTTCCAAGTACACCAAGTCTTGAACTTCTTGCAAAGAAACACCAATGGATAGACTTCAGAAGGACAAAAAATAAAGCACTATAGCTAGAAACCAATTTATCAGGCCTGTCTAGATTTAAGACATCCCAAGAGCCACACAACAATTGAGGTTTAGGAATTCCTTCTCTTCGTATAGGAGAATATATTATGGATTTGTGTTACTTTTAAATATATAGAACAGACTAACAATGGAAGGGGGGGTCCAGAGTCCTGCATCCAATGAAAAGAAAGGAATTCTGGGGAATGAAAGTGGGAAAAAATACCGCCTTATTAAACAAAAGATGCATTTAAGAACACATAGCATGGATGCTGCACTGTATATATTTTAAAAGAGCATTGAACACAATACAGCATTCTGTTTAATTAAATACAAGCTTCTGCAAGTCTCTGAAATGGATTTATCGTTAACACTGATAATATACAAGTACCTCTGTCTGCAGACAGTCCACAATTCTTCATTTGCAAAGGCAGTCTGACACTTCCATGCAAATAAAATGTGAATATATTTATATTATATATATATATATCCTTTTTATTTTCTATTTATGGGCTTGTTAAACATCCAAATGACAATTATCTGAGCATTTTCACTTGAGCAGACATCATCAAGCACCACTAATCTGTTTGTAAATAACACTACAAAGACACAAAAAACACAAACGTTTGAGATGCCTCTGTCAAAAAGCTGTATGTCAACGTGTTGTATAGTTTTGGAACCACAAAGAAACAAAACAAAAAATATACATAACAGAAAAAACAGGCAGATGAGAACATTTAACATTCTGGGATTACACAAATATCCTTTTCAAATGTACCCATTATTAGAAACTAAACAAACAAAAAAAAAACATAATAAAACTTGCCTGGAACACTACAGAACTTTAACCAAGTAATGACACACACACACACGCAGTTTAATTATTAACACAAACACTGGATGCCAAATAGCTCAATAACATTCCACGCAGATATTTAAGAGCCCACAAAACGCATAGATATGAGCTGTACTGACCAAGTCGTGTTCCTCCATAAAGATACAGCGCAGTACCTTCGTTTTACAAGCCTGTAAGGATGAATATGCCTCATGAGAGAAGACTGTTTAGTAGATATGGGCCACACCTGTTCAATGTCGGGGGTGTTAAAAGCAGTGCGAATTGGGCTTTGGAGAAAAACGTTTTAATAGGGTATAACGTTGTGTGTCAGTTTGGGGGGCTTTAATCATTTGCTTTGGTAAACAAAGTATTAACAGCTGGACTTGAGCTTATTTATTAACAGCCCCAAACCACTTTTATACACCTGTAAAACTGCACCCCTGCATCATCACGCACTTTCATTCTATACCGGAAGTGGGAACCCTGTGGATCTCTAGCCGTAACCGTCCTAAAATTCACGTAGGTGCTCAAAGGATTCTGGGTGATGGAAGTTGGAGTTCAAGAAATGCCCATCTCTGGAGTGTATCCAAAGCACAGTGTGGGAATCGTCATTGTCCCTCCGCTTGTACTGCAACTCCCAAAACCCTCACACATCATACCCGAAGGGTATTTCAAATAATGGAACTTAACTCCGGGAATACAAACAGGCTTTAACAAATAATTCTGTAGGCACCAAAACAAAGCATAACAAAATAATTACCACCAACATGGGCATAACCACCTCATTAAACAGCCAGCATATCATATACACACCATTTACATCACAAGTATAGTATAGTGCAGGAGTTTTTCATGGAAAACGGAAGGATTTTATTATAGGAATTCTTTCCACTGAATGGATCTTTCATCTATCACGGGAGAACAAACTGAAGGCCCTTTGGTAGTAAATGGGTTAAGGCAGCAGGGACACAAATCATTTTTGGGGTATGACGGCTGGAAGTTCACACATCTGACCAAAGAAGCCTCGGGCTACACGAACACAAAGGGTTAAAGCATCATCTGCAAGTGGATGTTATACGGCTGTCTAGGATTTGAATCCCCCGGTATACAAAGTGTCTGCATGGATATAAACCTATCAGGAATCGCGGCAGTCTGTTCAGAAACGCCACACTTTTACATGCTAAACAAGGACCTTTTTTATCAATTTTGACCATTTTGACCCCCTTTTCAGTCTTCCGCTTCTAACTATTCCTTCTATTTTCTACACAGCCATTAATGGGTCTTGAAAGATGTAAGGCAGATATCAAAATGCTAAATTCAGGTTAAATAGGCTAGTATGAAAGACAGTTTAGTAAAGTTAAATTTCACCTTGTGGTGAGAGGACTTAAGAATTTTCAGATTAGGGCTTATTATATAACTCACAGAGGGCCACTCTGGCCCTTCTTCCAAGTGGACTGTTTCAATTCATGATTGTATATTTACTTATGTGGGGATTACGGAAAGACAAACACCCAAGAGCTTCCCCCTGTGATACGGGCCGAGCCGGCCCTATGGTTAAACCGGTGACGAGCGTTGTAAGACATCTCCCACGTTACCCAATAGTTCTTCTTGCAGACAATGCTCAATGGGGTTTTTCCTTCTTAACGCATAGTGGAACCAGGGAGTCGAATTCTCCTGCAATATTCCTCTTTAGTGAATAGACCCCCTTTAGTAAACAGATCCACTCCTTGGCGAAAGACACGTAAAGGATATTCTCACATAATTAGCATCCCTTAAACCCCCTCCCAGCAACAGCCAACAATAAACAGGTCTGAGAAAGATTACGTAGCGGTTCCAAATCTTTCACCTAAATGTGTGTGTTTGTGCTGAATGAGTGCTACACACATGTGCATGCGCCAATACATATATTTAAGCCTCTGTTTCTACCTATAAGCATAACATATTTAAAGTTTTTGTACTAATGAATCTTCAGAATGGTACCTGAAAGACCTCCAGCAGAGAAGCGCGGACAGGCAGCGTCCGAGGCGGCCAGAGACGCGCGTCATTCCTTTTGCAAAAGGGCATAGCTTATAGTTTGGTTTAATACAATGCATATTGTACACTAACAAAAATCCTAACTGCACACGCATCCAAAGTGCCATGACGGCAGTCCGTACAGGGTAAATTAAGCAGGCGGCAATATCTTATAGGGGATTCTCAAGCACAAATAGGGTTAGCACAAGTGCAAACTTATATTCGCAAAAAATCCAGGGATTAATGAATGTTCAACATAAAAATAAAACCTATTAAGACTCTTATTCTAGTGATAAAACTTTTGAAAAGTACTCTGGATGATAAATTATAATAGGCGCACTAAAAATTGCAATGGTTAAGAAGAAAATTATGGTTTTCTCTAATTTGCGCATAATTTTTCTATGCCTGCAGGAAATACCCCCTGCTGCATAGCGTCTGGTTAACAGGGGTCTGCTGCATAGTTAATCGGAAATCATACACATTTTTGCATCAAGATGAGCGTTTAACACCGAAGAGAAAGAACATGGGGGAAAAAAGCTAAATCTTTAGCACATGCAAGTCCTGTATGCTCCTTCGACTCCCCCAGGCCGGTTATCAACAAAACGTTTTTAAAACGCAGCCGTCCCAAACAGCCAAGCAGCGAGTATGACATTCAAACCTGTTATTAAGTGCCACAAAATGATAGGAAGCCCAGCCATTTACAAGAAATTAAAAATGTTTGCCGTCATACAAACACAGGTCCGGGCAGCAGCTCGCAGAACCTGCATGCGATGCCAGAGGATGCGTGAAACTAAGAAGCATGAAAACATGTTCTGGAAGCAAGTGTGGAGGGGCCGTAATCGCTGCTTAATATACTTAGTCGAATCTCACGCTTCACCCGTCGCAGGTTGTTATGCAGTGAAGTTAGCAGATGGTTAAAAACCATCACCAGAGTTTTGCGCCACTCATACTCATAAAGCCAGCCAACCTGAAACTCAGACCAGCGCTATAAAAAAAGATTCTGCAGGATAAGTTTGGAGAAGTGGGGTCATCGTGTGCCAACATCGCCTGTTACCCTGACCTCCCAGACCAACAGGAGGTGTTGGGTTGCTGGTCTCTTGCTATGAAATGTCTAATTAACTGCACAACAGAGATGCATTTACCCTGAATATGTACAGCGGCAACCATGTTTTAACCATTTTGCTGCCAGGGAGAGATGAGGAAAGAACCTGGGACAGCAAAAGGGTTAATGTGCAAACAACCCTTTCTCCTGCATTTTTATTATCTCCTTGCATCAACTTCAGCAATTTTCTGCCTTTCCAAAATGCAATGTGAAAAAAATAAAGCCCGACATTGTCCCCCAGCACAAAATGACAAGTTGTATATTTTTTAAATTCACATTGTCTTTCAACATTGGCTTTCATTATTCAAGTATTTCAAGACTGATATGTGTACTTTGTCCATTTTTTCCTCCCCTATTTTCTACATTTACCCAACCACATTTCGGTTTTTCAATATTTCCCCTCCCATTTCCTTATCACTCTCTCCCCCTTCTCTTCGCATCTGTAATGGGGGAGGAGGGAGGAATGAATCCGCAAGCACAAAAAAGAAAAAAAATTAAACCAACCACTTTAAAAGAGACCGCAGGGTTTGTTTTGTAACGTTGGCGATCAGGAGTCTTAGTTTGCACCCACCTGATTCTCTCTATTCATTTTTTTTTTGTTTCTTTTTTTGTTAAAAAAAAAAAAAAGTATTTATGCAAGTTTGAAAAAAAAACACACAAAAATGTCAAGTTAGTGCTGCTGCTCTGAAAGGTCACGAGGTCAGAGTTGAAAGTTCAAAGTTTATATTGAGTCAGCCCCTCCTCCTAGAAGGTCACCGGGTAGTAACGGGGCAGGGCTGCCCATCCTATGAGCATCCTCTGTGCTGGGCACCCCCCACAAGCTAGATGTGTAGTTGGGAGTTCCCCAGAGGGACACTCCGGCCAGGTCACTACCACCACCGCCGCTGCTCCATTGTCCCAGCCCCGTGGTCCCTCCAAAAAGGTTTAGGGCTGGCCCTACAGGTTCAGCCTGGTGATTCTGTCCCACTTCCAAGGGTTGCCAGCCTGCGCCCGGAGCAGAGGGAGTTGGGGGCTGAGCTTGTGCAAGGTAACGGCTCACCTCTTCATCTGTTGCAAACTCCGCCAGGATAGTCGTGTTGCCCAGAACACACCTAAATTTGGCACAAAAATGCAGAGTGACTAGGTGAACGTATGGCTCCAGGAGGTTAAAAGACCTCCCCCATTCATCACACTATAAAAAGGTCTTACAACATTAATGCAACATTAAAGACATTTAAGCACCCTGAAAAATGTATGTAGGAGCATGAGTACAAGCGCTCCAAATGAACTGAGTCGGGCACAGATCGTGGGTTTCCACACAATCCTTTTAACAAAGCAAATTTATAAATAGAGGTAGGATTTGTCGGGAGATAGGATTCAGTCAATCTAGTCTGCCCATTGTTCCTGATGTAAAGACTTAGATCTTAATGTCAGGATTCAGGATAAATGTGCTTTATTAAATCATTTTCAGATGTCTGCCCCTGCGTGTTGACAAAGGACAACATAAATATATCCGAGACGCGAGTCTAATGTGACAGCAAAAGAAATAAGTGTCCGCAGCTGCGCAGTGATTTGCACACATATGGATCAGGAATATATGCACCGTGGCAGACAAGTTCCCTTTCATGTTCAATTCTGTTTGCAACCCTAAACAATTCAGAAGAAAATATAAGGCGTAAGTGCTTTCCTCTCCACAACTCACATGTGCAGGGCGCTTTGGGCCTTGGCTGCCTCCTGTTTGGTGCTGTATCGGATCAGGGCCGTGCCCTGGGTGAGGTTGAGATGGAATGTCAGCAGGGGACCATGCTGCATGCAGATCGTCCTCAGGGTGGATCCATCAATCTGGAGGATGGAAAAAGGATTGGTTGATGCGCAGGCGATCAAACAAGTTACTTAAATGCATGGCCAATTCACCGGTGGCCCATTTTGAGGGTAGCCAACTAGAGGTGATTCTGCATGTTTTTGACTGGACCATTCCACATTGGTTGCTATAGCGATAAGGCCATTTTTTTTCAAACTTAGCACTAGAATTGCTTTGTATGCATACCCCCAAAGTTTAGCTCAACCTTAATATTAATATTTAAAGAAGGATGGTTTAGAAAGTAAAAGTAGCTTGGTAGCTAAACCTGTATATATTTTACAGTAAAAGATTACAAGGGTGACTATAAAATAAGCTCTTACCTTAGTAAGATACTTTGTATAGTTTGACAAGCCTCAAGTGGAAAGTGGTGAGCTTTCATATCACCTCAGTGCTCACAAAGTGTACTGAAGACTCTGTATACATATACCGAGTTCAAGCTTACATTTCACATAAAGTGGTGTCACAAACAGACTGCTCTTTCTGTGATATGAGAGCAATGTTACCGCAAAAGATTAGATATATATATAGATATAGATATATAAATAGACATTTCAGTGTGTATGCACCTGTGGTGTAAGATTAAGAAGGATGAGCCAGTGGCTGGGACGCACAGATCCACCATCGCTCCAGGTAGATGCTGCAAAGAGAACATGTAGAGTAATAATGGCGAGAGAGTACTGGAACAGGCTGTAAAATACTAGATGCACATTAACTAGCCACAACACAGCATGAGCCAAGCCACATCCTATGATCACAAAACAAATGGTCACCCAACCATATGACACATACATAGACTCTTCATTAATTCATTCATTCACTCATTCAATTAGTGGCAAATTACCCCTACTAGAAGGGGTAAAGCAGGTGCTGTATGGCCAGACACCAATCTGTACTGAAGAGGTCACACAGATATAAATGCATTACAGCAACACTCACAGTGATAGGCCCTTGTAATGGAAGACACAAAAAATATTTCACTCTTCAATTTAATTACCAGATGCAATTCTGGTGTCCTGTCCCCCCCAGCCCCTGACAGAACGGGGAGCTGTGCTGTTCCAGGGGGAATTGGTGGCTTTGGGGTTGTTGGTTAGCCCTGGAGGGGGGCGAGGCAGCCCAGGGCTGTTCCTGGACATCGGGTTCTTCCACGTTTTGTTAGAATGATGCGACGGGTTGTGTCCTATGGGGTCTGGTGACCAGGTGGATTTGTAGTCTCCAAACTTTGCTGAGAGTGCTGAAAGTCAGGTAAAAAATGCAGACAATTACTTTAGGGTAGGTGAACCTGCCATGTATCATATGGTAAGGCATAATACACAACAGACAAAAAACATTGCAAAAACGTCTTGTCCTACACCAGAGTACAGGACTGTTCCCTTTTCATACCAAAAACATCCTTTAGGATATCAGCACAAAGTTGCACACTGAGCATTTAAACCAAATAAAACCAGAACATGGCAATGAGTGAATGCAAAGCCTTATGAGGGTGTATGCTTATTTTGTGCATCCTCTTTCTCCATATGTCCTTTCATAATCCTGAAACCACTGACAGGTGAATCACAGTTCGAAAACCTCAAACATGAACTTGCATGCTGTTCAGTTAATTCACTACAGCATGGGCCAAATAGTTTCTAGTTGTTGGCATAACTGTTAAATACAGAGATGTATTTACTTGTTACTTGGTAAGATATAAGGTTATACCCCTAGCCACTCCCTCCTTTTTTAAGACAATGTGCCGATATGACATATCTCTGTGACTTGGTGCTCGGCACCTTCTAATGCAGTCTAACCATAGGTTAAATAGGCCAGATCTCCTGTGTACACGGCCCATTGAGCAGCGGGACACCAGAGGGCTGACCACCCAACGGCAATCTGCTCTGGCTTCACAGGTCCCTGGACCAAGCTCAGGATACGTCACTGCAGGTGTAAATATCAGCCGGCCTCTATGCAGACCCATTCTGTGCAAACACAGGTTTATGATTAAATATATATGCTATATAGGCAAACACTTCAGGGAACAAGTATACAGCAGGGAAGATGCAGTTTTAACAGTCTATTTCTTCTGCTTGGCTGACATTAAATGATGTCCCAATTACCTGAAGTGCTGTGGATATTCTCAGAGGCACTGTAGGGCCAGGCACCAGGTGAAGGCAGCGAGGTGTTGAGGGAAGAATTGGACCCTACAGAATAAGCAGGTAAAATCAATCATTACACAAATCTAAACTAGCCTCGCTTAACTTTAATTGTTGACACTTAAGAGAACTTACACTTACCTGTGGGGGTGTCCTGCAGTAGCTGGTGGTCAGTATCTACGATGGGAGACGGGGCTGGGCCCCCCAGCACACTGCCGGGGGTAACATACGGGTCTGACTCTGGATCAATATTCTGGATCCCTTTCCACGGCACACCAGGCTGGAATTCTACGATAGAGACACGGACACAATAACGCACACAGTTTAGAAATACTTTGAGAGGATGGAAGGAGATAGATAGTCTTATAAGTCGTTGCTACTCATTTCAATACCGTTCAATACCGTTAACTGGTATTTAAGTTATCGGGAATGCTTTCCACACATGTTCACGAGGGTCTGAAACCCCAGCATTCGCAAAGCCAGTGCTGGAGCAGACTAGAGGTAAGTATATCATATGTGCATGGAGGTGGCAGAATCTAATACAGCGAGAGAGTTTAAACAGGGATGGGATAGGCATAAAGCTGTCCTGAAGACAGGACTAAAGGCTGATTAACGTCTGTCTGCCCATTTTCTTCAAGTAAAAGCCCAAAGATTGGTGATATAGTTCTTATCTGCTGTCAAATTGTGTCTCTATGCAACTTCTCATTTAAGAAATCCGTTTCCAGCACCCATTTTGCTCTTTAATTTGTGTGTATATGCAATACATGTTTATGTGACTAAGCTGTCTGCAAGGGCATAAGGAGATCCAGGATCCTGAACAAGAGGAAAACGGTGGCCAGAGATGCAACCAAGACCTAAACTTTTCCTGGCACATTTACCAACAATGATTTTCCGTCTTTCTTTGGACAGCAATGTGATGGGAGGTATGCAATTTCATGAGCACTACAATTTTGCAGCAGGGTTTTCTGTGCAAGTCAGAACTCACCTGGAGGCCAACTAGCATTCATTGATTTACTTCCAATTTTGCTTGAAGGTGGGGACTTGGAAGGTAACCAGCTCTCTCCAGCTGGCCCACCGTGCATTCCCACCGGCTCCCCAGACATCATGTCAAACTGGTTGTATGGTGAACCCCCACGGTTTTTCACAGGAGGGGGAATGGAGCCTAATGACAGAAGGGCTTGTTTACAAAATCATGCTTAAACTGGAAAGTATTGTATATACATTTTAGCTGCAATGATTTTTCTAGGATACACCAAGAAAACTTAAATATTTACAAGGCTAATCAACCTCCCTTCAAACCCCTGAAACATTGTAAAGGTCACTGTAACTTACAAAATAACTGCTCACCATTCTTCTGCAAGCCTGCATCTTGGGACATGGATGAGGGCATTCCATCCATCATGGATGTCCATTGTTTGAAACGAGACTCTGCACCAGCTTCCTTACCCACAATCCCATAATCCATTCCACTGGAGCCAAAGCCTAATAAGCAAAGAAACACAGCATTGCATTTCATACAAAACAATGTCTTCAACAAAGACAAGCATTGCACTATATCATACATGCCAACCATCAGGTTCACTGTTTATATACAAAGACAGTATGTTTACACATATCATGCATTTACATGACAAAATGTACAATCAGAATATATTACCACTGAGAATAAATAATGAATATAAATACAACAGACACGGATTGGCGTGTGCTCATACTAACCTGAGCCATAGCCAGGGATATGCCCCTTGCCTTGCATGTCTGAAAGCCCCACAGAATCCATGTGACTCTTGGGTCCAGCAGGATGAGAAGGAGAATGTTTCATTCCTGGCTGCCTCTGCTGTTGTTGCTGGAGGGCACTTACCATTCGTGCAAGCTGCTGAGAAACAAAATTAAAGATAAAAAAACGATCACACTATAAAGCTGACTGTGCCACTGTAGTATGAACTTATGAGGTTGGGCCTAATGTTGCCAGTTACTGGGAGGAAAACCAAGAAAAACGACAAATTAATATATACAGATGCGGGTCGGAATACAGTCAGTTGAGATAACGGACCATTTAATACATCAGAATATTTGCATTTAATAATAAGCTTATATATTCTTAGCAATGCTTGGTTTTCTTTGGGCTATGTGCTGCAAACCACCACCTTAACAAAATGTTTTTTCACTGTAAACTTAGAAAATATGTTTTTACTATTGGTATTTTCCTTATGCAAGCCTGACTACAATAGGAGTAGTAACTAGGAAAAGCATTAAAATACCTGCTGCTCCTGCTGCTGCCTGACTGCTTGCGAGATCTTCCTCTGGTTCTGAAGCAACTGCTGCTGTTGCTGCTGCTGTTGCTGCAGGAGAAGCTGGCATGCCTGAGGGTGGCACAATGCACACAATGCATTAAAATTACAATACCAACAATTGCGCTGAAGTCATGAATGTTTACAGAATAAGTTCTCGAGGATTAGATTAATGCTTCAGGGGAACCCAGCATGTTGTGTAATTCAAAGAATAGCTCATCATCTATCAGGAAATGTACTTTAAGATAATAGTTATAAGCTTCCACCTATGCACTTTGTGCCATTAACACACTGCTTTATTTAATACTAGAAGTTAAATATGAATTTTCAGGCATACTTTAAAACCATGGTCTGAAAACCGCCTGCAATGTATTAGAACTTCCTCCATACCATCCTAATGAACGCATCTGCAGACAATCACACAGTACAGGCAGAATGGACATACCAACTGGAACTGCTGGATCTGGGGGAGCTGGCTCAGCATGGCAATCTGCTGAGGGGAAAGTTGGGGTCCCATGTTAAACAGCCCTGGGTTCATGTTACTGTTAGGGAACTGCTTCAGCATGGAGGCCGACACCTGATGGGCAAACAAGAAATAACTTTGGCAACGTAAAATGACAGAGTAATTAAACAAAGTAAACAGTTTATTATAAGCAGACATATGCACTGAAGCTGACAAACCCTAGAGGCTACGTGAAGTTAAAAAGTATTACTTATTGATTTATATAGCAACATCATATTCAACTGCACTGTACAAAGGAGGACATCACAAGCAATGCAAAGAATTTTGACTTTAATCACAAAATAAGGGGATGACTCTGCTCAGATCAGCTTACAATCTAGGAGATATGGTATGTTACACAAGAGCGGAAAGTTCATATTTTTAAAGAGGTCCTGCCACACAAGTAGATTTCAGGATGAACATTTAGTTAAATAAATAAGCTGCATATGACAAAAAATGTCAACAGATGAGGACAAAACAAGCCTTACCTGGGGAGAAAGGAACTGGGGAGGCACTTGCGCCCGGAGGTTGGGAGAGGAGTTGAGCGATGGCACAGGGTTGTGCATGCCTCGTGATTGTGCACCGCTGTTCCCAAATAGACCGTGATTGCCACCCTATGAAAACCACAAAAATAGTGGCAATAAAACGACCAGGCTTATAGAATCCAAGTATACACTAGATCAACATTACTCATAGCACAGCTCGGGCTCCAGGGACTCGGCACACACTGCACGAAACATTAAAAGAGTGCTCAGCCGTGTCAACACGGCGATGTCTGCAATACCTGCACTGATCAATGTCATATTTTTAATCTTTATTTTATTGAACATATACTTCTCCGGTGCATGTCTCGGATCTCCAGGAAACATGCAAGGAAACAGAAAACCAAAGCAAAAAGAACAGAGAGGATATCAGATTATCTGATGGAGAAATGTATAAAGGTTATAACACTGACGCAAAGCAGTGAAGAAAAAACAGCAGTACATCGTGACTGTTTACGATTAGAATACAGACAGGACGGAAAGCCTGTCTGCATTCTAACGCAATGAGGAACGGCCATAATGGCTTCTGGGTCCTAAACATAGATGTGATACAAAAAAAAAAATCAGCAGGTTACTATGAACTAGACAGGTTCCCATACGAGTTTATACAACATCCAAGGATAGCAGATCCGTAGGCAATACGTTAGCATCATACCAACCTGGGACGGCTGTCCTGCGGGGTACACTCATAGAAATCAGTTGCTGGTCACCTGTATACAGTTTATCAGCCGTGTTTCTAAGTGATAATTATTCATTATCTGTATGTGGCTTTAACACGAATTACCTCTTTAATTGAATAAACACAGGCGACGTGAAGAGCCTCACTTTGTGTTTAAACGATTGTGACTTTTTTTTTTTTTACTTCTGACATCTATTTGCTGTAATAGGTGGTTAGAACTACAAATTTAATGTCAGCCGAATTAGCTGGAGGATACTAGGACTCTTACTTGTCTAGCAGCGAAGGTTTGGGGGTTGAGGCCCGAACCGATAGCCCCCAGGCCCATGGAGGGGATCGAGGAGCCGGAGGGAGATAGCTTGTAGCTGGGGGAGGGAGAAAAGGGGGAGCACGGAGCCTCGTCCCCAAGGCACCCGTCTTGATTGGAGAAAGGCAAAGTCAGCTAAAGCCAGCCAGTGGGTGTTGGTTAGTGAGGCAGCAGAATGCAAAAGGGAAAAGGAGAAAGACACAGAGAAAAAAATATTCTATTCAGTATAAAACAGCATATCCACCAGCAATTACAGCTGGCTCAGGAGATCACTATTAAAAATACAAAACGTAAACGTGTGTGTGTATTAAATCTGCCCCTTTACTTCTTCCTAGCAAGTCTGTTTCATGGAAGACTAACACCAAACAGGTTAGCAATGAATATCGAAACAATACAGCGAGCCTTCTGAATTCAATCACAAACATACCCGCGTGGAACAGAGTTTGGCAAAAAGTCAGACAGTACTTTTTCCACACTGCATTCAGTTCATAAGCTAAGGTACATTTGGAAATGTTTGTCTTAAATGTGGGCAAATCAGGTCAAGGTGCACACAGAAATCGACAAAATGTGGCCTTAGAACAAAACCTCCCCCTGACAGAACGTAAATATGACAGGTACTGCAGAGTGACTTAGCATTTTGTAAAATGATCTTTAGGAAGCCTGGATCATTTTAGGAACCTCCTTGAAACTATTAACCACCACAGCTTGCACTACGTAAACAGCAGCCATGTGGCTTATGTACTTATTAACATTGCAACAGTGTTTTATTTTTTTGCTATGTTAGCTTGCAAGCCATGTATGTGGGTTTTATACTCTTTATTACCTTGCTTATGTGCAGGCCCCAACCCAGTTGGGGGGGGGCCTTGTTATGGACACTGGCAAAGCCCATTGAGCAACAGAGCATGGAAACCCTCTTTACATACCTTCTCAAAGTAAGGCCCGCTGTCTGAGGCTCCCATCTCTTTGGAATTTGGCAGACGGAAGTTAGAACGGTCCTTCCGCATCATCTCATTGAAATCCCCGAGATTCACACCCCGTTTGTCTGCCTCAAACTTCTTTTCTGGAAGCCCACCTACACAGGTGAAAGTATAGAAATTCTACTACTGGTAAATGCCATTGCCAAACACACCGCGCATATGTGAAGTACTCACCAACAGGGTGGTCCATCTTACTAGCAGAGGGGTCATCTACTTGGCTCTGCAAATACAATGAGCACAGTTAACACACTAATTGTCAGTGACAGGATCTGAAACCCATTTAAACCTAAAACCGTCAAAAATATTAACGTTGCAATGACAATAGTTCATTTAGCCAAGCAAAATATGCTAATTTCTTACAACTTTATAAACCATTACTTTCCATTTGAGAGAAAGGCAGAGGAGTGGAGGCCCAGTGACGTGAAGTCAAAAGCATTGTTTTCTTTGGCAAGCAGACATTATTTCCGGTGCATTTGGCAACGACATTTAAGAGGAAGTCAGTTTCTCAAAAAGCTAAAATAAAACATTGCAGAAATCTGTAGTTTTCAGTCAAGCAATTAAGTCCACGGAAAGAGTCCGATGTGGCAGCGCAGCAGGTCGCCAGGCCTCACACCCCACATTTTACTCTATAGAGAACTCTCATACTTTCTGCCTGGAAAAACTGTCAGATTGGGCAAGACACCGGAATATCAAGGTGTCTGGCTACCAAAGTGACTTCAAATCTAATATGACAGAAGGATACCGTATTTTCCGGCGTGTAAGACGACTTTTTAACCCATGAAAATCTTCTCAAAAGTCGGGGTCGTCTTATACGCTGGGTACTGAAACTTACCGAGCCGGACTGGGGAATCCGCGGTGCGTTAGTGCAGCAAGAGCGGCGCTGTGCCCAGAAAAACATGCCTCATTCACCCGTCTGGCCCGCCCTTGTATCCTAGTACCTCCTTCTCTGCCTCTCAGATCTCGCACATGCGCGCCTGTGCCGCTTCACTGCAGTCCTCAGGAGCAAAATCCGAGAGGCAGAGAAGGAGGTAATCGGATACAAGGGGCGGGCCAGACGGGTGAAAGAGGAGAGTTTCTCTGGGCACAGCGCCGCTCTTGCTGCACTAACGCTGCCCCTGGGCACTTGCCAGACCTCATCATAAGTCTTTTTTGGAAGATCTCGGCGAGGGACAGCACTAATAAAGGTACGGTACTTTTGGAATGTGGCCAAAGCAGTCTATAACCTGATCTGAGCGGTCTACAACGCTCAGATCAAATGACAGACTCCCTTGAAGCAGCCCCCTCTCCCTGCTCTCTTCACAATTTTTATTTGGTGTGCATTGGAAGAGGGGTAGGCTTATACGGCGAGTACAGCCCAAACTCTATATCTTAACTGGAAAACTTGGAGGTCGTCTTATACGCCGGAAAATACGGTATTTTTCTATCCTTAACAAGAGGTTAAAGACTGTGCTGATGTCATTAAATTATTGCCAGTGACAGGAGCCTCTGCAGCTATGAATGGATCTAGCCAAATCAGAGGGTTGATTTAAAGGGATAACCCTCGGTCGTCTCACTCTTAAAAAGGTATAGTTTTAGTCACATAGCAGGTTATTAAGTACAATTGTGGCGCAGAGTTTTATATACATTAACATTTCAACTAAATTACATTTCATGCCCACAAGGGATCGTATGCAGACATGAGAACTCAAAGGGTTTGACCCAGAGTCCCAGGGTCTTTGCACCAATCTCAGGCTGAAGGGGCAAAATCTCAGGGTCACACAGTCTTTGGTTAACACACTTGATGAGTTGCTACATTTAATCTGTATTCTGGGCCATTAACCCCTTCAGTCCCAGGAGTATTTGGTACCTCAAAGCCCGGAGCAATTTTGCCATTTTTTGCGATTCAGAGATCTCTTTTGATTCCATAGTTAGATAAGTAGCTGAAAATTTGGGATGAGAAATTTGCAAAAACTAGTGAAAGTTACACAAAATTTTTATATATAATTTTCCCCTCTGAATCCTCACAAAAGTAGGTAAAGTGACAGAAAATGCCCTCCAAGTTTATCAATTCAGGTCCTGATTTCAGAAATACCTAATTTATATAGAATTTCCATACTTTCCCAGCACTTATAGGGAACATACTATTAGGTGTACATTATTCGTAGAATTTTTATGCTTATGACTTAATGGGTTTGGGGGTTGTGAACGGGGACAGGAGGGTTATACTGGGTAGATGTCGTGTTAGGTCAATGGGGTGTAATGGGTTTTTTTTCTTTTTATCTTTTTTTTTTTTTAAATTGCACTGTTATCAGTGCAGTGTGTTAGAGGTCCTCTTCTTAGGGACCTCTTGAACATGTTATTAATGCCAGTGATGTCACAATGACATGACTTAGCTTTTTCTTTTATTGTATTTTAGTAATTTTTTTTTTTATTATTGTTAAAAACTTTTCTGTTTCGTTTTTCAGCATGTGAGAAGAGCTGCGATCCCCCTGCACCGACCACGCTGTGATCTCTATGCAAGTCCCCACACGCATAGAGACAACAGTGTCTATGATCAATGCCTCATCGGAGTGATTGGATACCGTCCTCCGGGGAACTTCTGGGTGACGTCAGAGGTGACGCGACCCGGAAGGGAATGCAATCGGGCATTTAAAACGAACAGTTTTCCGACGTTCATGCCGTAAGCTGTTACAGGAGATCGGGCAGCAGAAAGCCAGCGATGTGCCCCTGCTGCTGCAATGGCTTGCTTGGGATGTGTTTTTTGGATGTACCGGCAGGTAACTAGAAGCCTCAGGGCCCGGGTGCGAGAATCTGTTAAGCCCCCCACCCCAACCAACATGATTTTTTATCTAACACTATCTAAGACCCTCCCTACCTCCCCTTCTCGCACTATCTACCCCCTCTTCTCACGTTCCCACCACTGCAGTCGGGGCAGCGCTGAGGCAGGTGGCGGCAGGGAGCAGAGGAGACAGGATGCCCAGTGGTAACCCCATGCGACCCTGGATGCAATTGCTAGTCACCATGAATTTTGTCAAGCTAAACTATCAGTATGAAGGAACAGCTGTGCACTCTAATTAAATATGCATTTTAGAAATAGAAAATGGATCCAGTCAGTACAAGGCACCCTGGCAGAGCCTCCGTTAGAAACCCAAGTAAAGGATGCATTTTATGTCATCCTAAATCCAGCTCTGAAGTTATCTAGTCATTCAAATTATGCCCTAGAACTGGTCCTAACAGATTAAGTAATATCCTGTATGCCCCCGGATCAAAGACTAGTCACAGCTGGCTTCCTTAGCACCTTTCTGCTTACGGCATATGCAAGACATGAGTTCGCCTGCCCAGGCTTCAGGCAAAGGGATGAGCTCAGTATTTATATTTTATGGAATCTTTGAGGCAGGGGAGCACCAGTCCTAGGCTATAAACAAATGAGTAGATAAAATAACCTGGAGCTGGGCTTTGGGGGGCATAAGATGTACCGGGACATCTGCACATTAGGTAGCACATTGCAAAAGGGTTAACTATTTAGGTCTGATTATTAAGGTGATTTGTACTGTAGTTCTGTTGTGCTTGGGATAACATGAGACACCCTGATATTAAGTCCTAGTGGTGGCAGTGAATTGTAGTACTAAGGTGGATTTCAAGGGTTGATTTGGTGGTTGCTGGAAATTGTAACAGGTACTCAGAAATCTGGTGTTAACCCTTTCACTCCCACACGTGTCCACTCAGCCGGGCCCAAACCCGCCGCCAGAGTTAATTGCAGGAGCCCACATTTAACTGAAAGCCTGTAATGCTGCTGCATATCAAAATGAATCATTTTATTGGTATAGCTATATAATGCACATATTTTTCAGTTTAAAACATGTAAATATGCTAAATAGGTTCAATCACAGTAAATTGCATCAGTTTAAGAACTCGCCTTCTGATGAAACAAGAAATATACATAACTATTCAAGGTCAAAGGGGCTTCCACACATACATCATAAACACTACCATAAAGCAATCTGTGGTTTGGTAGAAGGTGCATAAACTATAGTAAATAAGTAAATGAAAAGGGTTGACTCACCAGCAATCCCATGTTTGAGAACTGCTTGGACAATGGGTTTATCCAGGAATCATTGTTTCCTCCTTTTAATGAACCCTGCAAAAAGTGTTATGTTTAAATCTGTGTAAGGAATCACGCAAAGGTATACAAAGGGCTCCACCATCAATAAAAAAGTACAAAGATTAAAAGGAACACTTCAGTATCCCATGCAGCCTCACCAACACAGTATGCATATTAAAGTACTTTGTAAGTGACTTAATAAGCATCATTGGGGAGAAACTGCAGAGGCCCCTCTGTTTCCACATCACTGATTGGCAATTATAAACATCTTTAGCACTTTCTGCATTTATGCACAGGGGTCTCACTTGAAAGCGATAAGTGCATAAGGTGGCGATATCTGCAGGTCTAGTAGTTAATGTTTATTTTTTTATCTACACTGTGTAATGCACAGGTCTCACCTTGATCTGTGGTTTCTTTCCTCCTTGGCCCCAACCTGCCGAGTTGTGAGAGGAGCCACTTCCCTGAGATCCTGCACTGTTCCACACTCCACCTTCCTCCTCGTCGTCCCAGCTGCTGTGACGCGTCCCTGTCACTGGTCCTTCATTTTCACCCCAGCCGTCTTGCATAGATTTTGTACCTGCGGAGGTTGAAATAGAGAATTATCCTGTAGATTATGATTTAGCATCATGTCTCCTAACCACAAGACAAGCGACTACACAGATACTGCACTGCAGTTCTGTACAGCTCTGAATTCTGTCACACATTACCAAAGAGGGGACCTGGTTTGCTGCTCAATATACATTTACACCTATTTACAAGTTCCGTACAAGCACAATGTAAATCAGTTTATTAGCAAGGACACTGGAATGTTCCAATTTCACCTGCAAGTTTCCTTCTTGATTAACATTTTGTAAGTACATATCAGTAAAAACCATTAAAGTCATATAGAAGCACAAACCACTGCGATATTGCAGTACATGCTACTCACCAGTTTTCATGGCACTGGGAGCTACAGGTGGTGCATTTCCCCATCCTGGGGTTGGGGGTCCGCCTTCTTCTCCTTCTCCCCAACCTGAAGCAGGTTCGGTTGGCTCACCCCAGGCTGATGTCCCGTTGTCGGCTGGGGGACCTTTGTTTTTGCTCCACACTTGAAAAACAGATGAAACAGATCTTACGCATGTATGCACAGGGTAAAAGTTAGAATACAGACATATAAAACACCGATAAAAGTAAACACCTTAACTGATGAACAAAATGTTTCTACAATTGGCCAAAACGGCAAAATGGTAGGCAAGTCTAATCCAATACAAACTCTTAAGGTAATTAAGACAAAGGTTGTGATTTTTTCCTATGCTCTGCTGTGCTTACGGTCCAGCCGCACTAATGTGTAAGCAGGTGGCAATGCCCTCAAGCTGAAAACTTGTAGTGTATATCTAAAAAAAATGTACACTTATAGAATAGCTTAGAGCAGGGGTGTCCAAGGTCTGCAGTAGGTCTGAAGAGGACGAAGAAAGAAATCACAAGGACAAAAAGCCAAAGTTAGAAGACAGAAAAAAGAACAAAATGAGCAAGAGAATTGGAGGAACTGCCAAAAAAGGAGGCAGATACACTGCGAAGGTAAGGAAACCCAGCTGGCACAAACTTCACCCCTCATGCTGCGCTGTCTGCCTGGTGCACTCCTGCTATTCAGAGCAAGAGGGAAGCTTATTTCACATGATGAGAATTAGAACAAGAGATATAAAACTACTCAAGTAAGAGGTTTAAATGTAATGCAAGGAAGTTTTACTTTACTGAGAAGCTGCTAGATTAGACATCACATCTTAATACCTAATCCTGTTTCCATACAGTTACACATATTATATATTACATATAAGTTTTGGGAAACATTCAATTACCTCTTAACTATAAAATACCAGTGTTTTAATCAGACCCATTGCAACAGGTGTATAAAATCAAGTACCTAGCCGTGCAGTCTCCACTTACAAACATTTGTGTAAAAAAAACAAAAACGCAAGCGCGGTACCGAGATAGGATGCACCTTTTCAATAAGTCAGGTTGTGAAATTTTATCCCTGCTAGATATTCCGTGGTCAACTGTAAGTGGTATTATTGGAAAGCGGAAACATTTAGGAGCAGCAGCAAGGGGAAGACTGTCACAGAGCGGGGGGGACACAGTGTGCGTAAAAGCCACTCTAGCTCACTACAAAGTTTTAAACATTTTATATTTGTCCTATTGTGTGCGGTTGTTCTAGAAACTACCGTATTGGCCCAATTATTAGGGTTCAGCATTTTTACCTTCTCCAGGGTGTCTGGAAGACCGGATCAGAAGACTGCAGAGCGCATTCGGTAGTGAGGTCCAGCAAAAATGCGGTCCCCCAGCAATGTGAGCAAAAACTTTCGTTCCGCCCCGATTCTTGATCCTCAACGTTGATGTAGATGAGGCAGACTGGTGCAGGAAGAGGAAGTCACGTCTGCCGCATCTACATCAACGTTGCAAAACTAAAGTTTAGATAAGGATGGTGGGAGCCTCCTACCATACATTAAATGTAAAAAAAAAAAAAAGCGCCAAACTATAAGAGTGCGGCCCATAATCGGGTGTGGCCTATATTCGAGCCAATACGGTAAATATGCAGAAAACTGCTCACAGAATGTTTTCTGTAGTGCTCTGCAATACTTTCAAAAGACCTTGAATGATTTTTAGCCAATATTGATGGAATGTATTTTCCCCAATGAGGCAGTTGCCTTTTTTTTTTTATTATTAGAATGCCCATCAGCAGGGTAGAGGCTACAAAAAAAAAAACTAACTTCCACTGGATCAGTGGGGTGCTGAAAATATAAGTATAGGGCTGCTTCCATATAGTGATTCACATACAAAATGACTGATGAACTAAAAGCTCAAATAAACTGTGAGCCACAATTGTTCTTAACGGCACTGTGGCTACTGACGCAAGCTGTAATTAAATGCGATACACCTTAGGCTTTACAATTAAGTTATATGGAGAAGAGGTGACGACTGTGCTCCTTGCAAGGCCACAGAGGACACCAGGGACCGGACTTTCTTTTCTGAAGCTACACTACCAAGGCATTTGTAGTCACTTACTTCACTCATTGTAGCACCAGGCCTTTTACGCCCCCCCCCGCCCACACAAAAGAGGGAGATCCCTGAAGCCTTCAAGGGGATGTAGGAGTCAATGTCAACCCAAACTCTCCACCAAAATGTGGAGTATTCAGGGACCTAGCTCCATTGTGGCATTCCAAAAACAAAAAATGACATGCACAAAAAGGTTGCAGTGCTCAAAAAGAACAAAAGGTGCCATTAAGGCCTCAGTTTTTGGCTGGTAAACCTGTTTCCCACCACAGGCCAGTGAATATGAAAGGCCCGAGTGCCCATGGTGCACTTAGCAGGCCTACCAAAGTGTGCATCAAAAGTGTAACCTCACCTATAACACTACATGTGGTGATAACATAAACAGGCCTAACCTGGAGGCTCAATTAAGACACCTTGGGCTTCCTTGCATTCTCCGCCTTTAGGCCAGAGCATCAAGCTTTCATTCTCTCACAGGTACTCACTTGACCTCAGCCAAAGAAGCGATTGATGCTGGAAGTTACTGTAAATGGGTACAAGCCAGGTGCTACGATGTTCACAGACACCCAGGTGTCAAGCTGATGTCTTTAAAGAGTCAGCTACATGTTCTATGACTGAGGGTGTTAGGGTGCCATTATAAGCATTCACCTCCACAGAATATACATGAGGTACTTTTAACCTAATAAAGTAGTTAAACATTATTTCTTCCTAACAACTATATCGCCTCTTAATTCTTAAATAATCATCGGAAAAAGGGAGGCTTTAGATTGAGGCAGTGACAGCTTTTTTTTAAAGCGAAAGATAGAGAAAGGGGCGCCGAGTGGTTTTCGCTTACCAAGCTGTCAGTACCCGCTCGGCACCCCTTTCTCTCTCCTCTAAGGCGAGTCTCCTTGATTTTTAACCTTTTTATCCACAGAAAAAAAGTTTACATATTTTCCACGATGAATCGCTTTGGTAGAAGCTGTGTTTTGCATTATGATGATAGAAAGTCCAATAAATTATGTACTGGCTTTAATTAATCCAACAGTACAATTATTCTTCAACATTTCCCCATTTGCACTGTATGTAAAGTTGCATTAGCACTCTACAGAACACAATGACTATGCAGAACATTAAAACATCCAAGGCAAAAGCATTGTCATACCTGATGGTGCTGCCTTGCTGGCTAAAGATCCTGGCATTCCCTGTTCCCTTGGCATCTGTGCAGGGTTTGCCTGTGAGTTTTTGTCCCACAGGCTAACGTTCTTATAGTTGTAGCTATTAGGGTCACCCCAAGCAGCTGTTCCATCATCAATGTCCATTTTACGGCCCATGGATTGTGGCGATGGCTCCTCCCACCCACTTGCCTCCTCATCCTTGGATACTGCAGGCTGTGGACCACCCTTCCATCCTGGGGTAGGAGGAGGCCTGCCATTTCCAGGAGGTGGTGGTGCCTGAGTGCCCCAAGAACCAGGAGATCCCACGGCTGGTGCTGCTTCCTGCTGCTTATTCCATGGAAGCTGAGGTCTAGCTGCCTCGCCCCAACTTCCACCGCTTTGGGGCCTTTTATTTTCTTCCCAGCCATTTCGTGGAGCTGGATTGGGGCTAGGTCCATTACCCCAAGATCCAACATCATTCTGACCTACCTCCCCCCAGCCAGAGGAAGGTTTATTTGCTGAACCATCCCAGCCCCCAGGTCCTTTGGGAGGCTCAATTTCATCATTCCCTCCTCCCCCCCAGCCATTCTTCCCAGAAGACCACCCACTTCCAGAATTAGGAGGCCGAGTACCCCATCCTTGCTCAGTATTCCCTCCATTGTCATTGTTCCACCCAGGACCTGCCTTTTCCTCTTGTCGTACGCCAATTGCTCCCCCTCCACCAGTTCCACCTACACCAGCACCCCCCCAACCAGTTGGGCTACTTTTATAGTCACTCCAGCCAGTTGCTTTGGCATCCTTCCATTCTTGGGCAGGAGGGGCTGGGGTAGGGGGCTCTCCCCAGCCAGACTTGCTTTGATTGCTTTGGCTGGGGGCATCCCCCCAGCCCCCTGAGTTCTTGGCTTGGGACACGTTCTCCCAACCCTCAGTCCCACGGTCCGCTTTGCCCTCAGGGCGAGATATCACCTCTTCTGTTTCCCAGGCTGCATCCTGTTTAATCTGGGTTTGGCCCCAGCCAGAGTTTGAGAGAACCCGGGGATCCAGGTCAGTTCTGTTAAGCAGTGTCTGCAGGACGACCTGACTATCTGGGAGGGCAGTTCTGTGCGAACGTCTATTGCAAGAGTTCAGACTGTCTCCACTGCCGCTAGCCTTGGGGTTGCTTCCAGTGCTTTGCCCCCCAGCCTCACTTCCCACTGAGCTGGGGGCACGGCCCCAGCAGGCCGCTGATGGCGTGTTGCCCTGGTTCTCTGATAGAGAGTGACCCTTCTGATTGTCCCATGCTCCAGTGCTAGAATTTCCTTGGCTCGAACCTCCCCACTCTCCCACCTTTAAGTCCTCATGCCCAGTCGGCTGCTTCCATTCTCCCTGAGACGTTCCACCAGCCCCAGATTTGTTCCCTTCACCCCACTTCACTTCGCTGGGGTCTCCTTGTGGGCCATAGCCCCAAGAACCATTCCCACCACCACTTTTATTATCCCAAGATTCCCCTCTGGACCCGTTGGGTCTGTGAGATGAAGATGCCTTCCTTGCATCCTCCCTGTCTCGTCCATTATTACTGGAGTTGCCATGCCCACAAACGGTATCCCCTGAAGCAGACGGACCCCTTGATGGCCCCCATGAACCCAGACCCCCATTCTTTCTATCTCCAGTGCTTTGAGCAGAGGGGTCAGAGCCCCGGCAGGTATCCCCAGACCCAAAGGCTGTTCCCTTGTTTTCAGAGGGGTTTGCAGTATTTGAGTTTGTTGAGTTAGTGTTTCCATTTTTTGGTCCGTCAGTGTGATGGGTTGTTGCCGGCTCCCTGCATGAGGCTGGAAAACCGGCACCCGCATTTTCCATCTTTGACTGCTGCTCCCGAGAAGTTGGACCCGTTGGCCCTAGCTGTGTGCTGGAGAATCCACTATCTGGCTCCGGGTTCCCTTTCCTGCTGCCATCCTGGACCAAGGCTGGCCAGGCTGATGGGTTGGTATTTGGGTTAAAGTTGCTGAAACCAGAGGCAGGCCCTGTTCTCTCAGGCCCACCCACGCTCCTCCAGTTTGCCAGTCTATTAACACCCTCTGCAGCAGGGCTGGAAGACGGGACGGGCTTACCCTTGGGGTCTGATTTCCACGCACCCTGGTTACATTCAATGCCAGGCGGCGGCTGCTGCTGCTGCTGTTGTTGTTGTTGTTGACCCTGGCCCCCCCTTCCTTTATGGTTAGTGGCAATTCCTTGCGGGGGACCCTTCTCAGAGGCTGGGTTCGAGGCACTGTTGTTGTCTGTGGCGTTTTCGGAAGGGGGTTCGGCGTCCACACCAGCTATGCAAGGCCACTCTTCCATGTCCGACCCGTCTACAATCACTTTGTCCCAGGCGTGGGAAGGGGTTGCGGTTGGGCCACTGCTGGAGGGGGCTCCTGAGCCCCAAGTGGAATTTGCATAATTTGAAGTAGCAGCTGCTCCTGACAACGTATCTAAAACATTAAAAACAAGTACATTAGTATGTCGGTACTGCATAGGAATAAACGTTAACCATAGAACAAAGGGTTCCTTGCAAAACATCAGTAGTAAAATCTTGGAAAATAAACATGCAGAGAATATAATCATTAATGTAACTATAGATTAAAACCATCAACTGTGTGGTCTATGTGTCCCTAAAGTTTTTTCTGACAGCATCACAGTTGTCTGTATTGTAGCACCCAGCCTTTCAAAAATGTCTCCTCCTAAAAGACCACCCCATTCAAAACATTGAACAATGCCCTATATGACAGGGTTTAAAGAGACTGTCAGCCCCATCCAGCCATACTACTCATTCTTACCACTTCCTGGCTGCCTTAAGACATTACGGGTCTATTATGTGAAAGTTGTCACACCAAAAAAAAAAAAAAAGCCAACAGGACTAAATAAAAACCCCAAAAAACAAAGTTGGTCCCCCTTAACCCCTTCAGGACCGGCGTTGGCAAACTGTCTTCCCTTGAAGACCGCAGTTTTCTTTAAAAAAAATATTTAAATCCCGTGCTTGTGATTCGCTGCAAAGCGATCACGTGCACGGAATTGAGGGGGAGTGGCTGCTACGGATCGCTGGCAACACCCAGCGGTCAGTAGCAGCCGCCCCTCGCGATCCCAGCGTTCATAGCGACGCTGGGTCGTGCACCATCGATGACGTACCTGGTACGTCCTGGTCTGCCGGTGACCTTTGGCCCGGAAGTACCAGGTACATCCCAGTCTTGAAGGGGTTAAAGCTCTTTTCCAGCAATACATCATTTATCATGGATTTAAAATATAATTTGAAAAAAAAAAAACATACTACACTTGATACAAAGAAAACATGGATTTGGTTAGTAGTAGCAGAAATACTAAGTAAATAGTTATAGACACTATAGACAGATAACGCGGACACAGACAAAACCTTGACTTCAAACCTATCTTTGAGCAGAACGTGATCTGGAAAGTAAGTGATCATCACCAAGTATTTCCCGTGTTTTTTTTTACCCTGCAGAATTAAAGCCAAATTTGTAGACCTACATAAGAGTGTACAGATGTCTGGATTGGAGCCTTGGACATTACAAGAGACGGCCCCTTCAAGAGGCCTCAAGACGTGAAAGAGATTCTTACAGTCTGAAAAGCTACTCCAGAACAACATGTACACTGCCTGCTAGCAACAGAAAGGAGCCATTGTGTTGGAGCGCGGCTTTGCCACAAGCAGAGAAGGGTGCACGGCCATGTCCAACGTCTTCATTGGTTTAGGGCTTCCAACAACACGACCTCACGCAAACATTTTAACAGGAGGGAAGCTTCAGAAGATTTTTTTTTACCATTTATCAGCTACATTTAAAAACACACAAAGGCACTCTAAGTCTATAATAAGTTTTCAAGGATATAGTGTTTATTTTCTTTTTAAAATAAAGGTGATTTCCTTTTGAAACGGCATTCTATCCTATAGGATGTCAAGTTAAATCTGGTTAAACTTTCAAAAGGACATCAAGATTAAAATTGTTATTTAACAGAGGATTTAGTGCTATGTCTGGTCAGCTTCAGAGAGAAGCTGATGAAATTGTGAAGAAGCTTTCTCCCTTTCTGGCAAATTGTGCAATGCTGTTCTGTGGTAGGCTTTACACCGTAGAACAATCCACTGGGACTCATGAGATAGAAATTATGTTGCTCTATATCCGTTTCGAAATCCACCACACAAAATCTAAGGAACAAGCTTCCAAAACCTGTAACCGTTAAAACATAATATATCCTACTTTGCTCCAGGTGTAAAAGAAGGCCACAGAGCATAACACATTATAAGCATTATGTATAAAGAGGCACAGTCACCATAGCAACAGATAATAAACCTAATAGCACAATTTCTCGCACTTTTCTTTAATACATAACCCCAAATATCCCTAAAACAAGTTTTTATGCTAAGATAGTAACTTGAAAAATAACAATTTAATAACCTTAAGTTAGTGAATTAAAATGTTGTTGGTAAGCAATGATGTCCTCCAACAATGTGACTAAAAGTCTACGACCATCAGAATCATACAAAACTGAAGATAACTTTGAGCTGTGTGCCTGTTTCAACTGCGCAAGCTTTTGTTTTTATGCATCATATATATCTCCAAATGCATCTCTAGATCAGTGGTAATTATATATATAATATATATAATTATATATCTAAAGCTGCTGGAGCTGAATTGTAACTTCCACGTTCCTCAGTCCACAGCTGGGGGTATATCAACTGAACACATCTTTATTAAACTGAAAGCTTATTCTGCCAGTGGAGAGAAAGTTTAAATATGGTTTCCCCTGAAAGGCCCTCAACATACAGCTTTTAACTGACCGGTTTCATTTAAGTGATCAATAAATAGTGTATGTTTTTACTTTGCCAAGACGTTTGAGGTCCCAGAAGGGAAGCTTTATGATTTAAATTTCCCTGTAATAAAAAGATTCTTTCTAAGCTATATATCATTCAGTCATTGCTGTGACCATGTCTTTACATGCACACGCATACAAGGATATACCCACTACTGGATGTTACGCTGAAATACTGCAGAAGACAGCTTTTCTATCAATAGCATAATCCAAGCGGCTGGATCTTTTTCTCTCCTCACCTGTCGCAGGCCCACTCTCCCCTGGCAGCAGCGTTCCCACCCCTGGCTGTGCGTTGCCTGGGCCGGTCCCTGGTGCAGAGGACGAGAGGGGAGTCCCTGCTCCTCCCCCCAGCAGCATACAGGATGCCGGAGGGGGCTGTCCACGCTTCAGTAACACTTTGTGGTCCTGCTGGCAGCGGAATCTCGGTGGCACCTCCCGAGGCATGTAGCGGGCGGTGCTGGGCGGTTGTCCGTTCGGCACTGCCACCCTTTTGGCATTGTTGCCACCATTGACTGGTGGCGAGGGGGAGCTGCCAGGAAGGCTGGCTGCCGTCGCTTGGCTTGAACTTGGTTTCGTCACTTCGGGCACTGAAGAGAAAAATTAAAAGAAAAAAAAGGTATCAGAGAGCTAAAGAAATATGACATCTGAAAGCAAAAAACGTGCATGTTCCAAGGACAATTACCAACACAATTCACAGACTTAGATGACCACTTAACCATCTTGGACTATTTGGGTTTTTTGCAATTAAAAAGGGTCAAAACTGCCCAAAATGGGGCTCCCTTACCCTCTTAGAAAGTTTGCATTTACAGTAACCTGGGCTAAATCATAAATATCCATATTATAGAATGAATTAAACTGGGTAACTAGCACGTTCCTTATATGTCTAAGTGAGAGAGGGACCTCGGTGCTAAGTTAGACTCTGGGTAAGCCTTAGACAGACAGACTTAGATCCCCCTTAGACTCATTGTTATACTTACTGTCAAGACTGACCTCCCTCTCTAAAAACGAATGTATTTAGAGATGAGATGTAAGCAGGGGAAAGCACTATGAAGGGCTTTAAAAGCAAGCCGGTAAATAGAGTGACAGAGGGGAGAGTTGCCAATAAGGAGATGGGAGAAGACGATAAATCTTGCAGCAGCATTCATGGTGGATTGTAGTAGAAAGGCGAGACGGGTAAGAGGAGCAAAGAGAGTTACAGTAGCCAGGGCAGGAGATGAGGTCATGGACAAGAACCTCGGTGGCATCTTGGGTTAGGAAGGGACGAATGCAGGCAAATCTCCTCTAAAAAATAATGCATATTAAACTACTTTGAGTACTTTAACCCCTTGACTGCTAACGACGGCATGGTGCCGTCGCTAGCAGTCCCAGTCAGGTGCTAACGACGGCACCATGCCGTCACTAGCACTATCTTACCTTGATGGGGGTCTGTGGACCCCCATCACCCCCTATCCCGGCGATCTGCCCCTCAACCTGAAGGGCATCACTGGGACCACCCGATCCGGCCGGTGACGTCGCGCGTAATGACGCGATGACGTCACCGCGCAACTTTATTTAAAACTGACAATTGTCAGTTAAAGCGGTATGGGGGCATGCTGCTTAGATGCCTGTATCTCAGGCATCTAAGCAGCTACAGACCCCCAACATATACCGTTGGAAAGGTAATCGCCTCACCTTTCCAACGGTATACTGCTTGTAAAAAAAGAATAAAAAATATTAAGTAAAAAAAATAAAAATGTACAAAAAAAGTAAAATAAATGATTTGGGGGTCTCTAAAGGCAGATAAATAAAGATCAAAATTGCCTAGAGACCCCCAAATTAAATTATCTAAACATAAACTGGTTTAACTTTAAAAAAAAAAAAGTTTAAGTATTCTAGCTAAATGATCACTGTGGTAGCCAATGTTACCACAGTGATCATATAGCTATAAAAAGTCACATTCCCTTTTTAAAAATGGCCGATACTAAATTTTAACCCCATGATCCCTTTGATCATGGGGTTAAATAATGATGAACTGCAAATATTATTAAAATCAGCCATTTAGCCTGTAGTACATAAGTTAACCATGTCATCCCTGGAGCCCCTTGCATTTTTACTGCAAAACTTATTTTTGCTGTAAAAGTGATTTTTTTTTTCTCCCTATACGATCATTTCTTTGGGATTGTAAGGGGAAAGAATGGTGTGTGTGCTTCTGTGAGTGAATGTATGGAAAGTATGGTGTGTGCTTCTGCGAGTGAATGGAGATATGAAAAGCGTGTGAATGGTCAGTAAATAGGGTTGTAGCCTTGACGTGGCATTACTGCTCACGTAAGAAGTTAAATTATGGTACAAAAAGTACATATTTTCAAAAACTACACCCCTTGGCGCATCAAATGAGGGGCTGCATGTGTTTCTAGTACAAACCTGGTGTGCGCAAGACACAAATGAACATGTCGCTAGGATTAGAAAAAACATATTTTCTAGCCAAAGCGACACATTCCGTCATTATTTGTGCACTCAACTTTTGTCCTAGAAATACATGTAACCCCTCATTTGAACCTCCAAGGGGTGTAGTTTCTTGAAATGTGTACTTTATGTACCCTAATTTAACTTCCCAGATGTCTAGACCACTTTATCTTCAGATATGGCAGATTGGAGAATCTTGTTAAAAAATTGTCTTAAAACATTTAGGGGTGATGCCTGCAATTAGACAGCTCTAGGCAGCTGGGAAGTTAAATTATGGTACATAAAGTATATATTTTCAGAAACTACACCCCTTGGCGCATCAAATGAGGGGCTGCATGTGTTTCTAGGACAAACCTGGAGTGCGCAAGACATAAATGAACTTGTCGCTTTTAATTTTATTTTTTTTTATTTTTATTAGTGTGATATTCACTTATTTGTTGTGCACGGCAGATTTGTGATACAAATACAAATAAGACCTCATTTGCTGCGGCTGGGGGTGTAGTTTCTAAAAATATATAGTTTTTGTGGCATATTTTAACATCCCGGGCAGCTAGACCTGTTTAATAGACGGCGGCCATGCATTAAATTTAAAGATGTCTTTTGTGATAGTCTAGTAAATGTAACTTTTATCAATAAAATATTAGAAAAACACAGTCTACTGTTCTCAATGTCTGTTTATTTTAGACCGGTTACCTACTACAAATATTTAGCAACACAGCTTTTGATATTAGGGTTTAGAAAAATAACATTACAAACTAGTTTTTATTGAGTTGGAAGTGAAAAATTACACTTTTTTCCCATTTTTGGCTGTATTTTGCAAACCTAATGAGACGTACACATATAGAAATGGTATATTTGGAATCTGCAGGGTTTGCTGAAAAAACCAATATATGGTTTGTATAGTTTATTCCCAAGAAATTGACTTTGAAACATGTTTAAACGTGAGATGCACCAAAATGCCGAAAACCAGCTTAGCACCAGGGTGGGAAATGGCTTAGCAGCCAAGGGGTTAATATGAATTCTTCAAATAAAAAAAAAATAAAGCTGCCACCCTCTTCTATGATTGGACATTGGAGCAGCGAATCAGTGGTAGGGATGTGCAGAGGTCAGACCCCCCTGACACAGCGGTTGCCAAGCCAGTGCTGACGGCAAGAGAGTATCAGATGTAGGAAGGTGTGATCGAACACATCAACTAGCCTGGGGGGTGGGGGAAGGGTACGTGCATACAGGGAATTCTGCAGAATCCCCCCATTCATTTGCAAAATGGACAAAATGCAGCTATTATATACATTAAAGCGCATATGTCTCTTTACATATACTTAATCTATATTCTATTGTTTAATGTATATTTATGGCAATATTTCAAGGGGTAAAACCATAGTTTATCCTGTGAACACCTATACGGTAATTATATGTATTTCCTCTCTGAAATGTCACTCTTTTGCTCAAATAAAAGCACAACGTGTACGTGTTGAGCTGCGATTATACGATCTGCCTGCATGCAGTTCAATCTTACCTTTGGTTTTTTGTTCTGTGACCTGTGAAAGGAAAAGCAAAAAGTCATAATGCCATCTGTAACAGAATGCAGCAAATACTTTGTTCTGGAATATCCCCAAAGAGATCCAGAAGTGGTACAAAAGCATGCACAGTTTTAAACAGAATGATTTGCAGAACATTTAAACAGATATATATCTGAATATAAATCATGTGTTCATATATTTAACATGAAATGCCTTGCAAAGCTGGGTGCGAGTCACCCTTCTGGCTCAATGAGTGATAATGACCCCATTGAAAGCCGTCTGCACTATGCTTACCTGCTATTTCACCTAAACGTTACTTTAAGTTAAATTATTACTTATATATATTATATATATATATATATAATATATATATATATATATATATATATATAAAGGAAAAGGGACAATGTAGGCCGATCTAGAAACCTCCACTACCTTCTAAACAGCTATTGTTTGTGTGACTCCAAGTAGAAGTGGTATACGACATGCTTAACACGTTCCCAATCTGCATATAGACAAATATGTTGCTTAAAAGGGTGAACGGGGCCCCTGCTGAGTAAGTGCCGTTCGTGTGGAGTCAGGGTTTGGTCCTCATTGCATGCTCTCCGTTTGTTATGGCAGATTGCTGGGTGGGCATTTCTAGTGTCACAGGTTCAATAGATCTCCAGTGCAGGCACAATCTTTTTGACATGGTGATTTAAGGTGGGGGTTGGGGGTTTTGCTGGGGGTCCTGACTGCCCCTGTGATCTCTATCCTATCAGAAACACAGACCGCTCGGGAACTTAATTTTTATTTTTTTTTGTTAATTTCTCAGACATTGTATGCAGTGCTGGAATTAGTTGTGGTTTAACTAAAAAATATATCCGAGCTGCACAGATGACCGGGCACAAGCTGGTCTGTGTACCGGCAAACTCCCAGCACGTATTCAGACACTCAATGCTTCCCTTCCAGCAGTAAACCATTATCTTTTTTGTTTGACAGCTTCAGTGCAAAAAATTAACTGCTCAGGTATAATATTACAGCCATCTTTAATATGCACAATAAAATTAGAACTGAACATCCATGAAACATTGATGCATACGTGATGTATACTGCATGTACCCCTAAGCGTCCAAAAGGAAGGAAAACTTTACTTTTTTCTTGACACGGCAGAGGTTAATCTTTCACACCAATTCTAGACCGCAGTATCAACAAACAGTTCAGATTTCGGATTATTGCGGAAAATAAAACACAAAAGGAAAGCGGAATCGGCAGATTCGTAGAGATCACTAAGGTGTAATTGGATTTTTTGTTCCTGTTGTCTCTGAAACACTAAAAACCCTCAATACAATGGAAGAAAGTCTGCATAGCTACCCAAAACAGGCGACTGACAGCATTTCTCTTTAATCCTATGGCTTGTGAAGAAAACGCAATAATATAAAGGGGTGATAGCAAACCGGGCAGCATGCGCAGAGGAGCAATGTGTACGTCAGCTCTTATAACAGTTATAGACACGGCGGTTTACGGCAGACTGGATGCAGGACATGGTTAACACGGCAGGCTGAAAGGGAGTGAAAAGGGAGGGGATGAGAAGAAGAAGAGGTAACAAACACTTAGGGGAACAGCTCACAGCCCAAGACCAAAGCGGATGTGAATTCACCATTAATTGTTGCCAGGGAAATGCCTGAAAGACGGGGCTTGTGTATCAATGAATTTGTTGGCCTTGAAGCCAGAGTGCTTTCACAGAGGCCTGTAATTGCTTGTCCCAAAGAGGAGAATGGTAGGGGAGAGAGAGGAAGCAACCGTACAAAAGAACAGGAAAGAAAAGCCAGTACTTTTACACAAAATTCAATATAAAAGACTTCTGAGAATCATTTCTAACATGCACAGGTTAACTCCTTCAATGATAAAATGCAGTATGTTTAGAACTCACAGGGTCAACACGACCTTGGGCTGGATTTACTAACCGATACAGAGCCTAAAGGAAGCTTATGGCAGTCTGAAATGCAAGGGCCATATGGAGCAGAAGATACTTAGCACAGCTTAGGAAATGGGGTCTGTTTATGGCTGATCCTAAATAATATGCAACTTGCGCAGGAAAAATGTTAACCTCAAAAAAAAAAAAAATCACCAATGCAAAATAAGATACATACTTTTGCAATCACACAAAAATCCAATGTAATTACACCGTTAGAGGTAAGTTTTGTACACATTTGCTTAAAGTTACAATTTGGCTACAAAATGTTTTTTCGCCTCTGGCCGTTTATTCTTTTGTCTCTTTGCTGGTGTGGAGCTACTTTCTTGCACATCGTCATTACAATTTATTTTACAGTTTATTTGCCTGTATGTAAGTAATGTCCTTTCAGATTCAGCTACAGATACTAAACGGGATAGAGACATCTCCTACTAGAATATTAGTTATAGGTTTGAGACGGGTCTTCCTTAAAGGGTGGCAATCATCCTGTTAAAGCATATTGCCGTGGCAAATATTTTAATACGAACCAAACAGGTTAGATGTAAAGCAGCTTAACACAGGAGGACAATCTTATAAAGACTAAGATTGGAAAAAGACACTTTTGTACATAAACACAAAATCGAACATATTTATAATAAACACAAACCTTCTGGGCAGCTTCTTTCTTCTTTTTATCCTCTTTCTTCCTTTTCTTGTCTTCCATTAACTGTTCTTCCCTTTCTTGCTCCTTCTCTCTGATGAAGAAAAATACAAACAACTTTAGAACAGAAATCAGAGACAGACAAAACATACCACTTATTTCTTATAAACGACTCATTTTGGTCTATATCTCACAATAACATTAAACTTGGCCTGAAGTCCGCAGAATGGTATAGTTAAGCTTCCAGAAGAATGGGTGACTCTGCAGAATTAGACGCTTCGCACTTAAAAAGTCTGCTTAATCAAAATGGTATTTCTGGTCTAGATAACACTACATAATTAAAAAACCAAACAAACCTAACATTAAGAAACTGCTGGCTAAATGCTGGACGCAGCCAACCCGCTGCATTCACTTGGTCACCCATTAGGGATTGCCCTTTATTTAGGACTGCCACAAATCTACAAAGTCCATCTCCAGCACCGTGCGGATATTATTGCTGGGGATATGCACTTTTGTTAACGCGTTTCGCAGCTGACAAGTTGGACGACATAATTTGCCATGGATCGGGGGGGGCGGGAAAAGCATAGGGAGTTCTGTGTAAAAGGGATTCTAGGGCAAAGTCTGAAAAGCGGTCTTATCAGTAAAGTAACCAAGAGCATGCATCTGACTGGGCCGTTCCACCGAGTGCTATGGCGAGGAGACCACTTTGTGCTACAAAATGATACAGCGATAGTTCCCCTTTAACAAATACCATTCATTTCTAGAACAAAATGGTATTTGTGAGTATTGTTAAACGGATTTGGACATTTTAGCAGGATCTATATCGCTTATAGGAGCCGGCCCTCGCATTCTCTCTAACCATGAGTGCTATCCGGAACGATGGATCACAACACAGACTACTTTGAAACTCATGTTTTCTTAAACCTTGACAATGCCATTCATAAAGGGACAGGGCCAGCATCACGTTCTGAGAACCATTAATCTCTACTACCTGTTCAAAGACAAACAACCAAAAACTATTCCGGTCTTTAAAATATTTAAAACAAAGATACAAGATTATCCAGTGGACGTTCACGCATACATTTCCAGAAACACTTAGCCGCCTCCGCAACAAACTTGCCACATACGAGACTGAAATCCTACAATGGTTTCCTACAACTACCCCACTTCAGACGCCTTTCCAGCATAATCCTGGGGAACTATTTCTGCAAACGCTGCTTGTTATAATCTTCTTAAGCACCTCGGCAGAAATAGGTTGAGAAAAGCGGCCCAGTACAGACACTTGCAGGATTTTGGAAGACTTCTCATGTTATCTGGTTGTCTGCAGGGCAGTCTGCGCAGCGTAGATTTTTTAACAGACTCGTCTCTTCAATGTCTGCGTGAAGCAGATAGTGCAGGAAAAAAGCACAACCCGCTCACTCTGCTCACCCTCACCCGAGGTCACCCCGTGAAGAGAGGCCTACGAAACGTTTAAAGAGAACGCGACATCTGAAAATCCCCCAACCGGATACCCATCAACAAATATTTTACATCAAAGTGGTAAAAAAAAAAAAAAAAAACACATTAAAAAGTTAAAATGACCAACAACAAAGTTTATTAGTGCCAGGTAGAATGACAAAGCAGTGTTTGGACTTTGAACTGGGCAACACATCTGGACTGAATACGATCGCAGAATCCAAAATACATCATAACAGATGATCCAGCAAAACACAAGGTATTGATTACTCAAGTACAAAAATGTGAGCTCTTTTAAAAATGATCCATCCATAAGATAATAATCCTTCAGCAGGCTGTGGCAATCATGGACTGTGACCTGCTCCCTCCTCAACACCAAGCGATCTCTGGCAAAGCATATGGATGGCCTGATAAAGACCTCTAGTAAATGTCCTTGGGGGGCTCCCTGAATGACCATCCATGCAATATCCTTTTGTCTATTGATGCCACATTGGTCCATACAGTTGTGGCAAGGGCAGCAAGGAGCCTGAGACGCTCTTATCAGTGTCCTTGGTTCTGATGAGCTAGAGAGTCACACATGGTGACCACTGGTCTGGTTTAACTCCCTTCAGTTTCTGCTCCTTTACAAATTTGCTCACATCCAAATAAAACCAAGGCATAGGCCAACTAACGGATGGAGCCGGCCCCCGGGCTCTAACCGGTCTAACACCCAACAAAGCCCAACATACAAAAAGGAAAACTGCCGCTTCAGAAATGCAGTGTAACATCCCCTCTATTACTTGGTTTTGGAGTTTCTCACTACTTGCAGGAAAGAACTCCCGTTGACAGCACACTTATAGGAACTTACAGGCATTGAGTATGCATAGAAATTCATCTTCTTAAATGCAAATAGCAGGGTGGCAGAGAAAGGCAGCAAATGAATAAATGAATTTATTTTAAAAAATGACACCACTTCAAATGCATATGATGGCTGGAGCGTGACTTTAAGACGCTTACAATAAATTGATTTACTTAATAGTTCATATCTTGAAGAAGCCTCTAAAGATCAGAAAGCGGTTACATTGTTAAAGTTGGAATACAACCTGCCTCCATTTACAGCTTAATCAGTCCTTGGTATTGTCTTAGATTAAGGGTAGCTTTATGTTTATCCCATTTTTAAATTCCTTCACTGTATTAGCCTCTACCACCTTTGATGGGCGGCTGGTCCATTTATTTATCATCCTCTCTGTAAAAAGTAAAAATGTATGACATGTAAAATGCTGACCTTTTAGTTTTAGATAACAATGTTTCCTCCTAGGAAACATTGTTGTGCCCTCCAAGCTATACCTGTTGAGACCCCGTAGTCTTTCGTTATCATTTCTATCCTGCAAATCATTCACCATTTTAGTAGCTCTGTCCAGTATGCCAATAACTGGAGACGGGGTCTGCAGAACTGCACATAATGTTTTATAAGTAGTCATAAAGTGCTACTATAAATTGACAACTTCATATCTTTTGGAACTACTCCTGTCCACTCCCACTCCTTTGGGTATATCCCATGGATTTGTCTGTTAGCTTCCTATGTCAACACTACAGAGGTACTTTGGCAGCCATCTAATTGTTTATCCTCATTTATATAACTCCCACCACTTTTACTTTAAAAAAGAAAAACGTTTCATCACCATAAAAAGAAAAACGTTTCATCACCCTATTTTGTTAACCTGCCAATGTCCTCCTTCCTATGTGTTTTAATGTGCATTTAATAAAGATAAAGCTCATCTTTATATTCACCCTGATCTTCCTCATTCTGGTTATAGATCTTAAATGCTACCTCTTCCATTATAAATAAATAAAATATATATATATATATATTCCACAGTGGTTTCCCTTTTAGTCTTACCGTACTAACAAGGTTAATGCAATGTTTTGCTGCTTGTAACAGAACACCTCTTAAATAAGACACTTTCTCCTGGCCCCGCTTCATTTGTCCAGATCGTTTAACACTCGCTTATATATAGTTTCCGTTTCAGAAAAATCAGCATTCCTAAAATCTAAAACCTTAGTTGAAGTGCGGTGCGACACGAGCTCTTGTGGTAAACCACACTGATTGATGATACGCTCGCCTACGAGGACATCCAAAGTAAAGCCTTCCTTCGTAGCTATGAAATCTAGCACAGCCTGCTTCCTTCCTTACCAGTAACGTGAAATGGGCTACTTATCAAAACGTTTTGTTAAAGTCGGTGTTAGGAGTGAAGGCAGTGATTTAAGAAGTGAAAGCGAGGCTTGAAGAATGAATGTGAGATCGTTGGATCTGGAGAAGGCAAATTGAGATGAGGACAGAGTTAATAGCTAAGGAATTAAGCTGCCCAGATGGCTGAGACAGGCCTGAAATTACAGCCTTTTATTACTAGACAATCTCCAGCGTTCCCAGTTGAGGAACTGTTCTTGAGAATGCACTTTTTTGTATTTTAAGTGGTATGTCTGCCATTTTTCGGCAGAATTCCCCCCTTTGTCTGCCACCCCAGGTTTCTTTCCAAAGACCTTCATTTCTACGTTCAGCTTGAAACTTCCAACGTTCATATAGAATAATATATTAGGACGTTCTTAGGCAGTGGGATATTGAATCTCCTCCGTTAGGACTGTTTTGTGATAGAATATATCAAAACGTATGTAATTTCATAAGGAGAAACATATTTCCGGGCCTTTAGATTAAAAAAAACAATTCTCAATTTGTTTTACTAGGCAAACACGTTTATTCAGTAAACAGAGTTCCAGATCATTAAAACGTTCGTCTCACTAACCTAACGATCCATTATGAAGAGTCGAGTTAGGTGGGTTTCTTGGCAAGAAGTTCTGGCTCGGAATAATCAGATTTTTGAACATCTAGCTGATTTCACCATGGATTATATAAATCCAGCTTACACCTTCAACCAAAGAAGTGCATCTCCTGGAAGAATAAAAGAGCTGGCCCTGGATAATACATAGCCTGGCATGCAGGAGAAACTCTCAGAAGTGGCCCTTAATAATGCATAGTGATAACAGGAAGATCGTAAAGACCCTGTTGTGTTGAGATTTATTTTTTCCCTCTTACCTCATGGGTAACTGAATTATGAATCTATTTGATGAAATGTAAGACATGCTTTACCACAAATGACAAGAAAGTTTGCCACTAAACAGAGCTTCTGAACAGCTATCACATAGCAAGGAGACTTATGGGACAGAACCGCTCACTTTCAAGTGTATAGAACTCATAATTTGATTACAAACAACAAATTCTAGTTTAATTGCATCGAGAAGATGCTTTACAAGGGAGCCTCCGCTAACATGACAAGAAGCTTCTCCGACGCCGTAGGCCGGTGTAGTAAAGTACATAATACTATTGTAACACCACATACTTCAATGTGAATTTATATTAGAATAGGCTAAGTAATTCTATTATACTAAAAATAGTCTTGCCCACTGTGCCAAATGCCAGGAGGCAACTTTGCGCATTTTCATTTTTACTTCCACAATCGAATTAAAGCCATTATGATTGACTAAAAAAGGTGACATAGGGAAACCGACAATGTAAGATGTGATGAGGTAATATTGGTATATGACCCCCCCGGCTGGCCTGTCCAGTCTGCCCATGCTGATAAAATGCTTAAAACACAAAGGTGTGGGACTCTACGCGCAAAGCACGAGGAAACTGTGCTCATAAGAAGGATGCAGAACGGAGCTAAGTCCACTTCTTGCAGGTTTTAAACACAAATTCATAGGCCAGTCCTGACATCCCTACTATAGAAAAATGATATTCAGATAATCCAAAAATAAATAAATAAAAAGTACAGCCATGGTACAAAACCTATTTCCATCCGCCGTGATCCCAAATGTCGAGCCATCAATAAGTGGACGTAGAGTTCTTCCAATGAAGGCAATGGGATGGCTTTACACGAGTATGCAGAGTGCAGAGCCAGCACTCATTTCTACCATCCTAAGTGAGAAGCATGGCGATTGATGGCCTTGTAAGTAGATTCACTAGAGTCCCTAACCTTCTCTTTGGAAGACCAATCTTCTTCGGTCATTACGGCTTTGTGCCCAAAGGGCTTTTTTTTTTTTTTTTTTTTTTTTAATTGCTATGCAACCATCTCTAGACTGATTTGGATCAACAGCTGTTACCCAGAGATGGGTGGCAAGAAGCAACATTAGTTGGGTTTATATTGGGTGACGGGCCCAGATCAGGACAGATTGTTTACCAAGCCCAGTAATGCCTTTGGTGACACTCGCAGACTCCCTCTATATAGCCCTACAACCCATAAAACGATCTGACCAAAAGCAATGGAAAAATAGGCAACAGTGCATAGAACCAGTTCTGCAAGCCAAAACACATGTAAACCAATAGCAACCAACTGTCCTTATCTCTGGTTACCAAAGGACCTCATTGTAAAGTAAACGTTTAGCTTCTTTGAATTATGTCACTGGGAACGGCCATGGCCCACCGTACAATGTTTGGATTAGAAGACAGTTCAGTGCTGCCTGTTAATATAGCAAATATTACCATGTTTTCAATTCCTTATTTAAGCGGTTAATTGCAAAGAGGATAATTAGCAAAAATATACAATATATTTATTTTAAAAAAGTCCATAAGAGGCAATCAAAACATTCCAAGAACATGTCTGGATCCCCTTTTGGTCTTATTCACACACTTGCTTAATATTCATTGCACTTAACTTCGGGGTACTAAGTATTTTTAACATTCATACAAATGTTACTAGCCAACGCAACAGGGGACTGCTTAGGAGGTGAAACGCTGACAGCCCACCCACAGGACTGGGTGCAGCATCTGCATTTTCCTACCCATCACAGATGGACTTGCTCCATAAAATCTACTGAATTTTACACACGTAATCCCAAGTATTTATGAAAGACCAAATCATTCCCAGAATACAATACATTTAGAAGAGCAAAGTGGAGTTGGGGAGAGCAAGGCATTGTCCAAATGATACACAAACTCCAATGGAGCACCCAGGCTCAGAGAACACTTTCAAACAAAAAAGGAACATTAACATAACAAATATGAGGGAATCCAACAAATGGAACAGCGGGGAGTAAAAGACCAGCCGCGTCACTGCTTGTTTACAGAACACCCCCAGCCATAGCCCTGCATAGGCCTACCACAGCATCACACAGCATTCCAAACCAATAGTAACCATGGCAAAAAGTACTTGGCCCAGATAATACCCCCGAGGCCGGCGACCGTAGGATATTACAAGCCCTTACAGACAGGTCCAGTGTTCCATAGAATCTATTGAGCTAAAAACATGGGATAGCATTTAAACTTAACAGCATTAAAGTAGATCTCTGAAAGGACAACACTTTTAGACATGATCTGTAGGTAGAGGGCTACATATCACTTTATCAACTCAAAAGGGACCTTGCACTAACATTTCTTATGAATTGTAGCTTTTTTTTTTATAATATGATTTCAGCCATCAGTATTAGACATTTGTTCTACTTCTGTTATTTTTGCCCCACTACAAAAACAAAAAGTATTTCACATTGTTCAGTGACCAGACACCGGCACTTGCTAATAAAAGTCTATGGGGGAATGGACTTCATTAGCATTGCCATACAGTATGAGCTCACTGCGGGTCACCTAAAAGATCACGATTACCTATGGCAGCTTCTAGGTGGGCACATAAAGGAATCTTAAAATGAAATAAAGCCAACTTTTTGCTGGCGCTCCATTCCTGTACACAGCACCGTATTAATGCAAAAACAAATGCAACGTGCTTTCCCATAGGATTTATTTTTTTTAAATGACTGACTTACCCTTTGTGGATAATTCCAGTCTGTCCATTTAGCTGCATCCTTTCTAAATCATCAGTTTCATACAAGACATTCGAAGGGTACGACAAACGTAGAACTGACAGACTAAGGCAAAGTAAGCTTGTGAGCAGGGCCCTCTTTACCTAATGTATCAATCTAGAGAATCCGAAACTAAAGCAGGAATAACAGAGGGAAATGTTGAGCGCACACTCACAAAGTGGAAGCTTAATTTAAATTGTTTAAGCAAAAATGTCTGAAGTTAGTTGAGAAGTCAATACAAATCGTGCGCCCCAACAGGTACAACAAGAAATGAAAGACACTGAAGAAGCCAAAAGGGCGAAAGGACATATGGAGAAAGTACTGATAAATCTCGAAAGCGGATGGATTCTACAGTTTACCGCCTCTGAGCAGGGCCCTCCTCACCTGTTGTCTCTGTTAGTCAATCTGTTACGTTACATACTACTTGTTACGTCCTGCCCGCCCGTTGTACAGCGCTACAGAATTTGATGGCGCTATATAAAACAAATAATACTCCATTCATAGCCATCATTGTATTGAGTGCAAAAGGCAAAGCAGCCAAATGAGCTGCTTGCTTTTTCCTGTAGAATCGTATATGTAGCACAATACAATTACTATGTGCATACACAAATATACATCTTTGCATAGTATAAGAAAGAGTATAATGGAAATGGTACGGACAGGGGGGGGGGCATCTATGCATTTACTTGGCACTGGACATTTAGCATTTCCAATTGCAGCAACAGTGAATACAGACCCTTGCTATGACAGCTAAGCTATTTACAATGTAGATGAATTATGACACATATGAAAGCACAACACAAACAACACAGTTATTCAACGGAGAGAAGAGCCAGGACCACCCCCTGCATTGAATCTTTAATTGACCGTGCGGTAAGGAATTCATGCGCGGATCTTCGCTCGCATTCAGATGGAACACCACAAACAGGTAGGGAAACAGAAGCAGTTGTATCGGATCACCGCCCGCCGATTCTGCGGGTTCGTCTAGAGAGATTATATGGGGAGATACATTATGACAGAAAGGAGTAACAGTCAAGGGAGCGCAGCAGGGTAAAAGCCCTCAACATGTAGGCGTTCCAGCAATCCACAGGATAAATACCCATTAAAGGAGGCAGCTGCTCTAACATTCGCAATACATGTCTTCGTTCAGATAGGTTGAGCTGATCATACAGACAGCACAACAAACACAGGCGGACCCAAAACGTAGCGTCTTACACTGTTTTCTTTTTAAATTGCACTAAACGGGTAATCCTTTCTTTCAAGGTTCAGAAGATATCGGCAATTCACCTACTGTTTGCCAGCGCACATAAAAACCATTCTGTCAAACCTACCAACAAATGGTTTTCCAAGCGGCAAACGCGTCTATAAACAGCCCGCCACGAGACGACGCGCAAATATATTTCTGTTAAATAGAAAGGAGGTAAGCTGCGTATGTAGAAGACGTGTCTAATCCTACGGCTCGCTGCTCTCAGCGATTAGCACCTCTTTCGAAGCCTGCAGAACCCTTTCGCTTTTGAGAATATCTCGTCCAGATGCAGATCAAAACACTGCAGATCCAGCAGTTTTCGTGTATATACAGTAGCTGTACGCATTCAGCTCAGAGAGAGAGAGAGAGAGAGAGAATTATACAGCCCAACCCCCACCATCCCCTCCCGCTCCCCTCCTCCCTTCCTTCCTTCTCTCTCTCTCCTCCTGTTAGGCCTCGGTGGTTTTGAAAATGCAAATCCGTTGATATTTACGCAAAACTCACCAGAGCAGATTTCAGAATTTAAAAATCTAAATGAATTACAGTGCAATTTTTTTTTTTTCCATCCGAGACAAAAAAACGAAGGCTTCAATTTTTTTTTAAGAAAGAAAAATGACGAAAATTGAAAAATAGCTTAATTTAATAATGCAACACAGAACACGGAGCTGCAGGGAATCTTGGCATCGAAAAACCCAAAAATGCATAAAATGCAAAAATGTGCGGTAGTTAAGCGTACATGGAAATAAATAAATAAAACATGGATAATGCGCCTCCACAAGTTCATTTAGACTCGCATGTGTGTCAAAACATTACACTGCAGCAAATACACAAGTGCTTTCCAACCCCACATCTGCTGTATACATGACACTGTCTACAACAGAATATACACACACGCTATAATATATATATATATATATATATATACACACACACACACACACACACACACACACACATGAGCGGATCATAATCTAAATCCCCCTTTGCGCTACACAAATGAATTACAGACCGCAGGAAAAAGGCTAATTGAAAGACGAGACGCCGCAGAGAGATGTGTAGCCGTACTGACCTTATAAAGTGCAACTGTGCTATAATCCAGCGATTTGAGGCATACAAGGTAAATCCAGTACAAAAAACATTAACGAAAATACACTAAATAAAAATAGGACGTAAATGCAAAACACAACAGCAAAAAAACTCCAAACACACGGCTTCTATGTTTTTTTCTTTAAAGGGAAATGTGCATAAACCAGAGACTGGCAGCCATTTTGCATTGATCGTTCTCTCTGCTCTCTCCTCCTCCTAGCTCTCTCTCCCTCTCTGAAGGAAGCTGCTTTTTTGTGACCTTCAAATAGAGGCAGGTCATGTGATCAGGGCTGGAGCTGTCAATCAGGAAAGCTGGTGAAGAAGGGGGTGGAGCCTTAAAGGGCCAGCGTAACTTGCTAAACAGCAGCGTCGATGCAGCTCTACAATGCTTGTAAAAACCGACCCAGCAAATATCCAAACATTTCACTCGAGAATAAAATGATTCATAGTCTTATACGAGGAAACATGGCAAATGGTATATCACATAAACGCATGTATACAGTGTATTTACTTTGCCTGCCAGGCTGAGGATTTAATCCCGATATAAGCTACCCTGCTAACTAGCAACAGAGAAAGCAGCGAGGCATTGGCTTCCTGTAAAGTGTTTTACGTACGGCCCGGGAGGAGGAGACTCACTGATATTTCACAAAAACTGTTACATCGCTTGTTTACATTTTTAAAATCCAGTATTAAATGTTGCAGCCCAGATGTGTAACTAAAGAAAACAGATCTCTGGGAGGAAGCAAGTACCACGATTGGTTACTGAGCCTTATGACAAACTGGGTGTTATATAAACAACCTGTATTTAAGAATCTCTAAATAGGGCATATCATCAGAGGGTGATTCACTCAATGTGTACACAGTCTCCATGGTTTACCCAGCTGAGCCGCTCAGGTGCACTTCAGGGAAACTTGCTGAAGGAAATCAATTTAAAGGGACAGGTTCTGCAGACAAGCCCCCCCCCCCCCGGCCCAACCTATGCATTTGCAAGGGGGCACCATAAAACGATAATTGGGGCACAAATCTTTGACATGCATTAAAGTGGATATGGTGCCTGGAGTGCCCATAAGATTCCCACATAACTCCCACCATACTCATCTCTTTTGCCACACAGATGAAGACTCAAGCATGTTGGCCACTCAAACATACTTCATGACATGAACCACCCGACGTTACCCCAACATATTCCAGTCTCCAGACCCGGCACTGTACGCACAGCACGCTTTCCTTACTTCTGTGGTAGGATTACGGCCATAATAGTGAAATTCCCTCCATTATGACTCCAATATCAGACCCTGCTTGCTGATGTTAGGTAAAAGATAATCCCTATGGTCTGCAGAACTGTACAAGACACTGAATATTTTGGATTTAAAGATTGAAACATTGAATACAGATCATTCTGCAGCAGAGAAGTCATCTCTTAAAATAGAGGTCATTTATTTGATCAGTGAGCTCTTTGCTTCATATTTCTTGACAAGCTAAATGTTTTTTTCTCTGTTTTTGTTTTTTTTTTTTACAGCAGGAAACAAGAGAAGTCTAGATGGCCCACATGGTTCATCTCTGCCATCGCAGTGTCGCGGTGAGCGCAGGGATGACAAAAGGAAAAGCCACAAACTATCCTGGGGTTCAAAAGCAAGCAGTGGGTTAATGGGGCAAATAGCACCAAGGTAAGACAGGTAACAAAAGCAAAGTCCAGGTGGTAGCCGAGATCAGGGTAAAAGAGTAACAGAGTCCAGGTACTTAGCCAAGGTCAGAAGCCAGGTGGTCAACGGTAAATAGGGATACAAAAGGGACTGTAGCTTTAAGGGAACGACTAGTAGGAGTATACAATGTAAACCACATGGCATGCAACAAGCAAGCACTAATGGCATGGTGTTTGGGGCTTTTACTCCTCCCCCTACTGTATGGCCATATGGGCAGTGGGGATGATCCTTCCTACTTCCCTCACCCCCCCCTGAGGTTGACAGGATTTGTTATAAATAACACCAAAACATAACTGTCCCTGAACAAGACATACTTTGGGGGACCATTCAGTACTATTTTATTTAGCATTAATTACCGCCTAACATTTTTGTCAATTGGTCGAAAATAAAGAATTTACCCACCACGAAGTGTCAACCGCACGTAAGCCTATAAAACACAGCGCGTCACCATTAAGACCCACATAGCATTTCTCACTTGAAATGGGAAATTAAGTAAAAATATTTACACCACTTAATACAAAATCAAGTTGTGGCCCTTAAACAAGACCACAAATACTCAAACAGAAAATGGGCGAGAAAACATATTCTCATGAATAGTTATATGCAGGCTGCCCTTCACTTTTCCACGCGCACTTTATTTTTTATTCCCTACCGACAGGTTTCTCTATGATACTGCCCTAGTTTTTCTTTTGTGCTCTCAAACACATCATCGCCTCACCCATTTTTAGCATTCTCTTTATTTTAAGTAGTTTAAGTTCCTCCTACACACTACACAGTAACTAAAAACTATGAATAGTTAATGCGTTGTGCCCAGAATTAGAACGGCATCAAAATGATGTAGACACGCGGTGTCCTTAATTATCTGTAAGGTAGCCGGCAATCGCTTTTCTGTTTAATGACGCTTTTTTTTGCTTTTTATATGCCTTTCTAAGTTTTGCATAGAAACTGATCAAATTTACCTCAATTATTTCCTCTTGTAACAATAATATAAAATCACAAAAGCAAGTTGCAGCTTGTTGGCACTTTATTACATTGACCTAGATTAGAATGCTGAAAATCATGAAAGGGACATGGAATCATGCATGATTTTTAAGGTAATTAAGTGGCAGTTATTTTTAAGGGCATCACCAAGATTAATGTCAGGGGGGAGGGGTCAGATTTTTTAATTGACAAAGAAAACAAACAAAAAAAACATGTCCTTCAATGGAAGTTGCAATTGTGGTTAACTCTGAACAGTTTTCCTTCTGAATTTTCTAGCGAGATGGTTAGTCAGCAACCCGATTTAGGTTCATCAAATCAGCTAAATAAAGTTGCTAACAGCAACCACCAAACTTGTCTAGATCTAGCAAAGAAAAGCAGAGGTACCTTGGTGTCAATCCAAGCAGCGGGTGCCACACTAACTTGGCTCTTTACTAATAAAATGGAGGGAAACAAAATCTCATTCACAGATGCTTCAGAAAATGACTACATTACCCAACGTACACCGTTCATTAAGCGTAAATATACAGAAGCGCCATTAAGTGCAAGGCATGCAATAGTCTTATACGATGCATCACATTTAAGAGGGACACTCCAGACATCCGATGCATTTTAATACATATGGCAGCTTAGTGTATTTTGTCCATGAGAATCCATCGAGATTCATTAGATTCCTTCGCCCTCTTTCCACACCCCTAGATCCTTTACTTACAGATGCGTTGGGCCAAGCACACCTCCGGTTTACCAGGGCCTACAAGCGTTTTTTACCCATAGTTTTTGTTCTACTTTTCTGAGACTACTGATCAGTCTCTCTCCGATCAGAAGCCCTCACTACGAATGGAGCATTACATTCATTGTAAATGTGAGGCTTCTATTCATAAAGGAAGTGTCACGGTATCACAGCATCTGAGACTTCCGGTAGGTAGAGTAAAAGGCGATCCTTGAGGACTGCCTTGGGTGTTCTATGCAGTCAATATATGTTTTGGGCACAATTTTTCACAATAGCATAGATTGTAATGAAGGTTTAAAAGTGTTAATGTGCATCCTTCAATAATGGGGGGGGGCTGCAACAGCAGCCATGCTGCAAAATCATCTTTATTACTCCATGATCCAACATTTCTTGCCACTGAATGGCTGCTTAAGATGTCAGTAGCCGGCGTACTTCCAAGAAACTAAACGGGAAGACTTCACACGCGAGCCCTGCATGCAGCATTGCCATTCCTTGACTGGCGAGGAGTACATCGCATGCACGAAGATGCAGTCGCAAAAATTTAAAGGGGCCACACACCTATCACATGCATCAAAGTGCATATATGATGGACTGTCCCTTTAAAGTGGCCACACTGCTATTGTATGCATTAAAGTAATGGCTGGGCAGCAATAACGGAGGAGGTTAACATTCACTCGGGGCAGAGTATCTACCTGGCTCTCCTTAATAAATCACATGCTGCTGACGTAAGAACAAAAACGACACATTGCAGGTTTTGGCTTATTTCAGTAAGCCAAATCCCACTTGTGACTGTATTAGTATTCAGACAGACTGGCTATCGAACCTGAGAACTAGAAATAAACGTGCAATCCAGCCAGGTGACAAAACTGATTTTTTATTTTTTTTTTGTATTGTCTGCACGCATTCATTCATCTTGTGTCCAAAGTAACACAAGATGAATTACAATTTGCACATAACGGCACTGTACAGACAGATGCAGACTCAAGTGATCCATAATATAATGTCAGACACAGGCGGCACATCACATATTAACATGGATTGTTAATAGTGTAAGAGGGCAAAGCAAAGCATTAGCCCCATCACACACCGGTCTGCCTCTTAGAGGATTAATCAAAATGGCTCTGTGGCAGGGAAGGTCTTTTTAGGTGACAAGCATTTTGTTTCAGTTATTGTAAACCTGAAATAAGTAGCTCATTGATAGTTTCTCCGCCACTGTAGCCCCACAGAGCACTGCTGACAGTAAAAGGGTTAAGCCTATTGGGAACATGTTTAAGTTCCTGAGAAATATGTCAGCCAAACAAGATTACGTGCCTGAACGCTCTCCAATCTGCCAGGGAGGGGAAATGCCCAGTGCTCCCAGGAAAGCTGCTAATTACAATATATAAAATGACGCAATCACGTGTTCTCTGAACAAGATACAACCCACCATCCGCTGGTGATGAATTCAGATCACCACACTAAATAAATGAAAACATTAAAGGGGGACTCCCGCTTTATCGTTTATCATCTATACTAACGTCACATAAAAGTGGTGTTCCAAACACAGTAGAATGCCTTGTGCATACAGTTTAAAGATATTTCATTAGACCTCCCCTTAAAGAGCTTAATAACAGTGATAAGCTATGAAAGGCTGGAGATTTAGAATGATTTTCACAAAAATTAACATTTTAACTCCCTCATCCACACTGGTATTAAGAACGGGCAACCAGTGAAGTTTTTTGTGTGTGTTAACCCGGCATTATAATTCATTACGTTGCCACCAAAACTCACAATGCTGCTCAATGGATAAACGGGACATTTTTTCATTTTTTAGGCAAGGTGGACATTACTATGTTTAAACACTGTATAAATAAATGACTAGGTATATGTACAGAATGATTGAAGAGAAAGCATACAGTGACTATAACATGACTTTCAAACAATCAAGAGTCTTCGCATTACCTACACATCAGGCAGCATTAGCTTATGGAAAGCTCCCTGGTCAGCCTGTTGTAATGCATAGGGCAGACAGTAAGTTGAGTTGTTCAAAACTCTAGCAAATTCCCAATTTTATATATACACCACTGTGAGATATTACATGGCCTTCATGGTGTCTCAGAAATGCTTAACTCGCTCTATAAATCTCCTCTCAGTGCATAGAATAAATGCTGATACAAATATTTTGCTCACCGTCAGACGTTTTCACATTTTACAGATTTTAAACTGTAAACATTGTTTGAAAGGGAAAGCCATATCCTTTTGTAACTTAACTATTGCATTGCCCACAAGCCACCCCTCCCCATCACTTGCTCTGGGGCAGGGTCCATTTGCTGTTCTGCCACCGTCTTTCTGGTTGATGGCATTCAACTGCATCCCCCACAGCTTGTCGCAGAATATGGACAGACGCCCGGAGCAGCACCCCCCCCCTCCCCCTCCGTAGCCACTGCTCTTACAGTCGAGCTCTGAGATCCGATGTAACACGCTAGGGAAAAAGATCACTTTTGTTACCAGCCCATTGAGCAGTGGAACGCTGGGGAAACTGATCATCCGACAAGGCGATCTGCCCACATGTAAGGAATTGATTTCAATAGAAACGCTGCTTTGCCATCTTCTGGTTGGTTGTACAACTGAGGGAACGGTGCACTGCAGCATCTCCTACACTTAAGAACCAGGGCCTGAATCCAGTCTCTAACGGCATGCAGCATTTGAAGCAGGCTCCTTCTAACGTTGGATGTCCAAAACCTTCCCAACATTAACTATTTCATTAAGTAAAGTTTTACAAAAATATGATACACAAAAGTAGATACTTGCATACTACATTTTTAGTTATTTTCAATTGCAGACAGACACAAAAGAAACTTAAGGTATAACATTTTCTTCTGGGATGTTTAGGTGATTAAGCCTTCAAGGGAAATACTAAACTTTTGTTTGCTTAAGGAGCTACGGCGTTTAATGTTTCCTCTATGCGGAACAGCACCTATAGGTAAATGCCTGTAGCAAAGCATGGGAATGGGTGTCACAACAGAAATGTCTGCGAATTAAACTACTGGCTTAATGCTTAAAGTCTGCTACAATGCAAACGTACGATGGGTTGATTTGAACTGTAATTGAAACGGGTTGCACACATATTACATCAACATTGCTGAATGTCTTTTTGTGATGCCACAACTACATCTCAGATGAAATTTGCCAGGAGCAAAATGACAGAATATATTTGTTCTTTTTATTCATTATGCTATGAGACAAGCTGTTTGTCTAACTCTGTTTGAAGTTATGCATCAAAAAGAATTCCAGAATATTCAGTAAAATGATCCTCTCAATATAACATTTAAAGTATGGTCTAATTAGCAGACCCATTCCACTGGTTTCCATAGCGATAACAAAACATTTCAGACTTGGCACCAAAATATTTTTTTAAATTGCAGTTTTATTTGAGGTTGATGTCTATGCTAACTCTTCAGAGACAATCACGTTTATCGCCTTCGCTACATGGAAAGGAAAGATTATCAAATACCTATTCCAATTAAAAATGTCAAGACTGTACAGCTTCATCTGCCAACATAACTGTTCTCACAACTGCACTGACCTTGGGACAGCCTTCTTTAAGTGTTTCTCCCTCATTCGTCTGCATGGGAAAGAAAACTGTGTGCAAAATGGTGCAGAATCACACTCAGGTACTGTCTGAAATAAAGAGTAAGAAAAGGTACTCTTAACCAATACAGGAAACTTACAGGCTATCGTTTTACTGATTTTACAAGAAATGTAACATTATCTATATTAAGTATTTGATGTAAGCAAGTAAACGCTTAACAATTAGAGCTCACCGCTATATGGGTTCTCTCTCAGCCAGATGAAAGTTATGTTAGACACCTCAAAGTGTCTTGGGTATGACAGGGCTTTTAGTTCATTTAGTTAACAAGAGAAACAAAGCAAATGTACCTCACTGCAACTCAAAAACTGGTATTTTCCAGAAAATAAAAAAAAAAGAGTGCTTTGAAATAAAAAGCTGTTTCTGGAATACATTTTTCTCAATGAAAATGCAAATAATGAATGGAGCTGAATGGATTTGCTGATTTGCTCTGTAATGAAAGGAGTGCGTGATCATACCTTTCACCAGCTCCGTGTGTGACTACAGCCAGCAAGGTGGGGAATCCTGGCTATGATCGGCATACAAAGTCAAAAAACAAAATCCCTGTGTAAAGAACAACAAAAGAGCTAATTAAGCATTTAAATTAAATGTCGTCATCTAAAGGACGATGAACAAACACATACCTAGAAGCATAAAAACCTCATTTCACACAGCAACACTGCAACCTCAGTCTTACGTAATAGGAGTGTAATGTTTCATAGAAACACAGAATCTGACAACACAACATTATAACAGAGTAGCTACGGCAAACAGACTTCCCATTAAAAACAAGCCATGTTTAATAAAACAATGTATCCTGGTAATGGGCATATCCAACCTTAAAATACACACCTACCATATTGTAAAGCAAAGCGACCATATACATTTTAACTTAAATTACTCAGCATAGCCAATCACCTTCGTCATTTACTACCTGAATGAAACGTGTTTAGATAACAAAATAGCCAAAATGACAGGCCTAGCTGAGCTCCAGTGACTGCAAATCACTCCCCAATACAGTTAAAAATAGCAGCATCACAGCATACAGAAAACTAGGCCTCTAAGCAGGGTGAGCGCGCAGAGTGCAGCTTAAAAAGAAGGATGTGAGGTAAATTAAGCTATTTAAAGAGACGAGTCGTGGCTCGGGCCCTTAAATTAGTCTACGATCGAGCAGACAGCTGCATTCCAAGCACAAGCTCGCAAATAAATAGGAGTTATTTAATAGCCTTGCCGGACTTCCCACTGTAAGCACACAGGCCCCGCACAGCACGCATATAATTGCCCGGCAAAGTCATTGTGTGACTAAGCTGCTCACGGCCGCACACCCCGTTTCTCTTACTTGCCCGGTGCAGGCAGTCAAGGGGCTCGCGGAGACGGGTAAGGTTTCTGACCGGCCGGATCCCTTCTTTCACCTGCTGCGCACGCGCACAGAGTCTCTACTACGTCAGTGACGGTGAGGGACGCGGCGAGACGGGGTTTGAGACGTCATCACGTGACCCCTCCTGCCATAGTCTCCCGCGTTAGGGGTACGGCTGTTTCAGCCATGTTGGTGTAGGGTAGCAGGGAAGCTATCTGTGTGGATAGAGCAATGGCCTGGGGGTATTTGCTAAGGACGGAGGCGTTATGGAGGATATTTATAATGTTTATTAATAACGTACAAAGGAATTCAATGTGGGTTAACTAAATCCCCCCCGACAGATACATAATGTAGAATTAAAATTAAAAAGAGGAATGCCCTCAGAACGATAAGAAAAACAAACATTGCAATATATTAAGTAGAAATACACTATATGGACACATTTATTGGGACATGCCTCTGAATGATTGAATTCAGGTGTCAGGCTAAGGTTTCAATCAGACCACAGGTGTATAAAATCATGCACATGCAGTCTGCATTTACATTTGCGGGGAAACAAAAAATGGGTTGTTCTCAAGAGCTGAGTGAATTGAAGCACGGTACTGAGACAGGATGCCAACGCTACAAAGTCAGTTCGTGAAATTTCATCCCTGCTAGATATCCCACGGTCAACTGTACATCGGTACCACATCGAGGCACAAAGCGCTCAGGCGTGTGATGTGTAAGTCGCCAGCACTCTGCTGATTCCAAAGGTAACGCGTTCCTGACTTCCGCTGGCATTAATATCAGCAAAAAAGCTCTTGTGTTGCGGGAGCTTCGTGGAATGGGTTTCCATGGCTGAGCAGCTGCATGTAAGCCTCACATCACCAAGTATAATGCCAGGTGTTGGATCACGTGATGTAAAGCACGTCACCACTGGGTTCTAAAGCAGTGGAAACGTGTTCGGTGGAGTGACAAATTACGCTTCTCTGGCAGTCTGATGAGTGAGTCTGTGTTTGGAGGATACCTGCCTGACTGCATTGTGCCAACTGTTTGGTGGAGGAGAGATAATGGTATGGGGCTTTTTTCCAGCGGTTGGGCCCCTTACTTCCATCGAAGGGAAATCTTAATGCTTCAGCATATCAATACATTTTGGGCAATGATATGCTTCCAACTTTGTGGGAGCAGTTTAGGGAAGGTCCTTTTTCTATTCCAACATGACTGTGCCCCAGTGCACAAAGCAAGGTAGGTAAAGACATGATTTGATGAGTTTGGTGTGGAAGAACTTGAGTGGCCTGCACATAGCCCTAACATCAACCCCATTGAGCACCTTTATGATGAACTGGAATGGAGATTGTGAGCCAGTCCTTCTGGTCCAACATCAGTGCCTGACCTTACAAACGTACTGGATGAAAGCGCAAAAATTCCCCCCAGATACACTCCAAAATCTTGTGAAAAGCCTTCCCAGAAGAGTGGAAGACTGTTATAACTGCCAAAGCGGGACCAAGTGCATACTAATGTCCATGTGTTAGAATGCAATGTCATCAAAGTCCCTCTTGGTGTGATGGTCAGGTGCCTCAATGGTTTTGTCCATATAGCATATATAGTAATGTTGTATTTAATTGAACTATTAGGTAATCACATAATCGCTTTATTAGGAAGTTAATATAAGTAACCCATATAGATATGACTTAAGTTCTTAATTTTGATCATGCAAGTGAACTAAATTCTGCTGGATAAATCATGGAATATACCGTATTTGCTTGATTATAAGACAAGGTTTTTTTTCCAGCAAATGCTCTGAAAAATACCCCTCGTCTTATAAATCGGGGTCGTCTTATGATCAGAACTCAACTTGGTCTGACTATGAGACTCCGATCCAGATCCCCTGCAGCGATGCAGGGGACCTGAATCCTCCTGTCTCCCCATCCCTGCTTACCGTTACTTCTGAGTCCCCGGTGCTTAGTCCGGGCAGCGTGTAGAGCTCTACGTGATTCGCGTACACAACTTCTGCTGCAGCCGGGAGGAGGTGCAGTTGGCAGCGGGGGTTGTCTGTGTCCATCGCGCAGACCTTCCCTGGCTGTCAGAGATCAGAATTCCCTGTGATCTCTGACAGCCGGAGAAGGTCTGCGCGATGGACGCAGACAACCCCCGCTGCCAACCGCACCTCCTCCCGGCTGCAGCAGAAGTTGTCTACGCGAATCGCGTACAGCTCTACACGCTGCCCGGACAACACACCTGAGACTCAGAGGCTCCGGTAAGTTTGGAGGAGGGAGGGGGAGGGAATGTTAAAGGGGGGCATAAGCATTTCTGGAGGCAGCGTGCTCTGTGAAATGCCTTTTTTAACCCCCTTAATGCCACTCTGCCTCCAGAAATGCATTTTAACCCTCTATATGCCACTCTGCCTCCTAAAATGCCTTATACCTCCCTATATGCCACTCTGCCCCATAATATGCCTTTTAACCCCCTAAATGCCGAGTGGAATATAGGGGTATAAGGCAATTATGGAGGCAGAGTGGCACATAGGGGGTCAAAAGGCATATGTCAAGGTCCTACCTCAATTCCCCCGGCGGAAGCAAAGGTCTCCACTCGATGGTGGAGTCGCGGGACGTCTGGGACTTCGTCCGTGTGCCACGCGGCTCCGTTGTACACGATCGCAAGCCACATGGTCGCAGCCACCGGACTCCAGTGCGGCGAATAGGAGTAACGCCACACGTGGAGTGATGGTGGGGAGGGATGGCCTGCGCCTCTAATGATGAGATAAACCTGGTTAGGGGCGGGACGAGTAGTGATTGACAGTCACTACTCCATTGGACATACTGAGGAGGGATGGGTCTCTGTTATTGGTGGGGAGGAGCTGATTTCTAGAGGGCTATGTAAACCCACAGCTTCTATGCCTCATTACTTGATTGTTCAAGTCTCTGCATACCTGTTTTGAACCTGTTTGCTGATACCCCTTTATTGGATTTACTGGACTTTTGACCTTGGCTTGTTTATGGACTTTGATATACTTCTCCTACCCTTGACCTCAGGATTGCTACACGGTACAGTTTATGCCTTTTTCTGTTCAGTGGAATAAACTTGCTGATATTTCTTATATTGCCTGTTTGCCTCTATTGCATATCTGGTGTCTCACTGCGCTACGCTCCAAACCCTGCATACCCTACAAAACAATCAAGTCAATATGGAGCCTGCAGGAGTCACTGACGCCATACTAACCCTCACACAACAGATAGCCGCCTTGGCTCATACCGTGCAAGGGATGCAAGAGAACCAACAGTCGTTAAGGGCTGAAGTGTGAGCCTTACAAGCAGGGCCACCAGCAGAAGCATGTGCACCCCTGCCCGCTGTCGCCCCTCCTGTGGTAGAAGCCATGGCCTTCCCAGCACCTGAACCCCAAGTACCTTTACCCGAACGCTTCTCAGGAGACCGCGCTAAGTATAGAAGCTTCATCACGTCATGTGAGTTCTCAAACCAAGAACATATGCTACTGACTTTATTAAAGTGAGGACTGTTATCTCCCTACTCACGGGAGCCCCTATGACCTGGGCTCATCATCTCCTACAGGTGAATCACCCGTCTCCATGATTGGAATGATTTTCGTCAGGCTTTGAATACGCTATATGACGATCCCCACAGCAGAAACCACATTAAGGTGGCCAGTTGAGGACTATACATATCTGATTTTCGAGGAGTAGCTTCAGAGACCCGGTGGAATGAACCCGCTCTCGTTAATCAGTTTCACCTGGGTCTGTCAGAACACCTGAAGGACGAGTTAGCAAGAGTAGGCATACCGGAGACCATGGAAGACTTGATTCACCTGGTTACTCAGGTGGACCGGCGATTCCGTGAATGACGCCTAGAACGCTCTAATGCTGCAGTTCTTTCACCTCGTTACACTCCGTCTGTTATCTCCACCAATGCTCCGGTTCCTGATAACGCTGTGGAACCCATGCAGATCGGACTTGCTCGTGGCCCCTTATCATCCGCTGAAAAAGAGAGAAGGAGGAGTGCTAACCTATGCCTATGCCGGATTGTGGTGGTCCGGGTCATACTGCTTACACCTGTCCATTGCTAGCCTCCAAAGGTAAGCCAACTCTGCCTCCATCTCCTTGAATATCTTCTGTGTTCCTAGGGAACTTGACCACTCACTTGTCTCTCCCTGTTTCATGACAGTGGGGAGGAAAAAGGATTCACCATAATGCTTTCATAGACTCCGGAGCAAGTGAAAGCTTCATGGATCTCTCCCTGGCTCAAGCCTTGAACATCCCTACGCAAAGAAGCAACCTTTAACCATTCGCCTCATGGATGGAAGTCCCATCCAATCAGGACCGGTCACCAAAGAAACTAAACCCATCTCCATCACGGTCGGGACCGGACATCAAGAACACCTTTGTTTCAATCTGGTACAATCACCCATGTTCCCTATCATATTGGGATTACCCTGGCTTCATACCCATAACCCCCACATCAATTGGGCCACAGGTACTGTGTCCTTTTCATCAGACTTTTGTATGAAATATTGCCGTCCTTCCTTACGCTTGAAATCTGTACACACCGTTTTTTTTCCAGCTGTTTCCAACCCAACACCTGATAACCCAGAAATACCTGCTCCATATCGGTCCTTCACAAAAGTCTTTGATAAATTGGCCTAGATGCAAATTCTCGTTCTTGGGTAGAACATTGGCTTAGAGATAGAGAACAGATAGTTGTTATAAATGGTAAATTTTCAAGCTGGTCAAAAGTGGTAAATGGTGTCCCTCAGGGTTCTGTTCTGGGACCAATTTTATTCAACATATTTATAAATGACCTGGCAATAGGTGTTGAAAGTCATGTTTCTGTGTTTGCAGATGACACTAAACTAGGTAAAGTAATACAGGACAGATATTACTGTGCTGCAGAGGGACCTAGATAGACTGGGGGACTGGGCACACAAATGGCAGATGAAATTCAATGTAGATAAATGTAAAGTTATGCACTTCGGGGTAGCGAATGCACAAGCAACCTACACCCTAAACGGTAGCGAATTAGGGGTAATGACAAATGAGAAGGATTTGGGAATTGTTATAGACAACAAACTAGGCAACAATGTGCAATGTCAGTCTGCGGTTGCTAAGGCCAGTAAGGAATTGTCGTGTATAAAAAGGGGCATCAGGTCGCAGGATAAAGATATAATTTTGCCACTGTATAAATCAATGGTAAGGCCGCACCTTGAATATGCTGTGCAATTTTGGGCACCTATTCTAATGAAGGGTATCATAGCACTAGAATGGGTGCAGTGGCGGGCTACAAAATTAATAAGAGGAATGGAGCACTATAGTTATGAAGAAAGGTTAACTAATTTAAATCTGTTTAGTTTAGAAAAACGTCGCCTCAGAGGGGATATGATAACATTATATAAATATATTCGGCCAATACAAACCATTGTGTGGAAATCTGTTCATAAACAGGACTATGCATAGGACACGTGGTCATGCTTTTAGACTGGAAGAAAGGAGATTTAGACTTAAGCAGAGGACTATAAGGATGTGGAATTCTCTGCCTGCAGAGGTAGTTTTATCAGAGTCTGTACAGACTTTTAAACTGCAACTGGATGGATACCTGGAAAAACATAATATTCGGGGATATAATCTTTAATTATGGGGAAACACCTTATTGATCCAAGGAGAAATCCATTTTGGGGTCAAGAAGGAATTTTTTCCCCTGGTTAGTGCAAAATTGGAAACAGCAAAACCGGGGGTTTTTTGCCTTCTTTTGGATCAACAGCAACAAATTAACAGATATAGGAAAGGCTGAACTTGATGGACGCATGTCTTTTTTTCAGCCTATATAACTATGTAAAAAAGAAGCTGAACAACTGCCACCCCACAGGTCATATGACTGCCCAATAGACTTGTTACCTGGTGCTGCAATCCCATTCAGCAGGATATTTCCTTTATCCGAACCAGAACTGAAGATGTTAAAAGACTATGTGGACGATAATCTACACAAGGGGTTTATCTGACACTCTACCTCACCTGCTGGGGCTGGTATCTTTTTTGTGGGGGGGAAAAAGGATGGTGGTTTGAGACCCTGCGTGGACTACCGCGAACTGAACTAAATAGCCATCAAAAATAAATATCCGCTTCCCCTGATACCCGAACTAATGGACAGACTTCGTGGGGCGAAAATTTATAGTAAAATCGATTTATTGGGAGTAGGGCCTG
>VKOC01000004.1:29454941-29568722 GCA_009364415.1 Spea multiplicata
GTGTGTGTGTGTCTTTCTGTGTTTGTGTGTGTATCTTACTGTGTCTGTGTGTGTCTCACTGTGTGTGGGTGTGTGTGTCTTACTGTGTCTGTGTGTGTCTTACTGTGTCTGTGTGTGTCTTACTGCGTGTGTCTTACTGTGTTCATAGCTTATTCAGTTATTGTAATAAATATTTTAGCCCATTTTTTAGCTCAAAATATTTTTTCCTTTTTTTTCTCCTCTAAAATCTAGGTGCGTCTTATCAGCAGGTGCGTCTTATAGAGCGAAAAATACGGTAACTTAATAAGCATTCCTCTATGGTCTGACAAATCTCAACACTTATTGGCAGTTTGAAGCAGCCAATCAGTGGCAGGAGAGTACTTTCATTGAAACCGATGGGACCATTTTCCCCCTGGCGGGGGGAAATCAGTGCTGGAGCTGACTCGCAGTAAGCATATCATGTGCCAGGAGATATGTTTGGCCCAACAGATCTCCTCCACAATAAATCGGTGAGGGGCAAACGCATACCCCATGCATTTCCAAAGGAGACACCACGTAATTGTAAAGGGACCTCTAAACTTATGTATGCATTGAAGTGCATATGATGTCAGAATTTTAATTAAATATTGTGTATCTATGGAGATAAACGCTTGCTGATGCTGTCAGCACTGCATTGGCCAATCAGTTTTTAGCTGAAGTGCGAAAAGGAATCTCTTCTCAATCCTCTTACGGTCAGAGGTGCCGGTTCTCTAATGAAACCGGTAGCGGGAACTTTATAGAAGATCTATTGAGCAAACCGAAAATGGAGTCATTCCCTGCAGAATGAGTGAATTGTTGTCTGCAAGCTGTGAAAGCTGTGACGGGCTTCTAAAGTACAAAACCTTTTTTCTCAAAAGGAATTACTGTACAAATAATAAAACCAAGATGTTAAAGGTTTAGGTGCACCACAAAATCTGAGCACGCCAGGTTCCTGATCAATGCACAGGCCAAGATGCTGCTTTGCCAACGAGGGGCCTGCTTTAACGTCTGTCTGGTATTTGCAGCTTTATGGTAATGCATTATTCATTGATACAGACGATACAGACCGCTACACGAACAGAATAAAATGACTTCTGCGTGGGTTAATACGCATCGATCACAAACGTTACTTAATAAATGACGGACCTCAGAGAACCTTCTCGGTGGCGTAACGGTTCTCAACATTGATTGGCTGCTTAAAGTGCTCTCATAGAAACCGACAGGACCACTTTGGTCCTGGGGGGGGTCGGGTCTAATGAATCGGTGCTGGAGCTGACTGGTGTTAAGTATTTCATTTGCCAGGGGATGTGTTTTGGCAAGGATGTGTTTGGCAAGGAAATAAAATCAGTGTGGGGGGGGGGCAAATGCATATGGGGGGGCTCTGTAACATCCCCCACATTCATTTAGTATTTACATGACCAGAATAACAAGAATATTAACCAGATCCGATTGTTTAACGTACTCCCTGTTTCTGCAAGTCGAATTGTTACGTTATATAACAACTTGTGTCATGTTTACCTGTTGTACAGCACTACAGAATATGATGGTGCTATATACAATAATAATAATGATCTAAAGTCAGTTACACTTATGTCTGCGATGCGCCAAATGCATGCAGGTAGAATAATTATGATGGGACGGCTTGTATAGCGAGGGGAACGCAGCAATAGGCTTGTGGCTGAGTAAATGTCATACAGGCACCCATGCTTTCCACAGGTCTGTCATATTAACTGTATGTATATATACACACACACAAATATATATATATATATATATACACGGTATGCATGCAGCTGTAATAAAATACTGGGAGCACAATGCTCACTTTTTTTTTCTTAAAAAAGGTGCAGCTGGTTACATATGCTCAGCCAGCCCACAAGTCAACACATAGGGCCACTGGGGGTCTTTTTAAGCTCTTCGCGTTTATGAATTTGAATAAAGAGTAGATTGTAAGCTTGCGAGCAGGGCTCTCTCCACCAAATGTATCGGTTTGTCTTAGTCTGTCAATTCTTGTCTTGTCATATCCCTTGAATTTATGTATTGTATTAAGCGCTGCGTAAACTGTTGGCGCTATATAAATAAAAGATAATAATAATAATAATATTGCGTTTGACAAAGCTGAAAACCAATCAGAAAGACGATCCCACCCCATGACAGGTATATCGGGCAGTTATTGGCCAACACCTGAAACTACAACGAAATGCTTAAGATGATTGGATAGTTACAACTTTAACTCTGCCGCTATTGGCCAAAGACCACTCTAGTCGGAAGCTGATAGGCTTATCGCCAGAACGAGGCAACTTCCTATTGGCCGAGGTGGTAAAGAGTAAGTGGTCGCGAAGCGGTGTATAACCGAGTCTCCCGCTAGTTCTGTATTAGCACAGTACCGGTAACATACCTATGCGCTGGCCGACCGTAGTCCCGAACGGATTTCCCAGTAGAAAGTCCATTGCCCTAATTCGGCGGCTTCTCAACACCAACCACTGTCTCGTCTGTGAGGTGTGATCACATGACCCAGCCTCGCTCTGGCGACCACGCCCATTCAGTGTCTCTTCGCCCACCGAACGCCCAGTTTAATTAGGCTCCGCCTACCCAGGAAGCGCGTGCTGGTCACACGGGTTTAATCAGCTGAGCTGAGCTGGAGTGCTGGGCTCCTCCCACGGATATTATTGGACAGTAACAGAAACTGGGGAACGGCGAGCAACAAGTGACGTGAAACATCATCACTGATCGATTTAAAGTCCAGTGGGCCCAGCAGCTGGTTAGGGCGAATGTGCCCCATCTATACGAATAGGTGGGCATCAGCAGAACGAGGCACAGCTAGCCTTTTACAATGCTGTTACTTGTTTGTATTGGAAGGAAAATCCAGACTGTTTCTGACTGAATGCCAGCAAATGGAAGCTAAACCAGATGAGAATTATACAACAGCCTGTGTTTGCTACAAACTGGGGCAAAAGTATGCCCAAGGCCTAGAACATCTGCATGCCACTTAGAAGATCTGGCACACTGCAAAAGGATGTAGCAGCGCTGATCTCAGGCAGATCCCCAGGGCCCACCTAAATGCAGCACTGCCCATACAAAAAAATAAAACTCGCCCATCAGTATGCTCTGTGTATTGGTTTAGCACGATGAATAACTTATTGGAAGAGAGTTGGGCCAAGCAGCTCTGTAGAGTGTTTCACGGAAAAAGGCTCAGAAGCATAGATGAAGGCTGGATGGGACTTCAGTATTTAATATAACAATAGATGTTCATTTAGTATGGCAGATGACAGGGCACACAGCCGCAGAGGGAACGTAAACACTGTAGGTCATTTTTAGGTCCGTGATCACCATGTAGACATGGAGGTATTACGTGAGACTCAATATGGAAAAACACCTCGTATTGGACATTTCTCTCGAGAGAAGGAATATTCAGAGATAGGGTTGTCTGCTCTAACAATAATAAACAATGCACAGTGTATGAGGAATTACACCGTAATGACCAGCTTGACAGGCAATTAAGGGATTTTTATTTATATAGAAAATTAAAACAATGACATTTACACAAGACATGCCATTTAAGAGCTGAATGAAGCCATTCACTTTCTGTGCAGCGCATCATGTTTATTTAATAAGGTCCATCTCGACATAAAAACATTTGTTGACCATATCATTTAGTAGTCTGCTTTAAGGTACAGTTCCACTAATTAATATCTCCAAACTAGGCATATTATCTACCATTTCAGTGTTAGGAACCCATAACAGGCTATTGTTCAGGCTCTGACGCTGGTCACATTTTTTATTTATTTTTAAAAATGAGCTGGTAGGAAGCCATCTGTCTATATCACTAAGATGATGAAGGTATGGAGCTTGTTTTGTCACAGTGGCCACTCTGCCAGGTATAAAGCCATGTTTCAATGCAATGCATACAACCACTATAGTCCTTTAAAAACACCATACACCTTTTTTTTTCTTGGTCTTAATATCACAATAAAAACACAAACATATAAAATAGCTCAGACTTTGTGTACATATAATACAGCGCTGTACAAGTATAAAAGTTGGTTCTTTAGATCCAGGAGCCACTGATCTTCCTGGAGATGTCTGTGGTCATAAGCCAGGCATCACATAGGCAATGTTGTCCAGTGTGTTTGACTGTGGCAGAGACACAAGGTTACACATCATATCCATACAAACAAACACAGTGAATGCGTGTTGAGATGCATACAATGCAATAAATATATTCAAAGGGTATGACAAACTAAGACAAACCAATCCATTAGGTAAAGATGGCCCTGCATGCACATTTACACAAGCAAAAACTGCACAAAGGTCTACAAACTGACCGTGAAAATGTATTAATGGTATATATTAACTAATGTAGTTAGGCTTTAACAAATAAACATTATCACTTCAAATTTAAGTATCCAGTGCTTACCAGTACTTGCTTAGGACAAGCATTCAACTGGGGAACATGGCTGGTGAGGCAGACCAATGGACCAAGGGCACAAAGGATGGAATCCAGAAGGACAGACAGACTACCAGACACCGCAACCATACCCTACCATCAAGCAGAAATGAGAGACAAAATCCAAATAACATTCAATATAAAAAAAACATGATTTTTATATATATATATATATATATATAATATATATATATATATATATAAAATGCTTTTCTATGTTTTTTTTGCAAGTTATACAGCAAGTAGCTTATTGTAGCTTATTTGTTTCCCTCAAAATTAGCAATAGTGGCATTGTAATCACCTACCCAAACATACAGGTTATTCCGACACTTTTCATGCAGCCACATAACCTCCAATCTTTGCCAAAGTTTGCAGAGGTTATATCTTTTGGCTATTTTTTTTTCACACAGATTGTAATTCAGGTATAATCTAACTGAGAATTTAAGGGGTTACTAAAAACCAAGACCTTAATATGTGTTCAGCAACATGCATTTTTTAAATGTATTTATCTGTTTTCATTATATACACACACATAATAATATAATTGTTTAATTAAAAATAGTTTAATTATTTCATTAATTAATGTAAATTTTTATTAAATATAAATTATAAATTAATAATTTTATTAGTAAAGAAATGCACAGACAGCAAAAAAAAAAAAGCTGCTGTGCAAGATCACTGACTGGGAAGAATGAATATCATTGTATGTTGCCGACATCCAGCAACACCCAGAAGCCATTATTTATCACTTCCGAAGCTCTTGCCAGAAGGGCAGTGCCCTATTTAAAAGGCATGTGAATGAAGCGGAGAGCGAACACCAGGCGACCTTGCATATTTTTTTGCGTTGCTAAATGCCTCGACATCAAGGCATTGCAACAAAATCAGATTGCTTTCTAAGCTATTTTTACTGCATGACATGCCTGGCACGTCAATTGTCACTAACGGCATGCTGTTCCGTGAAGTGCCTGGCACGTCCGTTTTTGCGTAGGGGTTAGAGTACTCTGTGAGTAATTTAAAAATGAATGCTTCAAAACAAGAAAAAAAAACTTTTAAATTTTTCAATGTCGTATTACTTTTGCAAGTATGTCACATGTTTTGCCTCAGCAAAGACCTGAAGGAATCTTTAATATTGTGGTCTGGCTTAACACAGTTAAATGTTTTTTATTGTGAGGAAATTCATTTACATCCTAACAATAATATGCATATTATGCAGTGGTCCTCATCTCCTTTTACATATATTGTAAGTGAAACACAAAACTCAGTTAATTGCTTTGTTGTGAATTCTGTACGATACCAACATCCGCACCTCAGTCTCCTGTAGCCGATGGCCTATCAAGCTCAAAGATTCTCCTAGCAGCTGTAGGTGGGCAGCCACATCAATGGGCTCCGTGTCCGGGACCTTTGCAGGGGAGGACGAGAAGGACAAAACACTGCTTGGAGATTTTTTGTGAGGCGAAGAGACACCAGAAGGGGAACCTGAAGAGAGAGAAAAAATAAATATTATGAAAAACACAAGCGTAGAGTAATGCAAAGAACAATAATGCAAGCAAGGAGATGGGACACTTGGGTGTTATTTCCTGCTTGGAACAGTCAATACCTTTGCTCTTTGGGGTGGCCTCTGATGAGCTGGACTTGCGTTTCACTGTGGTGGCTTCTGCTTTATTTTGTTTGTGCTGGAGATATTGAGCCTTCTGCTTCCAAGCCTGTGGTCACAACAAGAGAACTTAAGGCAGGCAAATGTCAAATGGCTTTAGGCCACTTTTGCACGAGGATTGCTATTCATGAATAACCTCCATTGTGTATAAATGACATTGTTTATAGCCATCAGGATAGCATTCTACACCCTGCTCTTGCAATGGCAAGGCTATGTCGGCTTTCACTGTGTCTTATATTAATAAGGGCAAGGTGATGTACAGCATTGTTATACACAATGTAAACATGGCTTCATTCAGTGACTTTTCATTGTACAAGGAGCATGAATGATAATATGTTGGAGTGAAGTGTTTATGGATATTATTATTATTATTGTATATTACTATTATCTTTTATTTATATAGCGCCAACAGTTTACGTAGCGCTTAATACAATACAAACTGACACATTAGATGGAGAGGCTCGGCTCACAAGCTTACAATCTTGAGGGAAGGGGGTGACAAACATAAGGCACAGAGGAAGGGTGAGAGGTAGCGTGATGGTTGTGTCAGTGATAAGGAGGTCCTAGCAGCTAAGATGGCGCAGCTTCTCTGAAGAAGTGAGTTTTGAGACGTTTCTTGAATGTGGAGAGGGAGAGTGAATGCTGAAGGTTCTGTGGAAGTAGATTCCAGAGATATGGGGCAGCTCGAGTGAAATCTTGTAGACCGGAAAAGGAGTTGATAAGTGAGGAAGAGAGCCTTAACCCATGGGAGGAATTTAAGGATCATGTAGGAGAGTATTTGCTTAGGACGGCAGAAGTGCATGGAGGAGCAGTGTTATGGAGGGCCTTATATGTTAGTACCAGGATTTTAAATTTAATTCTAAAGGTAATAGGGAGCCAGTGGATCTTAAGCGTTTTTTTTTTTTTTTTTTTTTTTAAAAGAATAACATAGACATGATAAAATGCATTCCTATAATTGTTGCCAGACACAAAACATCTCAGTAATCACTTCTCTAGACGGAAACAACTCACAAGCAGCACAATCAACAACTACTGTCTAATTAGCTTTTCTGCATGGTGCCAAAAGGTGACAGCAATTTTCAGCAATACACAGTACAATGCACGGCATCTCATGTCAAAGGCCAGAAATGGTCTCTGGTATGCCAAATGGAAGCTGCATACTACTAATAAAAAGCACAAAACTGCAGTATGAAGCTTCATATAATAAATGCCTGATGTCATGGGTAGTCTGTGGTCAAAAAAGTAATGCTGGAGTACTGTAAAGACTGAAGAGATGTCAGGCTGCGCATGCAGGGGGAATAAGGAAGCAAGGACACCCATAGAAAACTGAAGTTTTCCACCTTCACCTAACACTAGCTAGCTAAGCACACAACAATAGGTACCCTTCGACTACACAGCTATACAAAAACACTTTATGGGTGTTTGCAGACGTATCAGAAAATCTCGAAAGAATTTGGTTAAAAAGCCCCTTAGGATGTACTGGTACATCCTGGCTGTCTTGCAGCAGCAGGGACATCTTTTGAAAGCCTGGACAGGAAGCCGCAATGCTGGGTTCCTGCTGACCATTCGCTTAAAACATGATCAGGCATTGCCTTCCGGTAGAAGTCACTGTCAATGTCCACCAGAAGGCTGGGTATACCCAGCTCGCTGATCACAGTGTGATCAGTGCTGTGGAGATCGGAGGAAAGATCGTAAGAAACAACACTTCTCCCTCTCCCTACAAACAGGAAAAGTAAAAAAAGGGGGGGGGGTTAAACAAACCATAAATAAAAGAGAAATAAAATAAATTAAAACCAACAATACAGTGAGCTCCGTGATGTCATTGTGGCATCCATAGCATGTATGAGGGATCCCTTTAAATTAAAAATCGCCCTTACATTCCCTTTGCCCTGGCACTACGCATAAAAAGTATAACCCACCGTTCACTACCCCTAAACCCCCCTAAGCCCAAAGTATGGAAAAAAAACAAACCTATTGGGTATTAAGGGATGGATGTGACCATCTAGAACACAAAAAATATGTATGTGGGGTATGTCCGTAATCAGGTGATGTTGCCGAACATAAATTGGGTCATTGTTCGATGGCACCTACTGCGTAGAAAAAAATTGAAGAACATTGATTGTTCGGTCTGTAGGGTATTTGAAGAAGAGAAAGCCCCGGGACCGAATAGGGTTAATGACAGTCAACTTACAAGCTTGTCTTTTTCAGGAAGCTGCTTCCACACCTCAGCCAGTTTTTTGCTCAACTCCCCGAAGTCTACAGAAAAAAAAAAGGAAAACAATTAACTGGCTATTGCATCAAGTGTTTTCTCAGCAAGCACTTCCTTGGCCAAATGCCATAATTATCAGTGTCCCCTACAAAAAAACACTGACCCTTCTAACTTTATATAAATCAGTTAGTTTTATCAGATCTATTAAGCCATTCAGCAAAAAAAAAAAAAAAGTAAAATATTTGGTTAGGTCTTCTGTCAATTAATTACGCATATAATATGTGGTATATAACTGTTTTTAGACATGCCGTCCCCTACTACGACTCCCGAACCTCATCATTAAGGCGTTAATCATCTCACCGATCCCAGGGTGTTCTGCGATGATGCTGCCTCGGTACTCTTTGGAGAAAACCTGGTAAGCAGACATATTCTTCTTCTTGGGCTGTTCAAGAGGCATTTGAAAAATACACAAGCAAGGGCAAAGACATTAAAATTTTTTTTAAATATTATAAGAATACAATGATTACCGTGATGAAACCTTATTGGGAAATAAAGGAAAATAAACATGTATAATGTTTTTAGCACAACCTTTGCATCCATAATGTTTGTGAATCAGTGTAAGTGATATTTAGCTTAAAGTTTAAATGGTCTCATCACAGTAGCTTAAATTTATCAGAGGGGTAGGGACGATATTCTCTACTGAATTCCCCGTTTTCTCCCCTGTCCTCGGCCCGTCTTAAGAAAAGCCACCTGAACTAAGCAACAGTAATGCGTAACATAACGTGATAGCAGAGATAACTTAGTAGGAAAGTATAATCATGCAGATTCAGAGAACAGGAGGTTAAGAGGGCTGATCCATGGCATACACACAGGATGGGTTTTTAATACATAGTGTAATTACATACATAGTTACATGGGTTTATATATTGATATGATTCGGGAAAGTGGTAGATTCACTTAAAACCTTATTGGGTTGACTATCCCTACCTTATCGGTTTCCTCTTTCTTCTTCTTCTTGTCCAATGGCACTTCTGCATGGGTGATAAGAACGGGTGGTGACAGAGTTGCCGGTGGTGGTGTAACGCCTGCAGGGGCCGGGGACGAGGGCAGTGTCGGTGGTGGAATTTGCGTTGGGCTTCCTTCAGACCCATGCTCTCTTTTGCTTTTGCTGTGTTTCCTGTGTTTCTCATCCTTATGTTTATCTTTTTTCTTCTTACTTTTTTTCGATTTCTTTTTTTTCTTCACCTCGCAGAAAGAGTCGTCGATCACCAATTCTCCAGCTTCCAGCTCCCCGCCAGAGGAAGAGGCTGAATCACCGTGCCGTGGGGCATGGCTTTCCTTCTTGTGTTTCTTGTGGCTACTTCTGCTCTCAGACTCTTCCCGTTGCACTTTTTTGCTGCTTTTCTTAGAACCTGGCCCATCGCTGAGCACAGGGCTTACTTGTGGTGAGATTGTAGGTTCCTCAGTCTTTTCTGTGGGGGAAAGGATGAGTTTCATTTTCAATCCATCTGGTTCACGCAGAGTTAGGGGTTTAGGTTTTTTTGCTCGGTGAGTAGGATCTTCGGTGGGCATGTCCCCTATTTTTTTGCGATGCTCTTTGCTCGGTATTTGGGAGGAGGATGGGGACGCAAGGATTTTCTCAGCTTTTTTGCTGGGAGGTTTGCTGGAGGAAGTCTGTGGTGATGTGATAGCTTTGAGAAGATCCATTGCTGTATCTGAGGAAGGTGAGGATGGGCCAGGAAGGGGAGGCTTTTTTTTCTTCTTTATAAAGTCTGGGGAACCAGAGTCTAAAATACAGAGATGGTGTCCGTTATGAAGGTACAAATTAGCAAATAAATAAAAAAAAGAAAAAATGTAAGAAAAATAATGTTATTAAGATGAGATAAATGGTAAATAGACTGACATGCAGTATGGCACATGAAAGAAAGGATGTAGGTGGTCTGAGAATGGAATATTCTAGAAATGGGATTGACTTCAGAATTCAACAGTGTAATTGGAGGCTGATAATCTACAGTATATAAAAAATGTTGGCACGTGCCATCTTCTACCTGTGTAAAACGCATCATCCGATGAATGCTTCTTTTTCTTCTTGTGTGACTCTGATCCTGGAGGAAGAAAGTCTGGCTCCTGCAAGAAAATGATAATCTTAAATCAATCTGAGAGGTGACGAGTCGCAACACAAAAACCATCATATGGATCTGTACTCCTACAACAGCATCATCATTTAACTGTTTAGGGAATACTAAATAGGAGAAAAGCTGGAAAGACCTCACTACATAATTCTACGGAGTTTTTTTTAGGCATAATTCATAAATAGCACGGGTATTTTCACTCTTGGTACCTCTTTAGAAAAGGGTTAAATGTTAGGAACTGAAGAGCGTCAATTTGGCCAGGTTAAATTTACAGGTGCCCAATTATAATTAGGTTTCTTCTCATCCGAGAATGACGATGATGTGCATACCAAGTATATCATTTGCCAAACATTACCAAATCATATAAGGAGTGGAAAAAAAAAGTGTCTCTGTCTGTGTGAACAACAAAGGTCTATTCAACAAGCACAAAAACATGTAGCCCAATGACAGAATAACACTTGAAGTATCCCACTCCCTCCCCACCTTGGGCCTTTTTTTGGATGACTTTCGAACTTGCTCAGCAATCTCTTCTTCCTCACGCAGAAGGTCTTTGTATGATCGCTTCTTCTCCCGCTGGGTCCTGCCGGCTGCCAACCCCACATCCTCCATCCCACGCTCTGTGTCCAAACTCTCGGATGCTGGCCGAGAGGTAAGATAAAAGACACAGGCAAAGACAAATAGACTTAAGGCAGAAAGCACTCACTGGCCCATCTAGGCCGCCATGTCTCAAAATTCTTCATGCGGTGGGTTCAACCATGAACAAGACAGCCAACACAGCATGTCTGCATGATGAAACGTATAACTTTAAAACTGTCTGTTTCATGTATATTAATGACAGCCTAGAATTGTGTTCTTTGAGGATAAGGCTGGACACCCCTGTCATAGGCTGGAACCAAAATGCGTTGTTTAAAAACAATGTGCATTATATTAAGTATAATTCTTTTCCAAAATGCACAGTATTCTTATATGCAAGTGATGATCCTTTATTTATATAAGCCCCAACAATTTACACAGCGCTTTATACACTGTATAAATTCAAGGTGTATGAAAACTAGAATTGACAGACTAAGACAAACCGATAAATTAGGTAAGGAGGGCACAATTAGAAAAAAAGAAAAGATATCTAGCCATAATTAGATGTAATTTATCAAACTAGGTCATCACCACACTGGCTCAATATAGTAGTGTTTTAAGGTTATTTTGCAAATAACTATCTAAAAATTAAGAGATTTTCCTATGTACATCCCAAGTAAAATGTGATAAAAAAAAATACTAAAAATAGTCTTAATCAAGTCGAGCATCTAACATTTAAAGTCCCCAGCTATAGAAGTGCTCATGTCACAAAAGCACAGATTTCATTAAAAAAAATACCGCTGTGTTGGGACTGGGGATGGGAAATGCTGCTCTCCAGAAGGTATTCATTTTCAGGATCTGCACCTACCTCTGAGGTCACTGTATGCCATAACCAACTCGGTTCATCAGGTATCCAGGTCCGCTGGCGGTATCTTGGGGCATCAAATCTGTAGAAGAAACATCTCGATAATATATTATAACCCCTATGGGAACTATAAGTGTCTACATATCAGTCTGACCCATAGGGATGCTCCCCTTAGCTTGTGTCACATACTTTCCCACATTGCCCAAACCAATAAGATGTCTCTGGCCATGCATTATCCCTCATCAGCACCAAAATCCTCGCTTTCTCCCTCTTTTCTAGGAGTCTTTTCAGTAAGAGTTTATTTTATACAGTTAAGTGTCCTAATAATATGTGCATAAACAACAGAAAATCTATTTAAAAATCAGAATATGTAAATAACATACATCAAGATCCATCTACATACTTTAGCCAGTTATATATATCAGCAGATACACAAAATCCCATACAAATTCTAAATAAACCCCCTAAGCAGGACTGCCATTCTTTGGCGAGTGGAAATGTATGAATGTATTCAGTGTGTCCACTACCTTTGATGAATGGGGGCATTTCATAAAGCCTCTTTATAATAAAATAAGAACAATGTCTGACAAATACATATGCACGTTACCGCAGGGCAGGGTTAGGTTTAACAGCATCTGCTAGGACAGCTTACAGCAATCGGGGCAGTACGTAGTCAATGAACGTAGGACCATCGTGAATGACAGATTTACAACTTTAATAACGCCGCAGCAGACCATTAAAGGGTTACACTTTCCGGCATGCGGTATAAAAATGACTTTGGGGACTACATTTCCCATCGTGCATAGCTCGCTGCTATTTCTACACAAAACTCTCCCTCCCCCCCCCCGGTTATGCCTCACACCTTGCGATTTGTAGCTCAGACCGGCAGAATGGTTCGAACCGAAGCGAATCCTCGGCTTCCCGCCATCATGTAAGAAGAAAGCCAAGCTGAAGACGTGCAGACGTTGGACGTGCCCTAAACCACCGTGGAACGCAAGCCGTAGCTCTACGTCGCCGTCGCTTTGCGAAGCTGACAGTGCAACAATCACTTCCGGTCACGTGACAGACCTAGTGAATTGGCGGTATGGAAAATGCTCTTTGCAGTTAAATATCGTTTAATGCCACAAAATTACGACGTATAACAAAATTTCAATAAACCAGAGGTAGTTCATCCAGTAACTCATACCTAATAGTCGATCACTTATTTTTTTTTAAATATAATTTTGTTTCTGTGAAAAATTCAAACTAATGTATGATCAAATTTATTTAATTAGGTTTCTTAACCAATCGTAAAACATTTAAGGTGGTCTTGTCATCATAGCAATGGGATCGCCCTGCTACTTGGATCCGATGGTGAGAGGTTCTCTTTTAAAACGTTGCACCCGCTAGTAGATCTATAAAAATTAAATGGAGATATTACAATCTTTTGCTACTATATAAACCTCATCATGTTTATGTCTAGATTGTGACTTTTTTTTTCTTAAAAAATGTAATATCATGCAATATAAGGATCGATAAACTTGCGGGTTAAAAGATCAGTTTCTTCCTTAATGTTTGTTTTCAAGAATTACATTTCTGGATCACAAGTCGTACATAAACAACACACAAGCTTTAATAAAATAAAATAATCTGTAAAACAAAATAACAGCCAGGAGAATACACAGCGGGGAACGTAAAACAAAAGTATAATAATAATACACTTTTATAGCTGGACATCCCCTGCAGCATTTAGACAGGTCTGTCTTTAAACAATATTTATAAAACATACATACATTTGCCAAGTATATAAGCTTCAGACATTTTAGTCCTTTTCAGAATATATTATTTCGTCTCTTATTTTTGGATTTTGTCAATAATAGGCAAGACGGTACACGTAAATCACATGCAGAAAAAAAAACCAGACAGACAGATAGACAGATTATCACTTTACAGAATAAGTGAACAGGGGATACGATGCAATTAAAAAAGATAGCCATGCATTAACACAGACATACCCAGGTTGAGACACAACATCATTTAGGATTGTTTGTAAGGATTAAACATGCATCTTATTGAATAATTCACTGGTAACGGCTTCACACATTTGGAAACAATATGGGTTTGGTGAGGGATTACCAGTAACAAAAGAGTAATAGTACATCTTCCTCTCCGCAAGCACATGACAGTAAAAATCACACATAAAAATGGGTAGCACCTCAAACAAGGGAATAGGTAAAACAGATTGTCATAGTAACATGTATCACATTATTTTCTCACAATAATAATAACACTCCTGTGTAGACATAAATGGAAAATGAGGCGTTTCTCTCAAGACTTTCTATGGATGCAAGGTGTTTTCAGCTGGCTGGGGCAGCCATTGTAGATTCAAACTCCAGAACTGTTCCTGGACGTTTAACACCAGTTGCAATGCACAGGGTTGGCCCCTCGAACACAGTTCCACAAATGGCAGCTTATATTTATCGAATAAATATTGATATTGTCGTTACACATGTATCCCGGTGATCACCATAATGATAAGTCAGCATATGCTTTGTCGTTGAAGGACGGACATCGCATAATCTCACATCTCAGTCATTCTATTTTGTGCTTCCTGGTGCCACAAAGCGAGGAGACTTCTGACCGATTGCCATCAAGCACCACTGGCTTCTACCTGCTTTCCATGTTCTGTATCTGGAGGCCGAGTGACGTAAAGCTGGCCAGAAGCTCTGTCACTTCATCTACCTGAAGACAAAATAAGGGAAAGGGCAGCTTCATGTTAATGGGCACATGATCTACGCACTTACACATAGCAAGCCATTTCAGCACAACAATTTCACATGGAAATATAAAAAGCGTGATTGAAAACACAAGCCAAGTGTTTAGTAGCCTCTCCGTTACTAGCAAGCACTTCACACATCAAATGGTTTGAGGAAGTATGAGACTAGCCGTCTCGTGTAAACGCTGGCAGTGTGAATGCTTATGTGGTTTGCACATACCCAACAATTACTTTTAACATAGTAAAGTCGTACAAAACAAAACGTGATAATGGTGCTGCTAAAAACATCATATAATTCTGAGGCGTTGATGGGAAGCGCTACCATATTCTAAAACAGATCTTTCAGAATTTTTGCCGCACTCCATGTTTATTTGACTATTTGTAAGGCGCTTTTCGTTTGTCTCACTCATAAACGTTATAAGACTGCTTCACAGCTCGACTTAACTGATGCCGATGAAAATCAAATAAACGACTTAAGGTAAATTAATAAGGAATTAATGTTCCTTAATATTATTTAGAATTCAATCTCCGCCTATGTTGCCAGATTGGGATAGTACGTGGGTATTTTTGCAGCTTTTCTTCACGTATCCCGCAGTAATTACCTGCTCCTTGGTGCTAGTCCTCTGCAGCCTAGAGCAGATCTGGTCCAGCTGCTCGGTCTGTTCCTGCTGCCCCAACTTCTCCAAGTATTCCCGCAACATTTGAATTATCTAGGTATTAGAATGACAGCGACATAAACCCAGTTTTATTGAAAATAGTTAGGTTGATTATTTTGATTCTCTGCATTAGCCGTTTCTGAACAGAAAACATTGTTCAAAGAGAATTGGTACGATTAATATTTCTTTAAAAAAAAAAAAAAGCAAAAACAAACATACTATATCCTGGTTATACAGTGTGTGTTTTACAACCATTTTACTTTTTAACAGGGCAATATAATTCCAGGTTTATCTGCTACAAATCTGTAATTTTTGCCAGTCGTTTTTCAGAGGATTACATAAATTTTGTTCCAAACAAGCCTGGATAGCCCAACATACTGCTTCAAGAGCTATATTACAAAGGTTGCATTTGTATCGTGTATAATTTATATATATATATATTATATATATATATAAGGACTGCATGCAATAACTGTACATGATTTAGTCTACAGAAGGGGGGGGGACAATCCAAACCTACCTGGCCCTTTGTGAAAAAGCAATTGTCCCTTAGTTACCAAGTAACCAAATTTGATTGATAAATAGGTTCAATTCCGTTACACACCCAAGCATCAATTAAATAGAACCTGTCTTCCAAAAAAGGCTAAAATGTCTTAAAAGGAGCACATGATTATTATTATTTATTGTTTGCTATAGCACCATCATATTCTGTAGCGCTGATGCTGCTGCCACAAGCTAAAGAAATTCAAGAACAGCTGAGAAGCAGTCATCGATTTCTATCAGCTTCAGAAAGGGAGCCAAAAATAAAAGGTGTAAGTAGCTATAGTGGTGAATGAGTGTTAAAATTGTCTTAACAATAAATAACTTTTAAATCTCAAAGCTATTACACTGAGAAAAAAAAGCATAGTTTATGAAGGTGAACTTAAAGAACATGCTCCGTGGTGTTGGATATACTTTCCAAATAAAATAAAAATAAAAAATCACTCACCTGCTTAACTTCCAGTCTCAGAGATTCTAAACTCTGTGACTTCCCATCCTGTAGTATATTCAGCTTTGATTTAGCGAGATGTAATGGGGTCCGCCCTGCTCGGTCTAATGCATCCACCCTGGCACCTTCAACAAGGGGAAAACTATTTTATGTACTCATGCTAGAAGAAGGGTGTTGCAGACAAGTTGACCCAAACTAGGGTGACCACATCGACGATGTTTTCCAGGACATATAAATGTCAGATTTATATTTCCTGGAAAACATGACCAACGTGGTCACCCTACCCCAAACACAATCCTAAAGGAAACAGAACTTACCTCCACGGAGAAGAGTTGTGATTACTGGTACATGGCTGGTACAAGCAGCTGTGAAAAGAATGACAATGAATATGATGCAATATCCTGGTAGAATAACATTATATATTTCTTATTGTACCTAAATGCAATGGTGTGTTTCCCAGTCCGTCTCTTTGGTTTGGGTCAGCCCCATGGTCCAGGAGCAATCTTACTAAAAATAAAAGTAGACATCTTTATCAGTCCAGTGTATTATAGAATATATTTTACATCAACATGTTATGAAATACAGGGGATTGACAGTTGTACAGCAACTCTAAATTGAGATGTTAGTGAACACACTAAACAGAATTACTGTATCATAAAAATTCATTCTGTAGTTAATGGTTTGTAAGACCCGATTAAATTTATATGGTTATGCATGAATTTTTGGTATAATGTTCTTTTAGATATATACTGCTCAAAATAATAAAGGGAGCACTAAGATTACACATCCTAGATCTGAATGAACTAATCGTATGACATACTTTCGTCTTTACATATGTGTGAATGTGTAAAGACGAAAGTGCTTTACACATTGAATGTGCTGACAACAAAATCACACAAAAATTCAATGGAAATCAAATTTATCAACCCATGGAGGTCTGGATATGGAGTCAAACTTGTTTAAGTGTTCCCTTTATTATTTTGAGCAGTGTATAAAAGCTTCATTCATCAAATCTACTTTACCAATCTGGTCGTTCCCATTGCAAGATGCAAAATGAAGTGCTGTTCGGCCTTTATCATCCGCTGCGCAGGGATCCGCACCCTCATCAAGCAAACGTTGGACTTAGAAAAAGAGAAGAAAGCAACAGAGTAAATGATAAGACACATAGGGCACCGATGCGATATACTCCGTATAAGTTACGTATATACCATATAGACATTAATAAATACCTGTATCCAAATCATTGCCATTAGCTGCTTCCCGTAACTTCCGCAGAGCTGGGGATGGAGAAAATATTTGTGAAATAGGCCATGTTTTCCTATTTAAAGTTATGCATGTAAATCATATGATCACTGGTCTGTCATTAACACGTCATCAGCTATGTAAAGTCTTGCATCAAAAACACTGGCATCAATAACTGGATTCCACCAAGGGAGGGGGTGCTAAGGGGTGAAAAAATGGGGGCTGGTGAAAAGGCCAGTTACTCGGGGATCAGCAATGCCCAATACATCACGTATTTTCTTTATACAATTTAATATATATATATAAAGGTGTGGATATCATGGATACCATAAATGGAGATAAAAACAACACATTTAGCACCCTGACCCAGAATTACATGAAATGAATGCCCCAGCATTTCTAAACTACACGTTCGGACGGCTTTGTACATCCAAATTCAATTACGTGTGTCACCTCCTTACCGTAAATCTCTTTACCCAATGGGCTAGGGCGGAGACGGTGCTGTCGGTGAGTTTTCACGCGACCTACAGGGCCCCTCCGCGGTTTGTCCGGCTCCTCCCATAACGCTCTCAATAGTTCGGGCACCACTGACAAGCATAATTCTCCGCCTGTGGCCCCGGGCCCCAGTTCCGAGGACATGGTGTTTACTGTGTTTTTGGTCTGCTCACCCAGCTCCATTCGTCCCACAGGCTCCAATGAAACCTCAAGGCCCTTGTTGTCACGGTAACGAAAGTCACAGCCAACCACAGAACCGAGAGCGGAAGCTGCGCCTAGAGCGCAAGGCCATATAACCAATAGAATATGAGAACCTGAGCGCTGGTTAAGCACGCCCACCCCATTACCCCCGCTTCGTCGCCTTACAGGGGGAGACTGACAGCGGCTGTCGTTGGCTGTCAGCGAAGGCCGTGTCAGACCATTTACTGAGCTTATTTGGTGTATTGAGTTCGCGGGAAAAGTGACGCACAGAAAGGGAACATGAGCTCTGGTCATGCTAGCATGCAAGGGAAGGGAATAATATGGCTACACAGAGCATATTGAATAACTGTAATGGTGGCCAGGTTCCCTATGTAAGCAGCCATTCATTCACATAAATACTTCAGGGCTTAGTGAACTAATATGAAAATATGACCCAACCTGCCCACAATTCACGATAATATTGCTCTTTCAATTCTGGCGCTCCATTTGGTACTTAAAACACAAACATTAACCCCTAAAATGTCTTTGGTGCGATCGCAGCATTGAAGGTGTTAACGCTACGCAATTGGGCAGCAGGGGAGGATCAGGGCTGGTCCAAGGAAGCCGTTGCCGCTGAGCCCCTGCAAGAAGCATAAAAGTAGCTAACAGGAAGTATATAAACATCTACATTGTCCTCAGGTGGGCTGCATTTGGCCACGGGCTGCATGTTCGACACCCCTGGACTAAGACAAACAAATACATTAGGTAAAGGGGGCCCTTCTGGCAAGCTTACATCCTATCAGGGCCGGATTAACCCGGGGGCTAATAATGCTGCAGCTCCAGGTCCCTACCTGAAAATAGGCCCAATTAGGAAAGGACTGACTGGGCCTATGCGTGGCTGAAGCGATTACCTTTAATGCATGGCTGCCTGGGACCGCTACTTACCTGTGCTTTACCTGTGTCTCTTGTCGTACCAAGGGGATGCGGGAATCCAGCAGGGTGACAACACGTACGTTTTTGGGGGCAAAGATGCCACAGGCAGGCTGTTTGAGGGCAAAGATGCCATAGGGAGGCTGTTTGGGGGCAGATTTTTACTTATCCAGCAATATAACACCTTCCTGAATTTGTAGTCACTTCATAGGACAAAACTTTTTAGGCCCAGAAATCAGTGACCAGAAAAGTAAAGACACTGTGTGATTTAATCTATTCCAATCTGCATATTTTATTGAAAGGATTAATCGCACTAAATTGTGGCTTCAGGCGTCCCGTGTATGATGACTTTTTTTTAGTTTACTGATGTACTCCCAATCCCATCACATAAGATTCTATCTCGTACTATCTGCCTAGCACTCATGTTCTCTTTATCCAGTACACATGGATGCCAAGAAGTTAAGATTCTGTCTATTTCATTTATTTCCATAAAAAGGCCACCAAAAGCCTCAGCACCAGGCCCGTGATGCTCTTAATCCGGCATAGTTGTGTCCATCATTTGGCTTTTCAATCCTGGAAGGATGGTAAAATCACAATCCCAAACAAATGTGTTATTTGTGTGCCACACTTTAGCCACTTGGCAACCATAGTTTATGCTTTGATTGTGACTGTATATCTAAGATACGCAAACGTATGGCTTAACATTCACAGGTTATTTTATAGTCTTCCTGCAGGTGTAGAAGCTGGCCGGATGATCTAGAAAGGCCCTGAAGAGCTAGTCAGGAGTGGGCTGATGATGATCAGATCACTCCAATAGAAGGGATATAATCATCATTAATGTCCCCCTCCCACAAGTGACAGCTGTCACAGAGAGATAGGTCAGCCAAAGTAAAGAAAAAACACACACAAATTATGAATTAAAACATTTTATTTTTTATACATTACAAATAAAAAATATTGCAACCTGATCAATTATTAGTGACACGTTAGGTCTCACTGGCCTATTCCTGTCACAAGTGAATTTTATGATAAATTCTGCATATTGAATTTTAAGCAGGTTGGGCCATACTTTCCGATGAAGTTGCCCACACACATTTCTGATGGAAGTTACATTACCTCATCCTAATTTCTCAAATTATAGATTACAAAGGCGTATAATAAAGGAAGTGAGCAGCAAACTCACGTGTGAAATAATGCTCATGTGATATACATCTGGTCTCAAAACTAACATTAGCAGAACGAAGAGTATTAATGAAAAATAAGACAATTTGGAGGTATGCAGTGAGCACACATACAACTCTCTCTCTACATATATATATAACTATATATGTGTGTGTGTATATATATGTATTTCATATACTTTAACTAGTTGCTGACCAGCACATAAAAAGCCCTTTACTATGTATGATGTGCTTATGATCGGCATCCGTCTGTCATGCTGCAGAGTTCTACTATCCAAGTGCCGAGCAGCAACACGTCCTGTTTTAAAGAGGCTTGCTGTAAACGGACGGCATAAACCCACCCGCGTGTCCTATGTATTATTATACGTTTTTCTCATATATAATTAACTGCCAGTGCATGCAAATGATACCAGGGAACCAGCCAGCCGCACATGTGCTTCACTTCTGGTCGCACTTTTCCCTAACCAACCAGGTTCAGCGTAACAAAAGAATTGTCGGCATTCACAACTGCTATGGCGATGGTGATTGGACAACTTCACTGCCGGAAAAGACGTGAAAGAACAACGCCGGATGTGCAGCTCTCTTTTCCTCCTCCTCTGCTCTTGCTGTGTGCTGTTGTTACCGGTGATCGATCTCCGGTTTGTGCTGCAGCATCATGTCTTTTCCTACCGAAGAATATGATGCGAGTGTAAGTTGTTGAACTATTATATGGGTGTTGTGATTGTTTTCGAGCCTATTTTAGCCGCAAAATCATGTTCCTTTAGTGGATGTGAATGATCGGCAGAAGCGATGGGTTGGCTTATTAGTGAAATGTACAGTATAACAATATATCAGCTGAACATCTGGCAAAAAGAGCTCGATAATAATATAATAATAAGCGATCAATTTAGTTTATGGGAGGCTTGGTGTATATCGAGGACGCAAGATAAAAAACGTATTGTGGGGGGAGGGCCCTGCCGTATGTACTATGTGTGTCCCAGTTGAAATACGACCATTTCTAGAGTCTCACTTTACGCCAAACCATTTCTTCAGATCAACAGTTCTGTTTTGTCTATAAATACACATGTATGTAAATGCAGATGTGCATTTATACCCAAAAGGTAGCATTAAGGATTTTTTTAAGAAAATAGTTTAATTACATTTATGTTAAAATGCCTGATAGATTTGTATAAGGGATTTAACTATGCTGTGTTCTTTGTAGAGTTCTTACGATCCATATACTTACCAGGCGGACTATGATATGCACACAGGTATGTCTCAGGTTTTTAATACATTTAAGTTGCACACAATTATTTTCCTTGGTTGGCTTTTAAGGTGATCTTGTTTTGTAGTGTGTTCTCTTATTTTAGCATATTTTATTTAAGTACCCCAATGGACTGTTCAAGTAATTTACTATGTCTCCCAAGTGAAATGTGGGTATCGAGCAGGATTGGCACATCCTGAAAATTGGGGTGACAAAAGGAGTCTGTTGCCATGGAAACTGAGGTTATTGAGTGTTTTATTTCTTGGAGATTAAACTTTCAGTGGAAATAAGAAAATGGCAAATCTGTTAAACATGGCGGCTCAATCTGTGGTGGTTGTTTAAAATACAAGATTCCTTTTCCCTCGCTTTGGGTAAAGATCTGGCCTTCTATGTAAGAAAAAAAACTATTCACTCTTAAGCCCTATCACGAGTCTCACTGAAATGACTTATTCCTTTTTTGAAGGAGACCCCAAGCAAGATCTAGCATATGAGCGTCAATATGAGCAGCAGACTTACCAAGTCATCCCTGAAGTGATTAAGAATTTCATTCAGTACTTCCATAAGACCGTCTCTGACCTGATTGACCAGAAGGTATATGAGCTGCAGGCTAGCAGGGTGTCCAGTGATTTGATTGACCAGAAGGTCTACGAGATTCAAGACATCTATGAGAACAGGTGAGTGTTATAGCCCCGATCTTCATAATTAACACGCGCTCCAGCTGCTTTCATTCATGAATCCAAAAATCCTTATGTTGTTGAAAAATACGTTTTTGGGAGTCGTTGTGAATCAGGAAATAGAAGGGAGTAGAGTGAATATCCATAAACTGACAATTTGGAAAAACTACTTTATATATACTTTATGCTAATACACTTTAGACATGCACACATGTGTAATCTAATTGTCATGTGTGTGTCTGCTATGTTTTGTTAAAATTGACCACTAACAACAAAAAAACTTTCTACAGCTGGACTAAACTGACCGAGCGTTTCTTCAAAAATTCTCCTTGGCCTGAGGCAGAAGCTATTGCCCCACAGGTTGGAAATGGTGAGTTGAGTGCCATAGTAAAAGTGAACCCATTTAGGAGACGACATGGGGCTTTAATCAGTCTACGCCCGTTCTGGGCAGTCATCTGATGCTAGCTAGCTATGAAAGGAGGTAACGGATAGAAAATGATCGGCCGGTTAATCGGTCAGGTCCCTGTTGGGAAATATTAGGTGCTCACTTAAGTGCACGAGCTCTGCCGTGTTCTTTAACTCATGGAAGCCTCTTGGTGTCATGTACTCAGTTAATGAGTCGAGGGTGCTCAGATACTACGCACGCACTAAAAGCTTAGACTTTCGTCCAGTTTATTCTCCTTGGTTGCCGACATCAGCAGTGGGGGAGGGATTGTGGCTTCTTTAACATCACCAGCCATCTGGTCACTACTAGGTGACTAGACTTCCCCTTAACTGAGACATTACGTTTATACAACCGGCTGCATCACAATTATTCACACTCTGAATAATTTATCTATTATTTGTTTAAATAAATCATCTGGTAATCCAACAATACAAACAATGCTTATATGTACCGGCAATATAAGGGGATTGCATTGCATGATGTGTCCAGTCGTTACATGGTTACTGAAAATATGTAGTGTAAATGGGTTTTAGAAACAGTACTTTCTCTGATTATTTCCAGACGCAGTGTTCCTGATCCTGTACAAAGAACTTTACTACAGGCACATATATGCAAAAGTCAGCGTAAGTATCCAAAATGGTAGATACATTTGCAAGTTATTTTGAGTGTTGAGCCCTGGGTTAACCTTTTAATGTCTTTATAGATATATGGGTATAGTGCCATACATGTCATGTAGACTTCTCTCCAAACTGCTGTTGTAAAGAAATCTAGGTCTGTGTTGAAAAATCAAGAAATAAAGATGTATTCTACAAGTAAACATGAGGAAAAAAACATGAAATTTGACTGCAGATAAGAACTATTCAGCCCATCTTGTCGTCCCATTTTCCTGAGACAAGACCCGGATCTTAATCAGTCATTCATCTTGTATTAGATTCAGGATAACTTTACTCTTATCCTATGCATTTAAATTCCATGTGCAGTATTAGCATCTACCATATCTGGTGGGATATTGGTTTATCTACTACTAACTTCCCCATAAAGTAAAACTTCCTTACATTAAAAAAAATCTGAAACATTTGTTGTCAGAGGCCCACATTCACCCCTTTTTCCACGTAATTCTCATTCCTACTTAATTCTGGCTCCTACCTTCTCTGCCTCCGTGACTAGCAGCTCCGCTTCTTCTTTCTTCGTCTGCATCTCTGCAGACATGACCCCCCACTGAACTTCTGCAAAATGGCAGAGCTTCCTGTAACATCCTCTGCCCGATTGGGGCCTTTATGGTGTAAATCATTACATTTCGTGTGTATATATATATATCATTTTTTATTTATTTATAGGGTGGACCAACGCTGGAGCAGCGCTTTGAGTCTTATTATAATTACTGCAACCTGTTTAATTACATCCTCAGTAAGTATACAAGATACACATGTGTAGGGTTTTTGCCAAACTTTATCAAGAGGCCACAGTTTGATTGCAGACAAGTTAACTTGCGATCTCTGTATGTGGAGGGATCATGGCGTTTGTGGGGTTTTTTTTTTTGTATGTTAGCATGTGTACAAAAACCATGTAGTCTGGCACCTGGCCGACAGGAGTCCACTTGCTCGTATATGTATATAATATGTATTGTAATGTGTTTTCAGATGCAGATGGCCCAGCTCCCCTTGAACTACCGAACCAGTGGCTATGGGATATCATTGATGAATTTATATATCAGGTATGTGAAGTATTGTTTATCCTGTTTTCGTACTGAGCTACCTCCCTAGCCTACACCATTAACCACACTACCTATGTTGTAACTCATCACATCTTTTGTTCTCTTCTTGTCGCAGTTCCAGTCCTTCAGTCAGTACCGGTGCAAAACGGCTAAGAAGTCAGAAGAGGAGATTGAGTTTCTGCGCTCCAATCCTAAAATCTGGAATGTGCACAGCGTTCTTAATGTTCTGCACTCTTTGGTGGACAAATCCAACATCAACCGCCAGCTGGAGGTTTACACTAGTGGAGGTTAGACAGATTAAACATTTCCCAGTAGAACATTTGGAAGGCATTCTAGACATTTTGTATAAAAATTTTTTTATTTTTAAGTTTTTGGCAGAGTTCCTGGCATTGTTTTCATGTAGCACGTTGCAATTACTTGTGTGCCCCAAGGCCAGTAACTTTGATTTTAAGTATCCATACCATCAAGGGTCAGGTCACCCAGCTACATATACTGATGTATACATGGTCTGTGTAGCTATCCAGAGATGAGTGACCTCACTCTTGAAGATGGAAGCTATGTGATGTATGGATCCTTAAATTGAAATTGTCACTTTTTCCCCATATCCATTTTATAGTTCTACAGGCTTAATAAGCAGATTTAATTAACCAGTATATACCCAATAATGCAATGAGTCAGGGTCTGCATGATTATTCCTTCCCCTGAAGCACTTGCTCTCCTTAAGTTTCTGATTATTGCTTTGTTCATTCAGACTACTTGTCACGCAGGCCAGTGTTTTTGCTGGCGTGCGGCTTCTGTTCATATGGTTTCCAGCAGACACATCTGCATGGATACTGGAAAGTGTATAATTTAATGGCTGTCTGTTTCAGGGGATCCTGAGAGCGTAGCTGGGGAATATGGACGTCACTCCCTGTACAAGATGCTCGGATACTTCAGCCTGGTTGGTCTGCTGCGACTGCACTCATTGCTTGGTGATTACTACCAAGCTATCAAGGTGCTGGAGAACATAGAGCTCAATAAAAAGGTATGATGTTTTATCTTGCCTTGCTATAAGGCAGGGGGGGCACAGCTTCTAGCCCATGATCAGTATCTTGGCAACAGTCATCTCATTTAAAAAGCTATTAAACTGATTGTTTTCAGACAAAGGTTACACAGCATTCAAGTAGTGTATTTTTCCGTGCCTGTCCAAAGGACTTCTCCAACTATTAGCAGATCTACCAGTCATGGTGTATTAAGCGTGTTCATGTTGTTCCTAAACAGAGCATGTACTCCCGGGTTCCCGAGTGCCAGGTCACTACCTATTACTACGTGGGCTTTGCGTACCTAATGATGCGAAGATATCAGGACGCTATACGTGTGTTTGCCAACATCCTGCTGTATATCCAGAGAACAAAAAGCATGTTCCAAAGGACTACATACAAATATGAGATGGTGAGAACCTCGCTGTTAGTGATTAGAAAAACCCTACTTTTCTCTCCATTTTAGATTTCTTTCACTACTGTTCTGTTTCTCTCCATTCCAGGGGAGTGTCTGAGTCCCTGTATCCCCAGTATCTAATGCACACTCACACTTTGCACTTTTACCTTGCCGGGAGGCTGTCTTCATAGCTACTTGTACTGACCCTTTTCTCAATTCTCCCAATTTCTCCTAGATTAACAAGCAGAACGAGCAGATGCATGCTCTTCTGGCCATCGCGCTCACCATGTACCCGATGAGAATTGATGAAAGCATCCACACTCAGCTGAGAGAGAAATATGGGGACAAGATGCTACGTATGCAGAAAGGGTAAGGGAAAGGTGGCCATCACACATGATTTTTAGCTGTTCTGAATGATATAGTTTGATAACAAGACTATTGGGTTTTGTGCCTTAGTGTTGTCTGAGCGTTCTGCTAAAGTGTAACTGGATAACTTAGTATGTGTGTTTATATAGACCTAGAATTGAGTTATCACTATGACAACTAAACACTTAAGTTTTGTTCATGCATATCATAGTATTGCATTGTCCAAAAAAATTTTTAACTTCATACTGGCATAAGGATAGTTTGGGGTTTTTAGTTTGCTTAAGAGTATGTGTAAATTCATGCATAAATGCGTTTGGGGTTTTTAGTTTGCTTAAGAGTATGTGTAAATTCTGCTAAATGCGGCCAAACACGCCTTGCAAAAGTGTATGGGTAATATATATATTTCTCCATAACATAACCTTCTGTCTTTGTGTCCAATTTTCAGTGTTCATGCGCTTTTTATTAGTTCTACTCGCTTTTGTACAGAGGTATTTCTTATTTACGCAGTGCTTCATGCAGTAGATATATTCAAGGGGTACGACAAAACTAGAAGTGACAAACTATGTCAAACGGATACATTAAAGAGGATCCTGCTTACAATCTAGGAGTGGGGCATAGAGAAACATAAGATATGGGGGAGAGAGCACGGGGAGAAACATGTGGAGGGTCCAGGAGAGTTGTCCAGATGTAACGGACAAAGGTGTAGAACAATTTAGCCAATTGAGGATAGTCGGTGGTGAAGAGATAAGAAAGGAAAGTATAAATGGCTCAGGTGAAAAAGCGCACTCTCTCGCGTTCGCTCTCTTCGAAAGTAGGAAGGAGTACAGAATTGTGGAAAGATGGAGGAATGCATTACAGGCTTTGAGGGGCTGTAGTAGAGTGTTACGTATAATGTTACAATGGACAGAGGCAATAACGGCAGATATGGGGTTATTGGAGCAGAAAAAGAAAAAAAAAAACAGATCTAAGAGAACACTGGAAAGGCATAAATTAAGCCAAATAACAGAACCGTTACAGATGAATGTGGAGATCTCCTGATCCGATCCGTATACCTTTCTTTGCAGCGGTGTGTAGGTGTTTGCTTGGGGTTCAGCTGCAGGGTTTTTGCAGGAAGATGGAGGAATGTGTTGCAGGTTTATTGGATAATGTGTACAATTTTTTCCTAATATTTCCAGTATGGAATCTGAATGCCGGCACCTTGCCTTTCAGTGTTAGTGCTAATGTGGTCATATCTGTTACAGGGGGAATTGCTCAAGTTATTTTTCTTCACTGACCTTCAAACTCGTGCCTATGATACCCTTGAAGCTTTCTCTCATTTTGTTAGATGTCTGCTATATTCCACCTCCCGTGGGACAAAAGTGTCCACCTGCCACATGGAATCTTTAGAGCAAATGAACACATTGATGGTGCCTGGGAAAGTAGTTTTTTACAGGAGTGAGGTGGACCTGTTCAGCCTGTTCTCAGTCCTCCTCTTATGTGGCCTGTAGTATTTTGCACCATACATTCTTTGGATTGCAGAGATTTTTTTTCTCCCCTTCTGGGAGTAGAAGCTGCTAGCTTCAGTAACGTCGGTGTCATTGCATCACAACTCCAGAAGCGGTCAGGATCTATTAAAGTTCCAGTATAACTGACTATTAAAATAACTTGACTATTGCTTGCGAGTAGCCATGACCCCCCATCTCATTACGGATCAGGATTAAAGTTGCCCGGACTGGTGCCCCTTTTGCCCTTCAGATACGTATAAATGTCAGCTCCCGACTAAAGCTTGCTATTTTGTTTTAAGGCTTATGAGGAGAGGCTGTAGCAGGATTTGGAGATTTTATTTTTAAAATGTAATAACTGGGTAAAATGGTGGATATAAGATACTGACGGGAACTTGGTAAAAAGGTAGATGGAAAATAACAGGCTGCCCACTCATCCATTTAAATCAGCAGCTAATTTTTACTACCGTTTCCCCTCTTGGTTTTTCTATAGCGATGCTCAGATCTATGAGGAGCTGTTCAATTACGCCTGTCCCAAGTTCCTGTCCCCAGTGGTCCCAAATTATGAAAATGTTCATCCCAACTACCACAAGGAACCTTACCTGCAGCAACTCAAAGTTTTTCTGGATGAAGTTCAACAGCAGGCCCAGCTTTCCACCATCCGTAGGTGAGCGGCGATCCACATCTACCAAATAGTTTGATGTTCTTCCTTGTTACAAACATTAAGCCCGATTTGTGTTCCAGCTTCTTGAAACTCTACACAACTATGCCAGTGGCCAAACTGGCTGGCTTCTTGGATCTGCCTGAGCAAGAGTTCCGGATTCAACTGCTGGTCTTCAAACACAAGATGAAAAACTTGGTCTGGACCAGTGGAATCTCTGCTCTGGAGGGTGAATTCCAGTCTGCTTCAGAAGTAGATTTCTACATAGATAAGGTGACTCATTGTGATATTTCTTATAATGGCCAAAATGATCTTTCAGTTTTCATGTATGTTAATTGAGGAAAACCTACAAAATACCAACATCTGGTGTTCAGTACGTAACCTGATCAGTTTGTGTCAAACAACTTCCATGGTAACTTATGTATAACTTTAAGTTTAGTTGTGATCGAGATGGCATTTTTCATGTCTAGAGAAGAATTCAGTATAAGGAATAGCTAAAAAACCCAGTTGATTTGAAGACATTGGTGATGCTTGGACATTGCATATAAACTATACAGAAAACGCCAGCATGTTTTTTCTGCCCCATAAATGCCTAGAGGTGTTTGACAACAGACGCTAGAATATCAAGAGTGGAATAATTTTACCCCCTGCTTGTGTAGTTTGTGTAGTACATCTATATCATAACAGGCAATCAGTGTTTACGTGACAAAAGTCTAATCATTAACCTGTTTTGGTTTCTTAGCAATCATTTAGAGTATCAACAAATCACATCAATAGGGTTTGTGAGGAAATTGGACCGGCCATTAAGACTGGTCTTAATCCGTTAACCATAAAATGAATAAAGACAGACGGCCACCATTTATATGTGATGTCTTAACAGCTATTCCTGCGGTGGATCCATAAAAAATGCAAAGCCTCCATTACATTTGATGCAGAATAAGTACACAAAGAATGTCTGATTCCTTCCCCTCTGTTAGGCGAGTTAGTGTCACCAGTTTTATTATGAAGCATTGTCTTTCACTGGGAAGCTTCTTCGTTGGTAACCATCTTATTACAGAATGATACAAGTTAAAATAGCCATTACCTGACCATTGTATAGGTGTTTAAAGCTGGTCCAATGATTGACAACTTTAGATTTCTCTCTTTCAGGACATGATTCACATTGCTGATACCAAAGTAGCTCGGCGGTATGGAGACTTCTTCATTCGACAAATCCACAAATTTGAGGAGGTGAGGGTCAAGTATTGACAAGTCAAATGGCTTAGAGCTCTCACTTTGGATGTTTGTTCTCCTTGTTTGTAAATCAGTTTGCTAGTAGTTCAGTTTTGTAGATGGCAGTAATGAATTCCTCTATACCTAGTATGTGTACAATCAGAGCAACTTGTGCCCATTTGTTTTCAGACAAATTTTATTTATTTCAGTTTAGAAGAAATTCAAAGTGCTTTTCCCATTCGGAAACTAAATTCATTCTCACCCACATGCTTTGTTTCCCTACATTCTATGTCTCTGCTTCGTGTTCTCCTTTACCAGTCTTCTCTGGTGATGCGTGTCTCCAGTATTGTCCTGGCCTGGTGTAATAGTTCCGCGAGGGTGGAGCCTTAGCGCCCAAACTCTACCCTGATTGGAGGAATAGGGGAGAGGCTGTCTCTGTGGTGTCCCGAGGCTCCACCCTATCGTGGAAGTACTACACAAGGCCAGAATAATGCAGACTGATCTACAGAGAGAATCATTTGTACATTGTGAGAGAAAATAATGGCAAAATGTAAACAAAAACTACACAAGGCCAGAATAATGCAGACTGATCTACAGAGAGAATCATTTGTACATCAAAATGTAAACAAAAATTTCCGAGCTCTCTGCTTTGTTTTAGTGTGCCACGTTGGGGCCCGTCCTCGTTTCTGGACATTTTGTGGCAAATACAAGCCTACTTGACACTTTGTAGTTTGTGCATATCTCATGAAAAGATTAAAGTAGAAGAATCCTGAAAAAAAGGGCAAAACTGTGGATTGGCTTTACTTATAACTGTTCCCATTCTTCACAGTTGAACAAGACCCTCAAGAAGATGAGCCAGAAACCTTGAAGGCAGCAGCATTGAATAATATTTTGTAAGAGCAGAAGGTGAATTTAAAGCGGTCAGCATCAGAGAGCCGATATCCAGAGACCTTAAAAACCTTTTAATAAAAATTAGCAAAATACCAGGAAACAGTGTGTTTGTTTTTTGTGTGTCATCTATTACATACATTTACTGCTCCATTGATTACTGAATCAAAACTGCAGGACAAGTGGGACAAATCTATTTAGTGGGGAAACCTATTCCTACCAGTCTTGGAATCGGGACCCGGGTCGCTGTAAAATAATGAATCTCAATGACTCAGGAGTTTTTTTGTTTGCCCTTGAGCGCTTGAGATATAGCCAAGGACTCCAGAACTAAAGCATTCATACTGATGTTCCTCAATCTGCATTCCCACTTAGTACAGACTTGCTATACAAGGGAACTGTCTGCTTTTTAATTACGTGTATGTGTTTTACATTTCATTTGACTTCAGTTGCTGTATTTTATTAAAAATCATCCCCTATCTGTTCAGGTATGCAGTAGCATGTGATAATTTGTTTTACATGCTACTGGGAATCAAAATTCCAATTACAAACATTACCAAGTACCCTTCACAGAATTTTTAATCAAATATTTTTTCTATGCTGGGGGGTAGCTCTTTGCTACCCAGTGTGGCTCATGGACTTGCTCACAAATGCCACAAAACAGCTTTTCTATGTGTTTGCACCTAAGGACTTGTGTTTCTCAGCCGTAGCCAGTAATGCAGAACACTTAGAGATTGTTTCTCTCAGCCACCCAGTGTCTCCCACAAGCGCTTGTTTATACGTTGCATGTCAAAGTTTGTAAAATTAAAATCTGATTCTGTCTGTGCCCCCCACTCCAAAACAAAAACTAAAAAAACCTGTACTGCCCTAATCTGAGTCTGCCTATTGTGTCTGGCAAGGAAGATGTTCTTTAAGCAAACTCTTGCTGCATAATGCAATAAAGTATCAGGGGTTTTTTTATTGTTGAATCATCCTCTGTACCCATTGAAATAGATTGGCGGCTTTCCACACATGCCGGCTGGGGTCTGAACCCCCACCTGATGGGTTCCCTGAGGCAGTGCTGGAGCTCCCCAGTGGCAACCATTTCGCTTGCGTGGAGATGTTTGGCTGAAGACGTCTCCTGCATGTCGTTTAGCTGAGGAAAGGGGGAAATAGGGAGATTCTTCAGAATTTGCAGGGATCGATAAGAAACTGTAGCGCGACCACACAGCTATCATATGCATTAATGTGCCCTTTTTCAGTATTGATATAGTCAGCAGGTTCCAGAGTACAGGACTAAGAGCAATGGTAGGCATAGACACGTGGTCCTGGAGGTCAGACGTTCCAGTCTTAAGGGGCGCTACCAATTTTTTCATATGTGCTGGGTATTTTTTTCTTTCTTTCAAGAACAAAATTTCCATTTAAAGACTGCCAAGTGGCTATTTCTTATCTGCTGTGTAGTCTGTGTTGTGGGAAAGCTGCAGCTGTTCTTATACTGATCGAAGTTTTTAAACTGTGATGGGGGGGGAATACGGCTAAGTCCCACACTGCACCTGTTCTGCATACAATCTCAATTTACACGCAGTTGTATATTCACTGCCCGAGTCCTCCTTGCAAACTTACAAAGACATTTGCATTGTGTTCAGAAAACTCTGACATTTGGTTTAGTTATTTTTTATATTTTGTTTGGGGGATGGAATTGAGGGACACAGATGGTGTTACATGTTTTACAGTTTTAGCAATTCGGCCTAGGGTTAGATGTCTGGGTGCAGTATTTATTCGTTGTCCCCTCTCTTAACTAACACATACCAACAAGTAAACTTGTACACGTTCACTCTAACACCATACACTTACACATGCATACATACTCAATCTCTCTATCTACTACTCCCGCCCAGGTGGCACTAACCATAGGCTTACCCCTGACACTCTAACACTAAATGCTTAAACACACACTTTCACTCATACACTCTCGTTCCCTCTTACCGGACACTGAGCCCTTATGGTAAGGGCAGCTCGCACTCTCCAACATTTTAAATGTCCGAATAGGCAGAAACGTGTTTACCTTCTGCGCTATGTAAAGCCTTTCATCAGGCTCAGCCGCCATAAAGCCTTTGTGTTAGCATGTATCTCCTTCAGCCTTTTTTCTACTTCTAATCCAAGGATATGTTTACGCTGCTCAATTGTCCTATCCTGGTCCCAAAGGAAGAAGCTCTCTCAAAGTCTGGCTGGAAGAGAAACAATCCTGGAACGGCCATTCTACTACCACGGAATCACGTTACCCTGGGAGCATCTGGTGCCTTAGTGCACCCCTGTCTTGGAGAGAGCTTACGAAAGTGTGAAGGAGCAGGGAAAGTTGTTTTTCCATTCATATTACTGTTTTTTAGGTTGCGCACCTCAAACAAATCAGAAAAAAATTGTATAATATAACCCCCCCCATTGGTCATATAGCTATGTAGTCAGTACCTCTTATTGTGTGCTTAGTAGGTAGATGTTAGGTGAAGCAGTATCTTGGAAAACACACCTGAGGTTCCAGCCTTTGAGAGCTTCTTCCTTTGGGACCAGGATAGGACAATTAATGGTGTATACACATCCATGGATTAGAAATAGAAAAATGGCAGAAGTAGATACATCCTAATACAAAGGTTTTATGGAGGCTGAGCTTGATGAATTGTGGGCATAGGGTGCCTTTTAATAAGCAGAGGGGGGGCTGCTGGGGGTTAATACATAGCGTAGAAGGTTGGAAGATTGTAGGGTTGCAATGCAAAGGGGTGGTCACGACTTTTCAATGCTCAAGTAAAAGCTATGAAGCCAAGCACTAATGACATCTGCTGCCAATTAGCTCTGTAATTATTTACTACCAGAACGCATAAGGTGGTGTTTTTCGTATTGCTGGCTTATTTTGTGCTAAGTGGCACCTTGCATTCATAACGATACGTGTTCAGACAATTCTAAAGCTTCAAAAAACAGGATACATACACGAGAGCCACATTTTGCCACTTCTTCATTATCAGGGCTGGGTTAACATAAGGCGAATGGAGGGAAAGCTCTAGCATGGATTTATTAGTTATAGGCTGCTGTCAGACCAAGGTGGTGGTGTAGCGTTCTTTGTCGTCTAGTAGTATTGAAGTACAAGCATGGGTGCCCGCTGCCCAGTGTATTATGTGCAAGCCTTCCTTTCTTACATTTTCAGACCCAGGCAAGAATCACAGGAGCTACAGTTTGTTGTGTTTTATAGTAATTGGCTGATGGTATTAATGTTATTGAGATAGAACCCCTTTTGTTTCTTCAGCGAGATCTTTAAATGAGAACCAAATATGACCTCACTTGACTGGCATTTCACATATTCAGTGATCCATGCTGTATGAAATGACCACATTACTTCACTAGCAAGGTCTGTTGGTGTGTTTTTTACGACATGCATGTTGTTTCCAAAATAGTGACTCATGTGGCCCACGGCAATAAGATCTCAGGACTTCTTTGTCAAGTGTAGACAACAACAGCCTTTGGAGCAGACATTTTAGTAAATACCTCATAGACACTTGTCTCCAGAAGAAAAGTACTGACTGATAATGGGAATTATGGGATCTCCATAATTCTTACCACTTCCTAAAGGATCCGCTGATTCTATCTGCTTATGGCCACTGAACCATCTGCCTTCCTATCAGTAAAAAACGACTCCTTTATTCAACAACAACACAATTCTTCTGACAGGTGTCCCAACAGGAAAAACTAGGTTTGGCATCAGGAAATACTCCTTATGAACCATAATGACATCATACAGACTTGTGCTTCAATAGGGATGATCTCGATATCAGCAAAGCATGGGTAACGCAAGTCATCTCGCAGGTACAGTTTGTCTGCTTGTTCCACCATTCCCAATTATTTTCACGGTCTAGCCTACCTGAGGAAGGGTGAGACCATCTGTACAGCGTATGGCTCGTGGTCTGTTAATGACGTATAAAAATGGCAAACTAGATACCCGAGATAACCAGTTAAACTTCTCTATATTCATTTCTGTAGTTCTTTCCAGAGATAGGCCTGGGAATGATAGATGCTATCTGCCGAACACAGTTGTGCCTAATGGTGGGTTTTCTCTAAATTCCGAGTCCTTTTTTATGAGAAATGGTTAAAATGCAGTCGCAGAGGGCCGGAATACTCAAATATTCTGTAGAGAGATATTGGCATATCTGGGATTCCAACCTCCCACCTGCCTCTTTGCACAGAGAGGAGATTGTGGGGGTCTGGATAGAAAAGGCCTTACAATAAAGGCGTAGGGTGACGTTTTGGTAGAAGACAGAGTTTATAATAACTTCTATCCATCGCCTGGGGGTAAACTAATACGCGATACCGTAAGGGATTTGCCTTATACTAGTTATTGTCCGACACTCCAGATCAGGCCATCAAGGGTTTTGATATTAATTCACCCTATGCTATACCTCCTATATATCAAATGGCAGAAGGGGGACACTTGTATTAGGGAGTGCGATTAAAGGCACTTGTCACCTACTAATGGCAATAATGGATCTCTCACACAACCTAACCGCGTGAGTTTTCAGGGGGTAGAACTCCTTGATAGCCTCGTGTGGACCGAGCACTCTGAAGACACTAGTGAAGACAATAGAAAATAGGGACATCAGTGAGATAAAGAGGGATAGAGATCCCAAAGGAGGCACGCGGTACTCCAACCAATATACTCCAACCAGTACAGTATACTCCAACCAGTATACTCCAACCAGTACACTCCAACCAGTACAGTATACTCCAACCAGTATAGTATACTCCAACCAGTATAGTATACTCCAACCAGGACAGTATACTCCAACCAGGACAGTATACTCCAACCAGTATGTGCACCTTTACATTAAAAAAGATGTCGCAGCAAATGCTCCAATTCAACCGAAATGCCGCTATACGATCCATTCATAAAAGTGATACCGCACTGATTTTCCTGTTTTAAACATAACTTCCCAAAGTATCCCTATTTTTATATTATTTACAGAAGCTGAATTTCAAAATCAATCAATGATTAGAGTCGGTTGGCCGGTATCTCTCAGTATTCATTAATATCATGGATTTGTTTAATCATTTTTCATGTAGGTCATCACAGAGACCGTAAGATCGTTATATTTGCCTTTTGGGGATTTGCTCCTCTCAGTGCCCTGAATGTCTCTGACATATACCGTAGCGAACGATGTGTCGTATTGGCCCCATGCTGTGTGTTGAGGCTGCTGTGTCCCTGCGTTACCGGCTGCGGTGGCCCAGTACTGGCTGCTGGAGAGTTCGCCCACCCTCGTAGTAGGAGGTACAGCCAAGGAGAGGCGGAGACGCCGAGATACGGCAGACACCGCCCGGGAGAGAGACAGCGAAATAGGTCGGGGGGAGAGGTCCTTAGAAACCCCGGGCCCGGAACCGAGACGCCGGAACCACAGGCAGAGGTACGGGGCTGTTAATGACGACAGGACGGAGCTCGGGAGCAGGAAGCTCCATTGTAACAGACCGGGGACTGCTAGGCCCCAGTGTACCGCTTACTGCCCCCGCCCCCGATAACTTTCACTGACCTCCCGTAGCCTGCTCGGTGCTCTGCGTTACATCTCCCGCCGTGATATACACCGACTTCTGTTTCTTTATTGCCCCCGCTTTACAGCCTGCAGGTGGCAGTAGTGATGTCTGCCTCCCGTGCCCTCCAGCAGTGGTGCGCCCAGCAATGCCAGGGTTACCCAGGGGTGCAGGTCACCGATCTCTGCTCCTCATTCCGCGATGGGCTGACTTTTTGCGCCCTCATTCATCGCCATCGACCAGACCTCATGTAAGTACCCCTAATGTTCCCAAGAGCTTGCAATCCATACCCACAGCAGGCAATTACACGAACATTTGTTTTGATTTTTTTTCTAATATATCATAATATTGTGTGGCTCTGTTATGTATTGTATGTAGTGTATTCAATAAAACATAAATTACATCTTTTAATCCCAAATGATAATTTATTATTAAATGATCACATGTATTGACTCCATCAGGTTTACTGCATGTTTCAGCTTGATCTGAACTTGTTAGTTACCATATTACCCTATAAATACTATATTGGACAAAATCACTCTTATAAAACGTTTTATGAAGAAGAATATTGATTACCTATAAAACATTCATTACCTGATTTTGGCCAAAAAACCCCCATATTTTATATTTCTAGTATTTACTGTGACTTATTGAAAAAGCAGCTTATTTACCAGTAACTAGCAAAAACATGAACTTATATTATATTCAGTAAAGTGTTGATAAATATATATAAATATATACGTAATGTAACCTTCATTTGTATTGATTTATGTGATAATTGTAAGATTGAGTAGTCTAATCTGTTAAAACTATTCAGTTACCAAGGTAATAATTTATGGGATAATATTTATATTTCTAAATATTTATTATTTTATGAATAATAATATAATAATAATAATATATATAAGCAATACTTAAAGGGAAACTCCCACTAGAGTTTTATTAGTAATATTAGTGTCAGATTAAAAATATGCTGATTCCTTTCATTTTATTTAACAGTTATGTTTTCTCTTATAATGTTTCAGGCAACTACATATTAGCTGTATGTATTTGTTCTCGTTCTGTTATCTTAGCCCTGCTAGACAAACACCCTGACTCCTTATTATATTACCTGTGGGAAACAGCAGCTCATTGTTAATCCCCCAGCCAGACACCCTAAGGAGGGACAGACTTCATTAGCATTGCCATAAAGAGTCAGCCCAGTGTGGTGCTTGAGCAGGGAAAGTCACCCTACACATCACACGAATGTCAACAATGGCAGCCTCCAGATTTCCAGAGAAAACAAAATTTATTGTAACAAATTTTTTCCAAAGCTAACCTACACTTCTGTATATAGTGCCACATCAAGTGGAAACATTTGATATTTTTATACATTTGTAAATCATTTTGGGGACCAGATTGTACATTACTGCTTGATTAATGACAATTTTATAACCATGAAAAACTACACAATCATGGTAGAGTATTAAAAAAGAAATAAGTAAAGAGCCCACCCCTCTCCATCCTCGCTGCCTTACCATCTGTCGTGGGGGTCGGCACAGTTGCTGCATATCCCACCTGTCAGTAAGACCTTTCACGGATTGTTATCCTCACCAGAGGAGGATTATTGGAGTTTTAAACCTCTGCGCTCCATACGTGGTGTTTCAGTTACAATCAGACTCCTGTTTGCAGAACACTTGGCAGGGAGAAGCACATTCCTTGGTGCCGCTTTTAAGCTACAGGAGGAGCAGTCCATGTACTGCCCATAATTGCAAGATTTGTAAACTTCTGCATGCAATCAGCATTGGCTCTCATACTGACTTCTACCTTTCTTTCTCTGTCTCTTTTTTCCTTTTTCATTAGAGACTTTGATTCCCTGTCCAAAGAAAACGTCTTTGAGAACAACCGCCTGGTGAGTTGTAACAGCAGAATCTGGTTGAGTGTCATTTGATAAAATAGAGACGTTGGTGAGGCGGAAGTAATTATGTGAACTTGATTTTTGGTGTTTTCCATGTTTTAAAAAATGTACATGTCCTTGCACCTGCTGGTGACTTATAACCAGAAAGTGATGTTCTAAGTCAATGAAAAAGAAAGCAAGCAACAAAAGTTTCTGCTATGTATATACACACACTACCGTTAAAAAGTTTGGGGGCCTTTATTGATGTAATTTCATTGTATTCAGAACGGTTGATGCTGAGGATGTGGAAAATTCGTTAAAAATAATAATAATAAAAAAAGTTTGGGGGTCACTTACCTGTTTTCATGAAAGACAATGACATTTTCTAGCTGTTTTCTAATCATCAATTAGCCCTTTAAACTTAACTTGCTATGAAGATATTTCATTAAAAATAGGCCATTTCCAGCTACAATGTAACTATGCTGCCTGCAGGTCTTTAAAAGAATGGCGTTCCAAAAATGGATCACTATACTCTTTTTAAAATGAGTTAAAATGAAAGCGCATTAATTAAGTGTTAATACCCCCTTGTTTTTGTTTGCCGCCAATGTGGCATAACCTGTTCTTCGCATTTCATCACAGCACACGGCTGGCTATGTTCATTCCATTAGGAAACACTGATGTTAACGATCATTGTGTCAGGAACTCCTATTACTGCCAACTACCAGGGCAACTAGTCAACAGCATTGCCATTTTATATGCCCTGCAATCCAGCCTAATGGAGGATGTCCGGCTTAGGTCTAGGAAATATCACTGATCCACTAGGTACTAGAAATGGTGTTTCTGCTGCTGCATTTACTTATAAAATTATCAACTTTAGCAGAATATTTGTAAAAATAATTACTCTGTACTTGACTCAATTCCTTATGAGTATATTTTCAGTACAGATGGTCTAATGTGTATAAGTAAAAACGCTGGAAGTCCAAAGTGTATGCGGAGTGGCAGGTGGTATTTTCAGTAAAAATATTTGGGATAGAAACTTGCCATAAAGACACAGATAGATAGATACATATATTAAGAGGAAATCGTTCCGCACTTTACACCCCCTGTAAAGAAGAGTGCCTATTGAAGCTCTCATATTGAAGTACTTTAATAGTCATGAAAATGAAGTATTTACAATACAAAGAAGAGGTCCACCTCAGTAGTCCACAACAGTGGTGCACAACCCATACATGCGCAAACTGGCTTTGGCTATCTGGAGCTGCCCTTGTGGGATGCCACTTTGGCCACCCAGAGTTTCCCTGTAGCGAGCCGGGGACCCGGAGAAATGGCGCTTCACCCGGAGTCTTTGGGGCGAAACCTCGAGACTTCCCAGATAAGCACATGCGCACAAGTCTCTGAGCGGACTGGAGGTGAGTGTTTCTTGTGCGCAGAGTCGCGTTCAGCCGAACCCATCTCTTGCACGGCATTTAGTTGGGGTGATGAATGTAGCGAATCCATTTGGGGGAATTCTCCAGAAAATTTAAAAGGCCCAAACAGCTGTCATGTGCATTAAAGTGCATGTGATGGTTGGGGGTGTCCCTTTAATGAAAAAGTTACATTTTCATATATGTAGCTGTCAAGTTATTTCACCGTCGTTATGTGATTATGAGAGGCGTTAGCTTTTGCATCTGAAGGAATACCAAAATAGTTTTAGAGCTTGTAAAGACAGGTTTGGATTGTGGCAGCCATCTGGGTGTGTATCGGAAGGAGAAGAGGCACTTCCCTATTACCCTCTGAATAATTCTGTTGTTGCACCTTAAAGCATCACAGACACTTTAATTAAATGTGTATAGACATGTCCGCATCTGTACGCTATACCTTTAATCTTCAGTTATTATACACATATAATTTAGTTTTGGATGCTGCTTGCATTGTGCAAAGAGATAATTTGGCTTTTAAAGAGGACCTATCATCCACAAAGCATGTCAGACTTTATCTATACATCGTGCTAGTGCAATGTAAAGAGAGCATCCTAGTTGCTCACACAGCCCAACTGGTTGTCGTTATCTGTCATTACCTTCTAAAGCCTTCTTATTACCACCATGATTTCTCACCCATACCATTGCTTGCCTACTTACAAGCAAAACATATATGTAATATTTTATACAGTGTACATTGCTGATGTGTCATTCTTGATGCCAGTTGAACTTTGCTTCTTTAAAGTATTGCAGTCGGCATCAACAATACGAGAAGTGCTTATGATTTAGTTATCTGTGGGTTAGTGATTGATATGAAAGAACGATCAAATAAACATGGTGAAGTCATATAAGTACAGTAGTGTATGATAGAACGTCTTGTCGGTTCTCGTATGATATTTGGGTAGTAAACTCATACTCCTGTCCTCCCACGTCTCGATGTGTTGGTTGCACTGTTCTTAACAGTGAATCCCTCAAACTGATCACAATCTGTGATTCACATAATTATTTGCAGAATCTGTCACATGAGCGTGCAGTCGAGATTGTGTGGCTTTAAATGTCGTTTTCCACCTGATTATTACTCACTCCCTGAAATGGGAACACCTACCATATTTTTATTCCTAGTAACTAGGATCAGACCTCACAGCATCGCCATAAGGAATCGGCTCAGTGTGGTGTTTGTGCAGAAAAGGTCACCAAAAAATATTACACGGCTGACAACAATGGCAGCCTCCAGATCTGCAGAAAATAAGGGAAACAAATACATTATTTGTCAATGGCAGTCTACATTACTGTATAAAGCACTGTGATTTATGCTTGTTAAAAATATTTTTTTAAGAGAATTTTAATGTAGAACGCAAAACATTGGATCATGTTTTCTTTCCAGTACTTCTTTTTACAAGACGGTACTAACATACCTTAGCTTTGTAAATGTCAGGATTTCAGCATTTGACATACTCCAGTATTTGACATACTGGCCCGTTTCCCGCCTCAGCCTTGACCTTGGCAAAATGGTCTCCTTGATTGTAAATGAGGTCTTAGAATGTCAGAGATGATCCTGTCAGCGTTTTTATTTACCAATAATGTCATGTTTATAATAAGCCGTTCTTACATGAAACTTAACAAAGCCATATCAAACAAATTAAAAGTACAGCTGTGTACATAAGCTTGCCACACAGCTGCGTTTGAATGTTGTTTGGCTTCAGTTGGACGTTCGGATAAAGTTGAACTCTACAGATAGACGTATATTCTCATCAGAATTCAAATCTGTGCTTTATGTCACTCTAACCAGCCTTTGGACCTCATCTGGTACACAGTCCCCTAGCTGGATGGTCAATGTCTAGAAGGGTTTGGGGGCTTGGGCCATTTTCATCTTGAAGAATATTTTTGACCCTATGTTATGAGGTAGTTTTCTCCAAAAACTAAACCTGTTAAACTAAACCCGTTATTTTTAGTATTGTAGCATCCCCGATTGCACTAGCATGGCTAGAGACAGCAGTTGTACCAATCCTGGCATGCATGAACTCACAATTCTGATATTTCAAAATATATATTTGCATCTGCCTACCTGCATGACGCTGTAAAGGTGAAAAGTTTGGACTTGGCACAGTGACCATGCGCTGAACATATTGGAAGTAGTCCTAAAGTAGGTTGTGAGAATGTTTCAAATTAGAACTTTTCAGTGAGATAAGCTGTTAGTTTTATTTATTATATATTATATTATGTTATATATATATATAATAACTATGATACGCAAGGTCAGGATAAAAAAGTTTTGGGCAGTTTCCATTCTGTCTTCAGTGGTGGTACTTTACCAAAAAATTTAGCTTTGTGAATCAATTTGACCTTTAAATGAATGCTCATGTACCTTTTCAGGCCTTTGAAGTGGCAGAGCGTGAACTGGGCATCCCTGCTCTTCTGGATCCGGATGACATGGTATCCATGAAAGTTCCAGACCGCTTAAGTATTATGACCTATGTTTCCCAATACTACAATCATTTCCGTAATTCCAGTCCAGGTGAGAAAATTGTAGATGAAAGCTTCTTATGTTGTTGTTGTCATTTGTCTGATAATAACCTCTGTATTATCTCCTACACAGGTGCTCCTCAATTCAAACAGACATCCATATCTGAGCCCTCTCTTAAAACTCTCACTGAAGACCCATTACCCCAGGTACTTCTTCCTCCACAGTCAGTTCAGCAGCATTACCATGCTGGTTAATATCACATTTCAGGTTATAAGCACATAGTGAATGCTCAGTGAACAGTTTTTGTCTTTTTTTGGGTGGTGAGGATGACAATCATTGTATGGAAGAAAACGTAGAATTAATCTGTCCGTTACCGATATTTGAGAGAAGTCTAGACTGGCCAGAATATCTGTTGAACTCTCCTTGAAAGGACTTTACTATTTCTTTTTTGCACTTAATTGTACAATTTTCTTCTGTCCTATCATGTTCTTCCTGAAACATGCACTATTCTATGCATCATTGGTGGGTATCACCATAATTTTTGTGGTGGTATAGCATAACCGTTATTACCTGCTTTACTGACCATATCAGTAGACATTTGTTTGGAGGTAAATATTCAAGGTGTGTTTGTGTCAGTTTGTAGTATGTAAATAAAAGCCTGCATGTATTGTTGCAAGGCAATCTAAAGGAAACTATACCTTGTTACAAAAGTAGAAGGATTAAGCTTGAATTCAGATACCCCGCTAGTAAACTCCTTCAATGTGCCTATTGTGTGGCTTTGGGCAATGAGCAGAGCTTCTTCCAATTTTCCGTTTCTGAGTTCTCAATCATCCTATGATGATTTGAAAATACGTTGAAAAACTACGTACAGGCAGTCTGATCTACAGATGACATAATAACCAGTAGTAACCAGCATCTTTCTTTTACTTAGGGCAATCTAGACAACAGCAGCTCATCTACTCCAATGTCCATAAGCAGCACCTGTGTACTGTGCCATCAACACGTTCATCTGGTACAGAGATACATGGTGGACGGTAAACTGTATCATCGCCAGTGCTTTAGGTATTTTTACGTCCATATTTCTTGTCACATTCTATTCTTCTCACTTTGTGTGTGTGTGCATCTGTAGTCGCAATCCCCTCCCATCCTCTCCACTTGTATTTGTTCTCTTCTATTTACTCTTTTTTGGTTTTGCTTTCTTTCTTTGTTTACTTTTTCTTTTCCCTAACACATGGTCTGTATAACTGAGCCATTTTACTATATTATATGTAACATCTCACATTCACCTATGTCCAGGTGCAAGGAATGTTCTGGCACCCTGCTTCCTGGATCTTACCGACCTGGACCTGAGACCGGCACCTTTGTGTGCACCCATCATCATCGTACACGTCTTGGTGTTAGCAGCCCTGAGTCTGGAGAGGAAAATAATATCCAAAAGACCACTCAGCCCCCTCCTAAGCCACGTACTCCACCAAAACCTCCACTTCCCAACAAACCTCTACCAGACCCAGAAACTATACTAGACTCCCGGCCAGTGCCAGCTCCTAGAAGAGTAAGTGATGTGGCTCCTCAGCCATTGCCTCGTTCAAGAACCCCAGCAGAACGGAGCCCAGCAAGACCAACCAGTCTTGTGAATGGTGAGCAGTTAAGAGACTGAAAACAGGCAGGAGACAGTTTGAAATTGAGGTCTAATTGACAAAATAATTTTTATTCTTTCCATGTAGGGGAACAGCAGACCCCAGTTCCACCAGTCCCAAAACCAAGAGGGAGACAGAGGTCCTCTGACAGGTGATTGTCAGGAAACAAGTAACACAAACAAACTTATTTAAATAGTCCAAAACTATCATGCAATGAGAAAAAAAATGCCAACAGCATATGTCTTAATCAGATTCCAGTATATTACCCTGTAACTGAGAACTGAATGAACTGTAACTGAGAACTGAATGAAAGTCCGTTGAGGTTCAAATTTAATATGTTTATGTCTTGTTATAGAGATTCTCATTCATCCATCAAGTGACGGCTGGTAGGGCCTTTTAGTTGAGAAAATAGTTATCTGATCTCGTTGTGATCACATCTGGTTTATGACTTGTCCACACATCATGTAGCAATTTCAATTTTCCCTCCCTTTGTTGCATAGGGATGAAAACGGGAAGAGGCAGAAAAACCCTCCTTGGATTGCATTAGTACCGGCAGCAGAACCTAAAAAAAGAGCTGCTCCTCCCCCTCCGCCTTTAGCGCAAACGCAGAATGGGGGCGAAAAGACCAGCGGACCCACAGAAGACACTGACAGAAACAGCCCATCAGAAAAACCCAAACCCTACAATCCATTTGAGGATGAGGAAGAGGAAGATGATGTGACAAACGAGAATTCACTGAAGCCAAATCATCCATGGTACGGAATCACCCCAACGAGCAGCCCTAAAACCCGCAAACGACCAGCACCAAAAGCTCCTAATGCTTCTCCTTTGGGTAAGGGACTGTATGTAAGGGACTGCAGGTTACTTTGCTGTGTATGCTGTCTCTAGCTTCGGTTGCCTTGCTTTTCCATCTTCTCTTCCATAAAGATGTCCTAGTTAACAGTAGTGCATTGTAGGCATCATAACCGTATCAAAATAAAGTTATTGCAAAGTATATATTTTTAAGACACTTTTTTTCCTTCAAGGTAGGATGGAAGAATCAAAAGTCTTGTTCTTATCCTGACATCGTTTATGCAGTTGTCTTGTATAACCGATACAAAATTATTACTAGCTAAAATTGTTAAATAAAATTGCTACTTTGTGCCCAATTTTCATTTTTTCTATTTTGCCATTTTCAGGTAACTTTTGTTTTTTGAAAATAGCTTTTTAATTAGTATTGACACCTCTTTCTTCTACTTTTTTTTCCGAAGCGCAACACTCTGGTCTTATGACTTCCCGCCTATCTCACTCTGAGCCCCCGTCAGGCAGCCCTTCCCCAGCCCTTAGCACAGAGAGTCTTCCAACTGAAGCCTTCAGCAAAAACAGTGAACCTGAAAGCGTCTCAAAGAGCTCTTCTGAGCCAACCATTCATTCACCTTCCACAGCCCAAAGTATGAGTAGTCCGCCCTGCCTGGGCCAGCCTAGTGGCGATATCCCTGTTTCTGGTAACTTGTCCACCAACACCAGCATCTCTTCACCAAGTGAGTTAGCCAATGCGAACGAAACACAGGGTAGCACTTCACCAGGAAAAAGGAGCGCCTCTAATGACAGCCTAAGGGCTAGTCCCAGCCGGCCAGCTCCGCAGCCACCAATTGTTGCCAGTCCTGAACCGGAACCAGCAGAAGGCACAGCACATTCTCCAGATGCCAAGCATTCAGCAAAGGTAATAGTAATGGATGACTTCTCGTCAGTCAGCCTACGTGCGCTTCCGTGTTTACATCCTTTTACACAACACTGTCAAGTACATAAGAAAATCATTATGTATAATTTCTACATCTAATATTTCTGTTTTACATTCACAGCCTTTATGCAAAGAGAACCCGTTCAACAGAAAGCCATCACCCATCACTTCTCCCACCAAACACAACAAAGAGAGAGGTCCAAAGCCCTCCCGTCCACCAGCGCCAGGCTATGGCTTTCCCCTCATTAAACGGAAGGTGAGATTGCGTCCGGCACTCTACAGGTTTGATGTGGACTGCTTTTGGCACATACACTGTGCAATAGTGGCTGCAGATATCTCATATTTGTTTTATTTTTTTTTTGCACTGTTATCTTGTGCGATCTACTAGATGAACATTCTGATGGCTTTATCATACTGCCTGTGGTAAACAACAGAATGGCTCACCCAGCCAGACCTAATCTATGTTGGAAGAAACTTAATAGAATAGCTATAAAGAGTCAGCTCACTGTGGTCATTTTGGTCATCAGGTTTGGAGCCTCCAGGCCCGCAGATAAAAGATGTATAACAAAAGGAAATTAAACCAGACATTTGTCAATGTTATCCTACAGCACTGTACTACTGTACTACTAGCTAAAAAAATTTATATTTTGTCAATATGGGACCTCCTCTTTAGCTTCACTTTGAAAAACATTGACATAATTGTGAAATGTCATCTGCTCACCTCTAGACATTTTTGTCAGCATGGTAACTTGTTTAAAAGGTCTTGTATTTCTCACTGGAAATAAAAGGGTCGGCATTATTTAGTGTAGACTTAAATAAACTTTCAATTCTTGTATCCTATGCACGTTCCTCTCTGTTCGCTTACAGGTACAGGCTGATGACTACATCCCGGAAGATGAAATACAGATGGAGATGGAGGAGATAGAGGTGCGTCTGGATGAGTTGGAACGACAAGGTGTGATGCTGGAGCACCGGTTACGGAAGCTGGAGAATGGTGAGTAGATGATAGTGGCAGCATGTTTCTGAAGGAGAGATGAAGAAATGGCTATGTCACTGAATCTTGCATCCACAGAGGCAGAGGAGGACAGCTTATTGGTTGAATGGTTTAAGCTAATCCAGGAGAAGCACACACTGGTGCGCAGAGAGTCTGAGCTTGTGTACACGTGAGTATCTATGTTTTTTAACCCTGTGTTTCACCTGTAAAAATAGTATTAACATATTGTCCCAAGTATAATTTATACCCTTAAGTCTGAACTCATTTGAAAATTAAAATCTTATTGGCAGTAAATTAGGTTTGATAAGTTCTGAAGATAGTTGTACATTCAGTTTATGAATGACACATTGAGAGGGGGATGGGTGTGTGAGGCTTCTAATTATGTCAATATGGTAGTCATTTAACTTATTAATAGAGGGGCTTCAGATGACAAACTAGAGTGCTTGGGGGTTACTGAGCCAAGCTGAAGAGGCTGTAGAGTACAAGCTGAGATCATGTTAAACCGGTGTAATCACATTTGTCCCACATACATCTTGTGATCATGTCAGCCTGTGCCATCTTCATTTCCCTACAGGCCCCTTCATTTAGACTGATAAGCCAGTAATCCTATTTAGGATTTGTTTTGGTCACTTATCTGTTCCATTTGATTGTCATTTCTTGATCAAACCAAGTCTGTAAAAGTTCTTGTCTCATGAACATGAATCAGCATATGCTACACTTCTGAAGATGCGTAACATCATGGGCTTTGTTGAATTCTTCTCTAAACTTTTCTGTGGAATGTAGATGTTTCCACAAAGCACTTCATCTGTCTATCTTCATCACCCAGGTCCAAGCAGCAGAGTCTGGAGCAGCGTCAGGCTGATGTAGAATATGAACTTCGCTGTCTCTTAAATAAACCAGGTAAATCTGAAGCCATACATCGGCAGCATGTGGCAGTAAAGACGCAAACATTTCCTATGCCTTTGTCTCCCGCAATGGTCAGTAAAATCTTAAGTGATATTGCAGATTGCTTTCAGCTTAATAATTTAGGAGCTTTTTTCTCTACCTGGCACTTTTACATTTTCATGTTGCCCATTTTGCAATAGCATGGGGGCATTTTTGCTGATTCCCCCATATCCCGATATGCATTCTTCTATAGTGAAGGTGTCGGACACTGTCCTTTTAATACTGTGCAGATTTTTTCTAATGCATACTTGGAACACATACCTATGTTTTACGTTGCTGAGTTCATGTCTGTCTCTGCAGAGAAGGACTGGCTGGATGAAGATAAGGAGCGAGAGCAAGTGCTAATGCAGGAGCTTGTAACACTTATCGAGCAGAGGAATGCTATTGTCAAGTGCCTGGATGAAGACAGGCAGAGGTATGCGCTCTATCTTTTATAAGAAACATGTGATATATTAAATATATAGGGATATAGGGCCACCATCAGGGTGGTTCAACCAGTACTCAACCTCTCTGCTCTTTCAAGAGCCCCTAATTGGCTGAAAGCACCACCAATCATCTGTTCTCGCCCTGCCATTCAGCCTAATTTAGTAATTACAAATTACAAACCCATTATAGGCGTTAGAGAACCATTGGTGCCCTTTATTTGGGTCTGTACGTTAGTTTAGAGTGGTCTCTATGTCTGCTAGTGAGGATCAGTACTCTGACACTTAGAATACACATTTATGCACAATGAAGCACACATACAACTATCAGCCAGAACTGATACACACTACTCCCAGCCACACTGACTTTTTTATTTTCAACCACACAGATGGCTGCACAGGAGGGAGAGGGGAGCTTCTGTAGTGTTAGTGTGTGTAATGTAGTGTTAGTGTGTGTGTGTGTATATATATATATATGTATATATATATATATATATATATATATATCTATAGTGTGTGTATATGTATACATTTTGTGTGTAACTGCATTTCATTACTGTGAGTCTGTATGTTAGTTTGTGTATTAGTTTGCAGTGTTAGCATGTGTTTATGTAAGGTGTTTGTGAGCATATGTTAGCGTATGTGTGTCTGTTACTGTATAGTGTTAGAGAGTGTACGAGTATGCTAGTGTATGATGTTAGCTTTAATGTGTATTATTATTTAGTGTTAGCATTCGTGTGGGTGTGAGTGTATGGTGGTATCAAGAGTGTGTGTCAAAGCATGGAGAGGAGAAATGTATGTATGTAAGTGTATAGTGTTAGAGAGACTAGATGTGTGATAGTATCTAAGCTCCCCTTGCTCATATAAGGTGTGCTCATAGGAGGTTAATAAAGTAGGGTGATGGGTGGAGCATAGGTGGGGTAATGGGTGAACACTGGGATGGATTTGGGTGGGCTCATGGAAGGTCTTTCCTGGGCTCCAGGACTTCCAATGGCAGTCCTGCATAAAGGAAAGATGAATGGTGGCCAATGAAAGAAGGTTATGTTTTATCCTGGCTTCTGTTATTTTGCTTTCAGTTAAATGAAACTGTATTTTTGTTTGTTTATTTTTTTATTTTATTTGTATTTCTCACTGTGTATGACATTTTAGAAACAGGCTAGTTAACATTAATGGAAACAAGGCCTATTGTATATGCAGTTGGCAGCCACCCTAAATGATTGGATCTACTGCTCAAGCAGCATTAAAGGTACATGGGAGATGCCATCAGGCAATGACCAACCAGGGTTTTGTCCCTAGCCGGTCTGGGCCTACTTAAGTCGTGATATTAAGGTGTGATAAAAAGGGGACACACTGTCTCATACGGTGCACATTTCTAGCTATGGTCTAACTTTGCTGTCCCTACCGCTGTGGACCTTTTATATGTTCCATATTTCACCAAAGCTTTGTTTATGTTTGAAGGGAGGAAGAAGAAGACAAAGTCCTAGAAGCCATGATCCAAAAGAAAGGTAAATGACTGGATGTGAATTGCGAGAGTCTGATTAGAAATAAATTAGGGAGTATTAACAAACTTTCAGACCACTGCGTACATCAACCACGCACAGAATAAGCAACTAGAAGATTTACATGTTTTTTGTATTGCATCTTATGGAACTATCTCTCGTCACTCCCCTTGTTGATTTGCTCTAGCACAGTTTTAAATCACATTTCTGGTATTTCCCCTCTATTCATGTCCTTCGTATTCTCTTCTAGATTTCCACGCTGATCCACAAAAAAAGAGAAAAGGAAAATTCAAACCTATGAAGGTTCTCAAGCTTCTTTCTCCAAAACAAGATGCAAAACCAAAGAGCCAAAAAGACAAAAACAGAGAACTGGCTGATGAGGCCAAAAGGTAGATGAGGTCATTAGCAGAAGAAAGCATGGACATGTAGCCATACTCACACCATTCCTGGCAGCCATTTTTTTCTATTACACACTAGTTTTGATTTTCTTTTGTCAGAAAAATCAGGCTACATAAATGCCACAAGGCTACTAATTTAGAAAAGCTCTGTCTGCTGACGTGTTTGCTTTTGTAGACACTATAGTAAGAGTTAAATTAAAAGAGGCCACATATGGTATATCGAGAGTAGCCAAATCACATTCTTACCAGCCACAATTTATGCAACTCTGGTTTTCTAAGCTGCAATGTAAGAGAATCAAACTTCATATCAGAAATGCAATGTTATATGGCTTACATTTACTTTTTTTTTCAGTTCCTGATCAGTCGGACATTTTTACTGCCCGATATTTCATTTAGAAATACCTACTGTGTTGTTCTAGCGCTATTGTCCCAGTTTAGAACCTAGAACCTTTCCAGTTTATTTTTTAATGAAATTAAATATGTTTTATGGATCATGTGTAATCTTATTAAAAATTTCAATTTTGAAAGGATTTCTTTGAACTTAGCACTAATATGATGGTGCTTAGGGAGGACTGTTGTGCAGCAGCTGATGAAGCAAGCTTTCCATCTTCTACCTCTAGCTGGTAGGCGGTAGTGGGGCAGTTAGAGGAAGATGAGTGGCTTTAAATCCCTTTTGGAAGCTGGGGTCATGGGCTAGAACGTATTTGGTTGTTACTCACAGAAATTACTGTGTAGGAGGAGCAATGGGATAAATATTAGGAGGGCACAAACAGTCTAGTACTGGGTGGTCTTTGGTAGGGGTATATGGGCTACTGTTAAGCCCTGATTCCTTCAGTCCCGCTAAAAACATTGCTCCCAAAGCAAATGTGTCTGCTGTAGGGGATCCTGTTCTGTTTACATCCATGGCTTAACGTAGATGCTTATGGACCCAGGTTCCACCAAAATACCCTTTAGATCGCTTGCCAGGAAACTACTTTAATACTTTTATGCACATTCACTTTTATAATATAAAATGCTGCCTTCACTTCTAATGTTCACATAGGTTTTTAAGAGACTTTTGTTGCAACAGTATTGGTTAAGACAACTGTTTTTTTAATATATATTATTATAAATGGTTTTAAAACTAGCTCAACTAGAGCAGGATCTGTGGACCCCCTCTAGTTGCAGCTGGTTAGGAAAATGATTAAGCGTAATTTAAATGAATTTGCCAGCGAGCAATATGAACAATGAGTTTCCATGTGTTATTTATGACGGAGCTATGGTGACGGAGTCTCTCTGTCACGTTAACCTTCAGGCTCGACAGGCGACCTACTGGGGAGATTTCACTTTTGTAAGTTGTCACAAAATCTCACAATTTGCCTTTTTGCAGGGCAGTTTTGGGATCAATGGCAGTCATTAAAAAAAACAGATAGCGAAGATTTGTATTTTAACAAAATATATGTGGGGCAGCTTTATGTAAATAGTGATGGATATGATGAATGTCATTTCCCAACGAGACCCCAGCCTATTAATCAGCCTTTGCAGCATGTTCGTAATGTGCCAAAGTTGCTTAATATTCCAACAACTAGTTCAGGGGCGTCCAACCTGCGGCCCTCCAGCTACTGCAGGACTACATCTCCCTTCCTCCTCAGCCAGCCCCTTAGCTGAAAGAGCATTATGGGAGATGTAGTCCTGCAGCAGCTGGAGGGCCGCAGGTTGGACGCCCCTGAACTAGTCTATCAGGCCATAGCCCCGATTCCCTGTCTTATCATCACGTCTCACGCACTGTGGTGCACCTTGCCACTTTCTCTCTGTTACTATTCATGCTCTGTGCCTGTTTGTGATTATTTTTTACAATGTTTAAATTATTGCACTGTTTGTAACTGTTTGAAGAGAGCCTTCTGTATCAGAACAAAATAAAAAAGCAGTACAGTATTTCTTCTGTGTGTTTCTTATTGAATGGTGTCGATCGCTGTGGACAGCTTCACGCTTCCGGAGGTTGATTTGGCTCTTGAAAAAAATCATGAGAAACAATATAGCTAACATCCGTGCGAACGTACACCCTCTTTTATTGAGGGTATTTTGTAGCCAAAATATGGGGCTATTTACAGTTTCTTTAACCATGATTATATATTGTATATATAGGATAGTTAGAGCTTTCTGATGATACATGTTTTTAGAAGTATAATCCACCATTTAGTATGAATACTACATTAAAATAATGAAAATACTTGGGAAAAAACATTTTTTTCTAATATTTTCCAATTCACCAAAATACCACAAGAATACCACCATTAATGTAAGTATCTCGATTTTGAAAATACCCCATATTCATATGTTTTTTGGAAGTTATCGGGCACAAAATGGAAAATGTCTGTTCTCTTTTAAAAAAAAATAAATAATTGAATTTAATTTTAAGAGGCTTATTTCTCATGTGAGCCCACCAGCTCAAAATATCCCTGCAAAGGTATATATATTTTTGGAAGGCTGAAGGTGATGGGAATTGTAATTCACAGAGTCATCAACCCATTTAAAAAAAAACAAAAAACGCCCAATTGGAGGATCGGGGGCCCACTGCAAGCACGCCATATTTCCCTCAGTTGGAGCTTTCAGTGGCATCTCCTTCCCAGACTGGAGGATCGGTGAGAGGATGGCACCACAAGCGCTACCATTTTGATGGAAGTTCCTGCCGGTAGATAGCAGATTCAAGAGGAGATCACAAGTGGTCGACAGAGAAGGTAGGGACACATTTAGGGAGTGTGTGAGAGAGAATGAACAAAAATGAGAGTGTGAGAGAGTGAGTGAATGCTGGCACCGGGCAACAAATTTTGCTCCCGAATCAAAAATGACCCTGAACGGCCGAACCGAATGGGCAGGGAACGAAATTCTTTTTCCAAAAATGAATGGGCCAAAAAGGAACCGAAACATTTTTCTGAATCGTCTAATACAGGGGCGTCCAACCTGCCGCCCTCCAGCTGCTGCAGGACTACATCTCCCATAATGCTCTTTCAGCTAAAGGGCTGGCTGAGGAGGGTGGGAGATGTAGTCCTGCAGCAGCTGGAGAGTCGCAGGTTGGACGCCCCTGCTCTAATATATTAGAGTCTCTGGAAGAACACCATTCAGTTCAGAGAGTATAGCAATACAAAGTACTTTTAATATCAGCAAATAGAAGATAAAAAGTTAAGCTTTTCCATGTAAATTGTCTACGTTTACCCATAATAGACACTTGCTCTGATGTATGCTGCCGTATCTCTTTTCTGTAATGTAAAGACAATAAAAAGATCTTACACAAAAATACGGTAGTCACTTACACATAGCTGCAGTTATTGAAATGCAGAGAGCCTTGTAAGGCTTCTATTGCCCTATTTATTTTGTTTTTTGTGAATACCGGCAATAGCTAAAACCTAATGACAACCTTGTTTGTTTTCACCTATAGGTGTGTTATCAATCTTGGTAGAACAACACTACAATGACAACAAGGGAACTTATTGAAGGTATTTTGCACTTACTTTTATACTTCCTGAACCGTGTTACTGTTTCATAAATAAAAAGACACAAAAGACATTTAGAGATGATTTCCAATACAGACACACATCACTACTTTCCAAGATGTCAGGTGGCAAAACTAGCCATTCTCCTAATGGTTATATACAATAAGAATGATTTTGAACCAGCCTTGTAATAATGTGTGCCATGGATGGGCAGTGAGGTATCTCATGAGAACTACACGTGGAACCTTTTTATGATTGGTCAGGCTTCTTGTTCTCTGACAGCTTTAATGCATCCTTGAGTTCCGCGCTTTTTTGCTTATCAATAAGTTCCATTTCTCGCAGTTTCTGTATGAGAAAAAAGGCAATATAAACGTAATATTGTTTAGAACGCTGGGTGTCATTTTCTATACCTCCACTCTAAACAATATACAGGATTGCAATCAATAACTAAATCATAACCCGCATTATATTATGTGCGAACCAATGATATACGTTTATAATACAGTCACACAGACAGCATCAATGGTGGTTCAGATACCTGAGAAATCTCTGTGCTGATGATATTGTGATATTCTTTTCCTCGGCCCAAGGCTTCCATCTCTGTCAAGAACTCCCATCTTTCCTTGATTTCTGCCATCACTGCAAGGAAACTGTGGTTAGTTAATACATACTTTAAATACATACTAGCCCTTTCCACATGTTTGCATTACACTTACACTCATCAAATCTGTCCTTCTCCTCCAGCACAGCCTCTTCCACCTGTGGAGAAGCATGCTTTGTCTCAGGCAGGTCTTTCCCAGTGGCCATGATGTTTTGCAATCTATGTTTTTCTTTGTTTAGGTCTCCTGTGAAAAGCAAATCATTTCTACTTTGTCAATGCGGAATATTCTATCAAAAACATTTGGATCACTATACTACTATTATTACATTACACTCCATATTTAACCCAGAGGAAGGACATCACCATGTACGTTTAATACATCACATAAGTCTTTTAAGGCTGTGTCTAGTTTTAACCATGGTTTAAGGATTTTGAGCCAGACGACCTACGTTAAACACCTATAATAAAAACTTACTTGTAGGACGAGGATGGAACTTATCTCTATCATAAGCATCTCCTGCGCGACATTGCTCTGCCGGACGTAAGCTGGGTCTAGTACGTAGAACACGGGCACTAACCCGCTGAGCTGTGACACATGGAGGTTTACGATCGCTATTGCTAGAGCTGGGATGACATTGGGTGGGCAATACATCTCCACCTGATGAAAGAAATGTGCCAATGAGTATCCAAGTTTTATTGTCCTTAATACAGAACAGTCATACACGACATTTTTGGGTGAAATTAACCAGTAGGTTGAGACTCAACTATATACTGGGTTAGGGTTAGGGTTAGAGGGTTAGGGTTAGGGTTTTTTTATACTGGAAAAACCCAACTGAAGCTCTTGAATGAGTTGGATGTGCTTAGAGGTAACTACACACCTTACAGGGAAACTATAAACAGCCATTTTGGTATTTTTGACAAAGGGAACATTCTCATTAAGTCTTCCTCATCGCAATACGCTCAATATTAATGCAATATGCGTGATATACTGTCTGGGGACATTTATTTTAAATGTATAATTTAGCATGTCTTGTCACATGAAGCAATGACAAGTATATGGGCACCCAAGGTGAAAGTCCAGTCTCCAATACACCTTTTAATGTGTTATAGACAAACATTTCAGAACATATGTGGCCTCATCTAAGTGGGACATGATCATGTGGAAGGGGCATGTAAGCCAGAAAACATTTGCAACTGTGTTTTATTATTTATATAGCGTTGTCATATTCTGCAGCCCAGGGCAAAGGAGGGGCACAAGGATTGTGTGATAGTATAATACCAGATTGTTACAAACAAAGGGAAACACATACATACATTGCAATCGCTCCCTGATCTGACGCTGTTGAAAGTTTGTGAGCTTGGATTCTTGCATCATGACTAGAAGCAAAAAAGAACGTGTTAGCCATGAACAACCAAAATCAGCCGTTCAATCAAAATGAGAAATGAGAAAGATGCTTTCCAATAGATTTGTTTAGATTTTAAACAGTTCTAGTTTTTGCATAATGTGTTCTATTTCTATATGTTCTAGCTCTGTTATTACTGCCCAATCTCTATGACAGGGGCGTCCAAACTGCGGCCCTTCAGCTGCTGCAGGACTACATCTCCGATACTCATCAGCCAGGCCCTTAGCTGAAAGAGCATTATGGGAGATGTAGTCCTGTAGCAGCAGGAGGGCCACAGGTTGGACGCCCCTGCTCTATGACAACACTCTGACATGAACTGGCTCCCATTTCTCATCTACTTGAAAACCAGGCATTGACCCCACAACCAGTCATCCCTTTTGCTCTTTAGAATTAAGCTCCTATGTATATTCCCAATTTTATATCCCAGCTACTCACAGATTTCATTGGCAATGTATTGTGCGCATAATTTCAACCTTCATATATAACCATCAGTACTTCATATTGCAAGTCACTGGTACAATTACAATTATTTTATACGTGATCCAAAATAATAGGATGTTACTAAATCTTAAAAAGTCTCAGCTTTCTAATGGAAGAATGCAATGACACGCTTGATGTACTTTACACTAGAAGGTACAATTTACGTAGAACAATACCATTAATATGCCTCCTGTCTCAAAATGCAAACTTGTCACCAGGATCGGTATGGAAGTTATTCTGTAGTTAAGGCTGGTATATATAAATATATATATATTTCTTATTTTAACACTACCAAGGTTAATTCTTTTTGTACTGTGACAACTTACACAAACAAAACTTTTAAAACACATAATTCCACTTGCATTAAATAAAATAAAAAGGTAACATACATTTTTAAAGATGCATTTATCTTTGTATATTTAAAAAAATCTTAATTTCTCAAGCTTTGAATTGACATTTTTATTTTCTGAGAAAGCTGGAATTACCTCGCAGCAGCTCCTGGGTTTCTTTGCTGTACTGAACTGGCTTTGCGCTATTCCAGAATCCAGCGCCAACTTGCACATTGACATTGCCACCTTTTAGAGACATGATGAGGTCCCTGCAAACATATATATATATATATATAGAGAGAGAGAGATAGATAGACATAATCAATCAGAAAGCAGTAAGGAGTACAGATAAGTCAAGCGTTATAGGCAACTATTTGGCCCATCTGCCTAAATATTTAGCTAAATATTCAGATTTTAACCAGTCCTTGGTCTTCTCTTAGATTCAGTATACCTTTATACCTATACCATGCATGTTTAGATTCCCTCACTGTATTCGATTCTGCGGCTTCTGCTGGGAGGATGTTCCTCTTACCTACTACCCTCGGTAAAGCAGAACTTCCTTACATTACACCTAAGCCTCTGACCCTCTAGTTTTAGACTATGACAGGATCGTCGATGCATTTACTCTCTTTCTCGCCCTACCCCTCCCATGGCTGTTTAGCATAATAAATATAAAATTCTGACTCCTAATACAACTGAAATGATACTATTCTCACCGTATTGGTATCAGACTCGCGCACAAAAATGCATTTAATAGGGTAATATCTGAAACCAAAATCACCGTCCAAGCTGCATGAAATGTTGAATAACAGCAACTTAGTCATGTAACGTACCGTGCAGTATAGAGTTTCAATAACAGAAACAAATTCTGCGAGTTCCGTAAGGAGCGTGGCAACTCACCTAGTTCGTTCAGTATATTCAAGCGTTTTCTGTCTCCATAGAAACAGAATCAAAGGAATGGGTTGGACTTGTGGGCTTCCGGTTCCTGTCTCCATGTGACGCAGTTTCCGTAATCCGTAAGCGAGAAGCGTGCGAGCTGAGAGCGTGCTGCGTTTATAGGCGGCTTGAATCGTAACCGAGGAGCCGGTAGTCGTCATGTCTGACAACGAGGACAAGTAAGCATGTTTTATAACGGGGGACATTGTTTATAGCAAATATTTGTTAGCCACGACGAAGGGTTTCTTTTCCTGCGTGTAACAATAGACCGTGATAGTCCCAAACCTCGCCGCGTGTAACTCTGCGGCCAGAAACCGCGGGGCGCTTTTTGATATAAAACCGGTAACACTTTTACTGTCCTGAGGTGGCGGTTTTCCGGTACAGTCGATTTTTAGACCGAAAATGATATAGTACTCTTTAAAAAAAGAAAAACGACGGCTGCGGCGCAAGAAAGCGCATTTTAATCGTTTGGTGTGTAGTTTGGGCCTGTGAATTTTAAAATGAATACACCGTGGTACCTACAGGCAGGTCAGTGTATATGTATGTGTATATATATATATATATATATATATATATATGTTGCAGTGGACATGAGATAAGGAAATCTCTTGTAATTACAGTTTGTGTCAGTGGGGAATTTTTTTGTTGTTAACATGGTAAATAATAATATTGGCTCTGAAATGCGAGATACTGGTTAATCTCATCATGTGGCTTATCGTGCAAGTGGCCCCTGACCCATATATATGTATAATATATAATATATATATATATATATATATATATATATATATATAATTTGTTTGAGGTTGTTCAGGTCGAAGGAAACTATTGTATGAAGCTTCATTATAGTGAAACCACAAATATAGGTCAAGGCTCCCATTGTTTTCTCTTAATCCATCATCACCTTTGTCAAGATGGCACTACATGATACACCTGCACAATGTGAGAACTACTTCATTATGAAACCGGTGCTGGATAAAATACACTAACAACTTTAGAACCTAAATTCCTCCTCTCAAACAGTAAGATGCGTTTTTAACACACAGAAACAGTGCTTGACAGAAGATAAAAACTGCCCGGCCCATGTAGTCTGTCCGTTGTTCCTGGTGTAAGGACTCGAACCTTAACCAGTCGTCGTCCTCTTCTTATGTTCAGAATAGCTATATGCGTATCCCAAGCATTTTCGGATTCCCTCTCTGTATTAACCTCTACCCATATGCTGGGAGGCCATTACTTATTCTGATTTTTTGTGTTAGGATTTTAGTGTTACAAATGACTTCACAACTAGGTGGACATCTTCAACAAATTTCCCTTGAGCAAACACATTCAAAAGTAGACCTGAAATATCCGGAATAAGTCCTTGTTGTTCCAGTAGCCATTTCAGCATGTTAGGTTTGAGTAGTAGTAAATGTGGTAAAATTAAGTCTTTTTATTGTTTTTATTCTTACAGTTTTGATGGAGATGATTTTGATGATGCTGAAGAGGATGAGGGACTTGATGACTTGGACCACGCAGAGGAGGTAAGACCTGTCATACAGACCTCCCTCATAATTTCCTCAGTTCTGTCTTGATAAAGGTTTTTTGTTTAGTGAGGTCACTAAAAGTATACTGCTTGTTTATTCCTAGTTCAGCCCTTTGGTGTAAAATTGCTCTAGTGACTCCTTGATTCATATACTCTGGTTAGCCACAACTACTGTAAGAATACACTGCTGTAAATGAACCATTTATTCACAAATATGTAGTATAAGACCATGAAACTTAAACATGTACCCTAACATAATTAAATATTGAAACGACTACATTACGATTGCCGTCTGCCAGGATTGCTTAATTAAAGAGGTAGTGGCATCTGAGCTGGAAAATTAAGCTAAGTAAAAATAGTCGGTCACAAGTACAGTAGTCGCAGGTGGTATTTAAAGCCAAAGGTTGAGATCAGTTTACAAAGTGAGGTAATGTAAATTGAGAACAAAAGGGATCCTAGAATGGAGTCTTGGGGTACACCGAAAATGGAAGAGAGGGAAGCTTTGCTAGAAAAGGGCATGGCAAAGGTGCTATCAGGTTGGGTGTGAGTAAGGAGCGAGCGGTGCCATGGATACCAAGATTGTGAAGAATTTTTAGTAGATGGCCTTCCACAGTGTCAAAAGTGGCAGAAAGGTATACAGTAGGTCATAAGTGACTTTAGTAAGGGCAGTCTCAGTAGAATGTTAAGAGCAGAATCCAGATTGGAGTAAAGAAACTTAGTTGAGTAAATGGTTTGTACAAGAATTTTGGTGGCTACTGGGAGTAAAGAAATGGGGCAGTAGATGGACAGATCCAGTCGGGTCCATGGAGGGCTTTTTCAAGGTAGGAGTTAAGGTAGCATGCTTGAAGGAGGATGGGAAAGGTCCAGTAGAGTAGCAAAGCTACTGTAGGGACAAGAGTAGATAAGAGAGACTGGGTAAGATGACAAGGGTCCAGGGGACATGTGGTTGGACAAGAAGAAGAAGAAGAGCACAAACCCCATCTTCAGTGATGAGAGTATTGGTTTAATGTAGAAGAGAAGGGAGAGTCCAGTGTTGGGAATTAATAGTACTGAACAGCTGCTTATGGTTATGAGACAGGGAAGAGGGAAGAGACTAGGGAAGGGAAATAGATTTGTACCACTTGTACGTGAATATGGATCATTTAGTTACATTGTTATGGACCTCAGAAGTTCACACCTTGCTGTTCTGGATTACAGGAGGACCAAGAGAACGTAGCAATCTTGCCTGCTGGAGAGGGCCAACAAGCCAACCAGAAACGTATTACCACCAACTATATGACAAAATATGAGAGGGCACGTGTGCTTGGAACCAGGGCTCTGCAGATAGCGTAAGTGGGGTATAACATATTTACTGGGAGAGAGTGAAAGACTGCTCAAACCACTAACATTGAAAAATAGAACTCTTGCTCTTGCAACAGAGTAGCTTATAATGCAATTTTTGTTTGGTATCATTTAACAATCTGTGCTTTTTGTTTGTCAATTGGTACAACTGTTTTGAGTGATATTTAGTCTTAAATGACATCACGTAAGCTCAGATAGTCTAGTTGAGCAAAACTAGCATAGATAATTTATTGTCCTGAGGTTGTCTTCCCTTCTCGCTTACCTTTTAAGCTGCTTTGAAATGCTCACCAAAAATAGGTGTGAGCTTAATCGGAGCTGTAACTGTAGAGATCCTTAGGGCAGGAACTTATAAAAGCTGATCTCTGCGTAGACGTATGAAGGGTTTCTATAGTATATTGCTAAATTTGATTTGACCGCCATGCCATAGGCGAACTGTTTTCTGGAATGAAAAAACGTAGGTTTTTTGCAAAAGCAACAGATTTGCTTTGTCTTATCAAGTCCACCACAAGGTGTCACAAGAGCACTAATGGACACATCCTATTATTCCCAGTTGAAGTCACCTCTTTTGTTTAATTGTGGAGGCAAGCAGTTGAGAAAATGGTTCTGTACTGATTCTTTCTGATGTTAGCCTATTCATTTGTAGTAGTTTAGAAGATGCTCACTTTTCTATCCCTCCATCTTTTCTCAGGATGTGTGCACCTGTCATGGTGGAGCTGGAAGGAGAAACTGACCCTCTTCTTATTGCTATGAAGGAGCTTAAGTAAGAATTAACATTTTGGCATGTGATGTGTGAATTTGTGGTAAAATACTAGACATATTATCTTATATATATGTACATTTATTCTTGTTTTCTGATATATCAATTGATTTTGCAGAATCAGTTACAATATTGAAATGTGAAATCACATATGGGTATATTTTAGTAATTCACTTTTTGGTTACAACTGATTTCATTTTTAAAAAACATATGCTGCATAGGGTTGTGTGGATTCTGGCATGCGGTGCTTTCCATTTGTGTTACATGGATATCTCGTTACACTCCCCACCTCCTTTCCATTACCAGTCATTCAGTTTGATTAGCTTATGACATAAGGATGCTTTCTGTTCCCACAGAGCCAGGAAGATTCCTATAATCATCAGACGCTATTTGCCTGATGGCAGTTATGAAGACTGGGGGGTGGATGAACTCATCATTACAGATTGACACCTCAAAAGGCCATCTGACTTTCCCCGTCTCATCGAGGCGTTACTGCTTTTACCAACCCTTTCCACTCTGACTCTTGCTGTTGTACATAATTTCATATTTTTATGTAAATATTTAATAAAATCCAAAAACCCTAATAACTTCATAATTTGCAGTGATTTACATACCACGAGACTTGAAATGACAGTAGAGTACAGGTGATTGTATTCTCAAAGCCTGTCATCCTTGTTAAAGATCTAACAGGTTCCACTTGTTACCAGGAACAAATAGTAAAGTTGCCAAGATTTTTAAATCCTTGACCACATGGAGAGTACAGATTACTTTCAAATCATAAGAATCTGTCAGCAGAATCTCCTTAATGAAGATTCAGGCACATGAAAAGAAAATTCACGCACCTGTTTTCTTCCAAGCTCTTCCTAAACCCCCACCTCTGTTCCTTACCTGTATTTATTTGGCAGAACAGAGAGCCCATTGTGTCTTCCTACCTCTGCACCTGTTGCTATGGAAATACTTATGGTGGGGACACATTTCTCAGGAGTATCAGAAAACTGGATGAATCCTGGTCTTTGTTTTCCCAGATTCATGGTCTGCTGCTACGTTCTTGTCACACCTGGGTTACTGCACAGCCATGACCCCAGCACAAATGTTTGGACAAAATATATATGCTGTAGACGTGGATCTTGGATTAATAAAAATCTTCTGGTTTGCGCTATGTTACAGTTGTTCCCAGTGTGGAGGTTTCACAAGTTTCTAGAATATGGAAGGTTTTCCCAGGCAAAGTACAGCGATACCTGCTTCTTGTATTAGTATGATCTCAGGGGTTGGTCCTATAAAAATACCAATGCAACAAGTAAATAATCTCCTTTTTATATGGAAAGCTTGGCCGCAGCCAAAGAGCTGATCTAAGACTCCTCTAACCTACTTGTTGGAAGCAGTGAGAGAGAGAATCACATATTTGATGTCTGGTGCAGCTGGACACGGTATATGGCCTTTATTGTTCAGTCCAGCTCAATATTTCACATGCTGTGTTGTGATATTTTAGAGAAAGCAGGGCTGGAACACGTCTTTAAATTGCCCCTCCTTTAATGATTCATTTTTTCTGCCCTTTGTAATCTCTGATGTTACTGTTTTACTGTGTGGTACCTGAGGGTCATCCATATCTGCAGGACCTCAGTATAACTTTGTGTGGGTGAGCTTGTTTGGTCTGACTCCTGCTATTAGGAAGATTGGAGGTGTGTTGGACAGGAGCTCCAGTGGACTTATGTGCTATGGCCTCTCCCTCATGTCCTATGTGGCAGCCACACCTAAGAGGGTCATATATTATTTATTTCAGATAGGACAGGTGCCAAGCTAAAAATGCCTGCTCTCAAGCATATACAGAGGAAGCACAATGCCCCCCATACCCTGTGTTTTTCCTGTCCTTTGTAGGAAGATGGGTGTCAGGCTCAGTGGTCCTGCTCCTAGTGGGGTTAACTGCTTGCTTGTGCTTTTTCACAAGCTTTTCGGCTGCGGAATGGGACATTCGGGACTCGGGTGTCCGGCATCTACCCTGAACATAAGGCATGTGCAGCGTTTCAAAGCTGAACAAATACAACACTATCGCGGGAAATGAAAAATGTATATTGCAGGGGGTGAGTTCCACTGGACTGGGGGTGTTCCTGTTCTATAGCTTCTGGCACACATTTGCCTCCTGTGTGTGTTTGTGCGTAGGTTATGTTTCTTCACCTCTGCTTAAAAGAAATAAGCAAGTTAAAACTCACCTAGTGTTTAGCATGTGAACAGCCCATGTAGGGTATGTATAAAAAGATTTGTGCAAATTGCATTGGAGAAGCTAGCGAGGGTGATTCAGAGCTCAAGCATTTTATTACCTGGCTACAAGGCAGTGTGCAAAAGACCTTCCAGAGCCCTTGGAATTCCATAAAGGGGTTGTAAGATCTTCCTTGAGATCTAGGTTCCAGAAGAAAGCATTATATTGTAATGGATCACATAGGAAGTTCTGGAAGAATCTAAAAATTCTACTCAAGATCCTATGGTTCCACACAAAGATTTTTTAAAGTCCACTTGGTTAAAGAGCGAAGAGTGGAAAAAGACCTACTTTGTCAAGAAGTTCCCCACACGCTTTTCTGAGAACTGAGAATGAAGAAGTGAATAGTGTGCCTTAAATTGACATAGCTATTACTCGTCTTGGTAAGCATACTACAATACTGGTAGAAGATCTCTTTGACTTGAAGGATGCTAATGACAGAGGGGCAGAAGGCTGCATGAGTGAGCATACTCCTGCTTCAGCTTCTCAACACAAGGCGCTTCTTATCTTTATACCTACCTTAAAGAAGTTGTCGGGAGGAGAGAATGCTCTTCCACAAGAACATGACTGGAGTCGCCTACTTGTTTTTATTCTTTTAGAAGAATAAGCAGACCAGAAGAAAGGACCTACCAGCTTTACCCCAACAGGTCTAATCAGTTTTACGGGGATAAACCAAGCCGAGGAAGAGACAATGCTCTTTCCTGAAGTAACAAAAGCATCTTACGATTTTTATCAATTTGTAGCTAGGCGTTGCGAGAACCATAAGCTTTCTACAATATAGCAGGATGATGAGATTATGAGAGAAAATGTAGAGAGTTTACTGGGAAAGGCAGTCCATATTTAACTGGGCAATATACACTCACTGGGTTGGACGCCCTTTTGCTTTCAGAACTGCCTTCTTTCTTCGCGGCATAATTTCTACAAGGGGCTGGAAACGTTCCTCGGAGATTTTGGTCCACATGGACATGATGGCATCACACAGTTACTGCAGATTTGTCTGCTGCACATCCATGATGCAAATCTCCCATTCCACCACATCCCAAAGGTGCTCTATTGGATTGAGATCTGGTGACTGTGGAGGCCATTGGAGTACAGTCAACTCATTGTCTTCAAGAAGCCAGTTTTCGACGATGAGAGATTTGACATGGTACATTATCCTGCTGGGAGTAGCCATCAGAAGATGGGTATACTGTGGTCATAAAGGGATGGACATGGTCAGCAACAATGCTCAGGTAGGCTGTTGTGTTTAAATGATGCTCAATTGTTATCTGAATGTCTTCGCTGGAATGGGGACTCATCAGACCAGGCAATATTCTTCCAGTCTTCCATTGACCAGTTTTGGTGAGCCTGTGCAACTTGTAGCTTCAGTTTCCCATTCTTAGCTGGCAGGAGTGGCACCCGGTATGGTCTTCTGCTGCTGTAGCCCATCTGCTTCAAGGTTCGATGTATTGTGCGTTCAGAGATGGTATTCTGCATACCTTGGTTGTAACAAGTGGTTATATGAGTTGCTGTTGCCTTTCTGTCATCTCAAACCAATCTGCCCATTCTCCTCTGACATCAACAAGGTATTTACTTCCACACAACTTCCACTCACTAGATATTTTCTCTTTTCCTGGCATACAGTGGCAGTACCAGTGGGTAATGTCCTTTCCTTAGGGACAAGTAGAATCTAAAGAGAATAAAGAGTTAAGTTCCCCGGAGCCCCTCCTCCTTACCCATAAAACCAGAGACCGCCCGTAGGGAAATCAGTCTTTTCTTGTCCCTTTCAGGGACGGACAGGTGGAATCGCCAGGTCCGGACAGCAGTCCGGTATTTTCGGCAGCTGGTGAGGTGCACGGGTTGCTGCCTGGGGGTTTCGTTGCCTCGGATTGCTCCCCGGGTGGTGAGCAGAGAGAGATTTTCCCTCCGTAGCGGTTCGCGTTACGGAGGATGTGGTGAGTCTTCCTTTTGAGATCCAGGAAGCGGGAGCATGCGCAGTCTGGTGGAACGCACGCCTGGGTGTCGTTGCGTTCCACTGAAGATCCGATCGTGCTACTGAGCATGCGCGAGTCGGATCTTCTGGAGGGCGGCAATTTTGAAATTGCTTATAATGCGCTTTGCCTGTCTGACTACTGGAGCTTTCATCAGTACAGTGTAACCGTGTCACCAGCCCCCCCACACGGTTCAGAGGAGGTTAGGATGTCTAGTCCGGTGCCGTCAGAGAATCCGGATAAGGATAAAAGACCTGCTCCAGCTCCCAAAAAAGCCACTTCTAAAGCTAAGCGCAGAGCCCTGTGGTTACGGTCCTGGACGGCTGATTTCGCCTCCAAAGCTGCTCTGTGACTTACCTTTGGAAAAGAAGAAGTTGTTTGGGGCACCTTTGGAAGACCTTATTAAACAGATTTCAGATACTAAGAGAGCCTTACCACAGGATAGAAGACCAAGGTGGAGTCGTAGATATCCATACAGGAATCCGAGGCCTTTTCCCCAATCCGCTGGATCTCAGAATTTTCGTGGGCCCTTTGGAGATAAGAAATTCCAAGACCGGCCGAAAAAGCAGGACAAAAGAAAATTCTGACAAAGTAGGAGGTCGCCTGCAGCACTTCAGTCTCTCCTGGGAACAGACCACGCAAAATCCGTGGATTCGACGGATTATTTCACAGGGTTACAGGATAGAGTTTCTTCATCCTCCGGTCCGCCATTTCCAGATTTCATCTTACCCCTTGGTAACAAAGAATTTGACGCTTTTTTGAGAAAGCATGAAGCTTTTGGAAAAGGGAGTTATAGAGAAGGTCCCTGTTCTCCACAGGTTCCAAGGAGTCTATTCCAGGTTATTTCTGGTGCCGAAGCCGGACGGCTCCCTTCATCCGGTTTTGGACCTAAAGACTGTCAACCGCTGCATCCCCTATCAGCATTTTCGGATGGAGAGTATCGCCTCAGTCACTCAGGTCTTAAAGGAGGGAGATTTGATGGTCACCTTAGACCTGAAGGACGCATATCTTCATGTCCCCATAGCCGAGGCGTCCAGGAAGTTTCTGAGGTTTGCTCTACGGGTCAATCAGAGGGTGCATCATTTTCAATTCAAGGCCCTTCCATTCGGTCTGGCATCTGCCCCAAGAGTTTTCACAAAGATTCTTTGTCCTTTGACTGCTCACCTCAGGGAACAGAATATTTCCATCATTCCTTACCTGGACGATTGGCTGATCATGGCGGCTTCCCGGGAGAAGTTATTACTAGACCTGTCCACAACAATGAAGTTTTTGGAACAACACGGCTGGTTGATAAACAAGCAAAAATCTTGCCTCATCCCTTCTTCCAAGATTCTATTCCTGGGATTTTTTGGTGGACTCAAGATCACTTTGCGTCTATCTTCCATGTCCCAAGCTGATAAAGATAAAACAGGAGATCGCAGCACTTCAAAGGTGTCCAACTTGCTCGGTCAGGAAGGCTATGAGCATCCTGGGTCTGCTAACCCCTTCCATCCCGGCGGTACTTTGGGCAAGGTGTCAGCTTCGTCCCTTGCAGTGGCAGATTCTCTCAAACTCGTCCAAGCAAGAAGAGGACCTGGATTCGTCCTTCACAATAAGTGGCCAGGTCCTATCCCAATTAAATTGGTGGAAACAGTCGACCCATCTCACAAGAGGGCTCTCTTTCCGTCCCAGAAGTTGGATAATTATCACTACAGATGCCTCCGGCCGAGGATGGGGAGCCCATTTGGGTTCCCTTTTTCGAAGAGGAGATTGGGCTCCAGTGGATGCTGTCCGCTCGTCAAATTTCCGAGAGCTGAAGGCAGTTCTTCAGGCTCTCCTGGCCTTCAGGCCCTTCATAGAGGGGCAGGCGGTAAAGATCCAATCGGACAACGCATCGGCCGTCGCCTATGTCAACAAACAAGGTGGGACGCGGATACGGAGTCTTCAGATTCTGTGTGCAGTGATTATGGAGTGGGCCCAACTTCATTTGACGGATATTTCGGCGACTCATATCAGAGGCCGCTACAATATTATCGCAGCCGATTTAAGCAGGTCAAAATGGTCTCAGACGGAGTGGTCCTTGACCCCAAAAACATTCTGCACTTTGGTGGTACGTTTCGGTCTTCCGGAAGTGGATTTGATGGCGACTCGACTAAACCGCAAGGTTCCGGTGTTCGCGTCTCTCAACAGATGGGATTCGCCGCATGTCCTGGACAGTCTTTCCATGGTGTGGAATTTCCGGTTGGCCTACATCTTCCCGCCGGTGGCTCTGATTCCTCGCGTACTGCAGAAGATTTGTCTCGCCAAGGTCTTGGCCATCCTTCCATACTGGCCCAACAGGAGTTGGTTTGTCCTCCTCAGACAGTTGACCGTCTCCTATTGGGAACTGCCGATTTCGTCCCAGCTTCTGGAGAACGTCGTCCTTCCGGATCTTCTTCAGGTGTTCCGTCTGACAGCCTGGCTGTTGCAAGGCTGATTTTGAGTAACCAGGGTCTGGACGAAGATATAGCTAATTTTCTTCTGTCTTCAGTCAGAACTTCAACTTCCAGAATTTATTTCCGGGTATGGACCAAGTTCCTCCTGTGGTGCTCCGCCAAGAATCGTTCGATTTTCCCTCTGTCCATCAACTCCATCCTTCAGTTTTTGCAAGAGGGTCTGGCTTTGGGCCTTAGTGTCTCGACCCTTAAGGGGCAGATCTCGGCCCTTAGTCATTTTTTTCTCTCGGATCTGGCATCTCACATGCTTGTTAGACGTTTTTTTAAGGCCGCCCTTATTCGTCGTCCTCCTAGGAGGTCTGTTTTTCCATCATGGGATCTTTCCCTTGTTCTTCGCGCTCTTTGTTCAGCGCCTTTCGAACCTCTGGAGGAAGTGTCCCTTAAGCTGCTCTCGCTGAAAACGATTTTTCTGGTGGCTATTACCTCGGCTAGGAGAATTGGAGAAATCCAGGCTCTGTCTTCCTCTCCTGAGTTCACCATTTTTCATGAGGATAAGGTTGTTCTCCATGTCAAACACTCATTTCTCCCTAAGGTAATTTCCAGGTCCAGTCTCAATCAGCCCTTGATTCTGCCCACTTTTTTTTCTGTGTCCTTCCTCTCCTGAAGAGTCTGCATGGCACACATTGGACGTCAAAAGGGCTTTGGAGATTTATATTGCTCGTACCTCCTCCATCCGTACCTCGGACCATCTGTTTGTAAATTTTTTCGGGCATTCGGCCGGGAGAGCAGCTTCGAAATCATCCATTTCCAGATGGCTGGTGGACGCCATCCGTATGGCATACCAGGCCAATAACCTCACTCTGCAATGGCCCATCAGGGCCCATTCCACGAGGGCCATGGCAACCTCCTGGGCAGAAAAGGCAGCAGCTTCACCTGAGGACATCTGTAAACAGCTACCTGGTCCTCATTCTCCACCTTCGTTCATCATTATCGGCTAGACATCTCCTCCTCTGCGGCGGATTTTGGGCGTAAGGTGCTCCAGGCGGTGGTTTCCTGATGTTTTTCCCTCCCAGTTCCGGGATCTTGCTACATCCCACTGGTACTGCCACTGTATGCCAGGAAAAATGGAAATTTTTTACTTACCGTAAATTCCTTTTTCCTTAATACAGTGGCAGTACAGGTTTCCCTCCCCTGTTTTGGTGGAATAAATTTATTTTTTGGCAAGCATTTTTCTGTGTATGTCTTGTTATTTACTGATTTCCCTACGGGCGGTCTCTGGTTTTATGGGTAAGGAGGAGGGGCTCCAGGGAATTTAACTCCTTATTCTCTTTAGATTCTACTTGTCCCTAAGGAAAGAACATTACCCACTGGTACTGCCACTGTATTAAGGAAAAAGGAATTTACGGTAAGTAAAAGATTTCCATTTTTTTCAGACTATTCTCTGTAAACTCTAGAAAGGGTTGTGTGTGAAAATCCCAGTAGATGAGCAGTTTCTGAAATACTCAGACCAGCCTGTCTGGCACCAACAATCATGCTATGTTCAAAGTCACTGAAATCCCCTTTCTTCCCCAGTCTGGTGCTTTATTTGAAATTCAGCAAGTTGTCTTGACCACGTCTAACATGCCTTAATGCATTGAGTTGCTGCCATGTGATTGGGGTTGGTTCACTAAACAAAAAGACAACCCAGATATTCTGGACGCAATGTCAGAAACATGGAACTCCAAACTGGCCTATTCCCTCCTGTTCCCTTGATTCTAATAGTCCTCTGGTAGGTCAAGCTCAAACAAGACCAAGTGATCTTAATCACTCTATCTTGACCTGGTTTACAGAGATTATTCTACTGTCCAATGGACAGTACTAGATACTGCCACACAGACCTTTTGCACAAGAATGGGAAGCCAAAAAACAGGATCAGGGGGATTCGGTTCACTGCTTGCTTGCTGAACCGGAGGTATTAGAAGAACAAGGTGTGAGATGCAAAAGTCATAAAAATGCTGCTATAGACCAGATCTGCAAAGCATCAACATGGGCCAATGTATAAGATGCTGTAAGCTAGACATTCTGGCCACAGCAGAAGCAGCTTTTGGTCCTAACATCCTTCAAGCAGCTATTTTGGCTACCCAACCAACACATGACATGTTACATCCCTAGGTGTATATTTCCCTCCCCATTATTATTAAACTCTTTTTACATCTACCTATTTGTGTCCGTCTCATTACTACACAAGGTATTGAAGGGTTGTGCTTCCTCTTTATAGGCTTGGTAGGAGAGGTTTCAGCTTGACACTTGACTTATACAACTTAACAGTATATGACCCTAAGTTTGGCTGCCGCATGGACCAAGGAAAAATTTTTATGGTAAAAATGTCCCTTTTTTTTCATTTTTGCAAGATAATCTTTGTGTTCTCAAGAGATGGGAGTTCTGGCATCTTAGATCTTGTGCATTTGCACACTCTGCTCGCTTTTGCAACTGATACAATTTTTTTCTTGTAGTAGTCTGTTTAAAGATCTAGCAAGTTGTGTTGCCTTGCCTTCCCAAGCTTTTCCCCTAAATAATTCAATGGAGTTATGTCTGCTATTTTGCTTCGTCTGTTTCTCCCGTTGCCTGCTCTCAGATATGGTGAAGCTGTTTGCCCAGCCCAAGTAAGCCCCTGGTAACTCCACTCACCTTTGTGTGATATTTTGGCGCTTTTCTTTTTTTTTTACCAGTTTATCAGACCCTTGACCTGTGGATTACCAACAAACAAAGAATGCTCCCAAGAAACCCATGACTAAGACCATGAAACATAAAATTCTATGACAGATTCAGCCCATCTAGTCTGCACGTTTTACCTGCAGTAAAGATTCAAACTTTATTCAGTCCTTGATCTTGACCTTGATGCCTATGACATCCATGTTCAAATTCACTTACTGTATTAATCACTACCACTTACATTACATCAAAGCAGCCGACCCTCTGGTTTTTAGACCTGGTTTATAAATACATTTCCCTTGAAATACATTTCCCTCCCGTAGTTTGTTAAATACTTTTATGTATTTAAATGTTTCTGTTGTGGGACATGCAAGGAAGCCTTGTGGAAATGACAGGCTGTGAGAGGCAGGGGCCTGCACTCAAAGCTCATACTGGCCCTGAAAATTTCAGATTACAGCACTGGGCGGGGGTGCGGCACAGATACGACAAACAAACTCTTCTTCTTTGACATAGAAAGATGCAGCCCTCTGGTTAACCCGTAAGGAGTATCCTTAGGTAGCCAAGCTACAGAAAGGTAACCTTGCCCCTTAAGCATGCCTCCCATTTTGCAGATATGTGGATCAGTTAAAGTGTCAGAATGTTAGACAGAACTAACACTCCCTGTAACATGCAGAAGAACAGTCTGGCTTCAGGCATGGTCAGCAGATTCACATTTCTAGGGTGTGACTTTGTTTTTGTTGGTGGCTTCTGCTTTGGGGTTGAACTAGAAGCCCCCTGTATAAAACTACAGAAGACAAGTTCTGGTTGTCTCAGAAGCATTAACTTCCAATACCAAGGCAGAATATTTCAGTGGATTGTCACTGTGAAAACCAGAGCAGTTAGAAGTGCTCTATGGATAAGCCTTATTTATTTTGAAACCACGCAGGGGTTATGGCAGAGGTTCTGGCAAATCCAGTGTCAGACTCAAACACCATTTGGGGGCTAGTAGGAAGTTGCCTTTTCTTGTTCCTGGAACAATAGAGACAAATAATAGACGCTTGGGCCCTATATATAGTTCAACAGACATTTGGGCAACAAACCAGAGCTTGCTGCACATGCCCCTTGTTTTGTTGTCTCAGTCAGCAGGGCTCTTCTTTAAAATGCAAACAAGAGCTTTTTTCACATTTGGTCCAAAGCCCTTCACATTTTCACATAGGTCCTAGTCGTATTTGTTACGTTTTTGAGCCAAGAGGGTAGTACCTCTGTATGACTGGCTGTTGGTGATTGATCCTTAGTAAATATGTGGACTGGATTTAGTTGCTTCTTTAAAGACTGGGCCAGATATTAAAATGGGAAAAGTTGTCATTATTATATTTATGTGACACTTATACCCAACAAACATGAAAAGATGGACATCATGGAAAAGGGAGGGGAAAGTTGCTGTATGGGCCATTTTGTGTACATGTAAATTTCAGGTGTTATTGACAGGTGTGATCCGCAGTATGGGGGCTGCTCTTTCACATTGCCGGTCAACATGTAAAATGCGAATGCAACCATGAATAACCTAAAATCACACTCACAATCAGCTTAAAGGGACAGTTTTTAGTGTGTGACACCACTACCACCAAAGAAGAAACCATATTAACGTTCTTTGTGAGTCCAGCAGTTGTTTTGCTAACCTCAACTCATTACCTATCGTAGCCTCTACCCGAGCCTGCACACTACTGGGATCGTCGAAGTCCTGGGTCTCCTGCATTTGTCTCAACCCTTGGGTAGGTGTCTCTAGGTGAAAAACACCTGTAAAAATACATATGATGGCTACAGTGTCCCTTTAACATTTTCTGCAGAAGGAAGTATAGAGTGGCTTTGTTCACATTAACAGCAGATGCCGCAGTAAAGCTTCTGTGAGCTGCTGGCTTCTAGTTGTGCTTTCCTTTTAGCAAGGCTAAGATGTTGGAAGCCCTGCTCGACTAAAAATTCCATTGTACTCTGCGTGGGCATTACAGGAATTTAAGCCCCCAAACACAAAATATTCTACCACTGTGTGAAAAAATAAACTTTTGAGTCGTTAACACTTTGACTGCCACAGGTTTGCTGTACACTCATGGTAATTTAGGAATAATGATGAACTAGGAATAATTGGCAAAAGTTAAACTTGGTTACAAGAAAACATGTTCTCAAGGTTTCAGTTTTAAATTAAGCCTGCCTATTATGCCCAAGTATGTATTAAATGTATCAGCTCATTTAAAAACAGCAGAGTATAAATGTGAAATTGTCGTGTGTGTAATAAGAATGTTTTCACTTGACCAAAATAAGATATATTTTAGACAGAATTGGGATTCATGTTTTATCATGTGTTGCAACCTGTCAGTTGTATTATATGATTCTAAAACCAACTCTCATGAAATACCTAATGTGATTGCACTTTTGATATATTTGAAATACACATCGGTTACATTTATATAAACCTTAAATGCATTTTTGGCTTCACAGTTGGTACTTACCGTAATAGGATGGTGGAACACTTCATTTTCCTCATTTGACTATGTATTATAAAGATCCAACACCGCAAGAAGGGGCCAAGTAAAAATGGTGGGATGACTTTTAAGGAACCCCCACATATTTACTATACGTTATGCAGGTCAAGTTTGGTCAATGTACCAGAAGAAGCTCACTGGTGGTGGCCATTAATAATCTATGGTGTATCAGAGAGATGAAGTAAAATGGTAAGTCAATATAGTACCTTAATAGTTATTGAAATGTTTTATAAAACAATCATTTAAGGAGTATTTTAATACATGTTCAGCTCTCCTCTAATGAATCTACTAATAGCAGAAATTCCAGTGGTTATATTAGAATGATATATTATTTGATAATTGTACAATGCATAGCATATTATCAGGTATGTATTGTATGTCAGTATGTATGCAGATGTGGCTGGGACCATTTCAGATCCTGGTTCATCACTCCATGATCCTTGAGGAACCCTGCCACACTTGTGACAATTTGTGCTCTTTAAAACTTCAATATTAGTGAACTTGCCACATTAAACAGTGTTTCAGCGTGGTAGAAACACTCATGTCTGATGCATGTATTGCTGTGTAATATAGAAGCGCATCCAATCATATGATACTGGGACCCGCAGTCATCTGATACAAATGCAGAAGTCATCTGACATCAATGGAAAAACACAGTCATATGATTTTGTGAATATCATCTGACAGTGAAACAGTCATACAGTTAAGTCCATGTAACAAGACAGAAAGGAAACGAGACAGATGTGCTAGATGTACATATGTTCGCCTATAGTGTGAAGCAGCCATCACACCTGATCATTTGAAAATAATTTCTTAGGAGATATTTGACGCAAGATCAATGGGCGGTGCTGTCTGTAGTTACCTTCAGCTACACAGTACTTTGGAATATTCTATTGAAGCAGATCAAGTGTTTCTTTAGCACAGGATATTCTAAAAATATATTAAGAACCATGTTGGTTTGAGAATGTCCTGAAATCCCTTTCTTTTAAACTAGTGTGACGTCCCATTATGTTTTTTTACTGTACTTACCAGCATCCTTTGCTATGTATCTTCCTTATTTTTACAAGTTTATAACATTATTGGGGGTTTAAAGAAACCTGTTCTGGCTCAAGATTTAAATGTGGTACTTAACTCAAAATGTAATCTAGAACATTGCCTTTACCTGCTATGATGATGGTACTTTGTGCCATGGTTGCCATATAACTAATCCCACATATTTGTAGCCAGGTTGTAGCATTCCTGTCTCCAGGAAAGGCCCAGCTTTAATGCTCTTCCCAGTACTTACATGATCCCAACAGTTTGCTTGCCGTGGAGGCTGACTCAGTAATGGGATTATGATTTACTAAACCGGGCAAAGGTTTTAATTTAGAGACTTAACCCCTTCAATGCCAAACAATGAACGGTACAATATATCTCGACTTTATTATCTTAAATGCACAGTTGCTTGTAGTTTAGATTCATACAACCATTTACACATAAAAACACATACATTGGTAGGACTGATGCGGACTAATTGGTGTGCTAAGGCAATATAATCATCAAAATAGTGTTTCTTAAAGCATGTGACACACCAGCCTAATGCCACATTGTCTCACAGCTCACATCCTTTTGCAGTCTGGGTACCACTGTAGATACTGTATCCTCCCTGAACGCAATCTGGTTTAAAATGCATGGTGTAAATACAGTTATAGAAAAATTAAAAAGATTTATTCTGTAAAAGGGTGTTAAGAAGTGACTTCGCAATAGGATGAACACATCAGCCGTTCTTCACAGGCTACATATACAATGCACATGTTGCAGATCGGCACATGTAAAGTGCTCGCTCCCCCTACAGTATATGGGATGTAAATCTCACAGAAGGCAATCAATTATTTGGTTATACATTCCACACAATGAAAGCCAACATTTACTCATGCTGGTCAGAAACACACAAAATCTCAATATGTGCCCTAGCTGATGGGTTACACTACTTAAATGTCACTAAATGTCACTAATTCGACTGCACATTACCCGGGGTCAGCTCATCGCTTCTTCCACAAGAAACTTGCAACTGCTTTTGTGGATAAGTCCCAAAATGGTTGACATATCTTTAACCAGCTTTCAAGAAGATGCCAAACTTATTACTGTGTTCTTTTTACAAAATAGCCTGGCTTTCTTACAGGTGCTTCATGGTTCCGGGCCAATATCTTTAAAAAAAAAATGTCTATTTTTAATACGTATAAGACTTTACTGTGCTGCCAAACCTTGCGGCGGCTGTATTACTTGCACGCTGATAGCATTTAGAATATCCTTTTCTGTTACACAAAATACCACCAAACCAGGCAACATCAGCAGCTGTAAAGGTGATTGTCTGAATTATGTGGTGCCAACACATTTTTAACGTGCCTTTTTTTGGTCAATGGATTCCTGAGGTTGGGAATACTGATTTTGTGACTGCATTTCTCTCCTAAAATTTCTAATTTGGCAATAACCACAAGGAAAGCTTGGGAATATTCTTAAATGGACACTGTGGGTTCCATATGCTTCAGGTCACCATCATTTGTAGAATCAATAAACTTGGGACTGGATAATGACCACAGTGAACTACATGAAAATGTCATATATTAAGGTGCAAACAAGTCCTCATTGTGATTTTACTCCATGTAATGTAATTGCTGTCTGAGATCCTCTTTGATAACAGAAAAATGAGCGTGTTGACAAGAGCCAGATTATTAGGAAGTTTTGGTTTCCATATCAGTTTCTTAAACAGAGATATACTTGTGGCGTCACAAGGATTTTCCCGGCCTTAGTTTTAACCCTTTTTATTGGGTCAATCGCCGATAGCGAGGAAAGGTGTCACTGGCTACATGGTTGGATTGAACTGCGTGAGCCATCCAGTTTTAGGAAATGAAATTCAAATCTCTCTTGCAAAAACTCTACTAAGATTTCAAGACAAGTCCGCCTGATCACCCTGCTGGTAACAACGGACCAGGAGGGTTAATTAGTTAATCAGGCCAGCGTCCCACAGCAGAATCTCTTAATCACATTGGGGATGTGAAATTTCATCCGTGCAGACTAAGCTTTGTGTGCAAATCTGCAGGAGCAGTTCTGGCTTTTCCGGGGTCAAATTCTCAAGAGCTCCTTTAAATGGGGTCTTTGTTTTCCTTGCTCTATGATATGATCATGAGGAACCAGAGACTGCAGGGGAGGGGCTGGAATAGGGAGGCACATTGGGCACCATATTTAACCACTTCTGTTTCCTCTTACCTTTCCAACTTCTTGAAATGCCCTATCTACCTGGGGAACTCTTTAAATATTAAACCTTTAATAGCCAATCATGTTGACTCTGTGGCTCTGATATCGATCTTCAAGGTCACCTTGACTTGTCATTATTTAAAGATATACTCAATAGTCACCTGCATTCAACCACAACATACTGGTAGCAAAATCACCACACAAGGTTTGCGTGTGTCACTAATCTTTCTCTTCACTTCTTTCTTTGAATTAATAAAAGGGCTTTTACTCTGCTATATTGAGCCAAATACAGCAGCTATAAATATGGGTGCATAATGAAACTGTAATCTGATTTAGATTGAATTTACATGTACAATTTTTTTTAGGGCCGATACATTTGGAAAAAACTGTACATCTTGTTTGGGGTTAAAAAAACTATAGTATACTTTTGAAATCATGACTCAGAAAGGTGAAGAAAACTATCATTTAACATTTACCCAGATTCAACACATATTATTAATGTATGTGGGCTAGACACGTCTTTTTAATTCACAAAATTAAATTACCCATGTCTTTTTGTGCCCGACAGGGCGATACTTTTACTAATCCTTTCACTCTTTTCTCTTAACCAGACTAGCACATCATTCGGGACGTCTGTCCCGAATGGAGAATGCATTGGAAGCATGTGATTGCATTCCAATAGTGGAACATTATTGTGGTTCGGAAGTACAGGAATACCGAAGCAAACACAATCTGCTGTGACTGATTCCTTTATTCCCTGATAGAAGTTCTTGCTAACGGTTCCCTAAAAAAATGTGGTTTCTACCCATTTTATCCATGTTTTCACCAAGCTGCCATGTGTAGAATATACATAAATGTTTGCTGCCAGAGTTTCATCACCTCTGCTTTAAGCTAGGGTTTGACTGCGCCCAAGCACCCCTGTTACCAAGGCTCACACAGTACAGATTCTTCAAACAATGCTCACTTCTTCAGATGGGGATGGGAAGTGTCACTACTCTACAGTTATAGCGCAAGGTGCTCCGAAGATAGTCTGTATGCAAGACAAGAACGGGTGTTAGTGTACAGTGTTAGAGTGTGTGCATGTGTGTTAGTGTACAGTGTTAGAGTGTGTGGATGTGTGTTAGTTTGTAGTGTTAGAGTGAGAGAGTGTGTGTGAAATCCTGCACACAGCTGCCAGTAACCCTAGTGTCACCCCCATCCTTTGGCTAGAAACAATGATAATAAAAATAACCATAACTCCTGAAGGTATTTGACTTAATTTTTTAATATATATTTTTGTATAAGTTTTGCGCACAGTTAAAAGAATGACAAGTACTAGATAAGATAAAAAGCATATTTACATAAATAACAAAGATGCAGTTACATATATTGAGAGAGGGAAGACAAACAAAACCATTTTCTCTAACTGAATAAACACTGATGGAGGAAGGGGTAATTATTATTATACACTGGGGTTAACTTGGGCATAGGACAAAGCATCAAAGAGTAAACCCCAAATGGGTTAATAGGTTTCTGTCCCTCTTCATATCAAAACCTGAAATTAAAAAAAAAATGGTTAACATCAAATTCCACCGAGACATTATTGGTTTAAAAACACCTATCTCCACCACCTCTGTCCAAAACAAAAATATATATATAGATAATTATATATATTTTTATATTTACATATTTCCTTTACTGTTTCCATTTTTTCATCCTGACAAACATACTTTACAGTAGCCATAATATGTCATGTAAGGGAAAACTTCAGCTGTAAACACGCAAATGCTGAAAATGGCTACCTTACGGAATTTAAGAACAAGTACTATGAAAATGTTTCTTACTTATGTGCAGTCATGTATATCATAACATGGCAGTAGCACAGTTTTTGATATCTGTATTACTTCACCCTTTATTGTTTGAGGCCAGTATAGAACATGATAGAAAAATGATCTTGATGCTGACATATCTGGGCAATTCCCATGTAAATTAGCTTAGCGGACTGCTCATCGCTCTCCATATGCGAGCTAGGAGCCATGTACCGGGACATAGTTAGCGCTCAGTGTATGTGGAAAGGGGCATTCACTCGATAATAATTGTGCCCATATTCTAGACACACAAAAAAGATACTGTACTAGCTTTTGTGAACCTTTTTGGGGTTTGGGCACCTGCTTCTTTTGCCTAACATTAATGAGAGCCTCTGAAATGTTTCTGAATTTCTCTTCCCTTAAGATCTTATTTCTTGTAGTATATACATGACTGCACAATAAGTGGACCATCTGACTACTGTCTCTGTAGACCTGAAACTGTATTTGTCACAGCCAAGTATTTATAATAAACATGTGGTTGTCACTTCAGAATAAACAACAGCACAATTTCATGATGAAGACGTGAAAACCGCCATCTTGCTCTTTTCAAGAGAGGTACATGAGCATCACACAATACTGTGGATGAATACCAAAGCCAATTGTTGGCTACCTTAGAGCACCCAACAGTTATTCATTTGACACTGATGCCATATTGCTCTCACCAGTACAATTAGTGGAGTGCATAATGTCAGTGCTACGACAGGAATAACCATTTATCTTCTTGTTCTCATATGTCAGGAATAATTAGATGCAGCTTTGTTTGATCAGCTTCCATGCCAAAGGAATGTGATTAAAATAAAAAAAAACTGCATCATGTTTTCCTTCATAAGCAACTATGCATTTTACTACAGTGTGGACAAGTCAACATGATGAATTCAATTCCAAACAATGTTAAATTGATTAGTGATGTTTGAACTATCCCTTATATCAAACAAGTTAGCTGACCAGGTAAACTGGGTAAGGATGTCAATGTACTAGAAGTGACTTTCAGAGGTGCATCTGCCTTCAGCAGCCAGTGATTATGCATAGTCAAATCTCTGCTGACTTTCCTGCACACCCGAACAAAGCCACTACCAAAGCAGATATTGCATCTTCCTGCCTTGTTTAGAAGTCCATAAACCGTGTATAATCTGTATTCCCTTCCCCCATCCCTTCATTAACCAGCTATGCTACCCCCATCATTTTTACACTGGAGTTTTATCAGAAAAAGGGCCCATGTTTCCCAGTCACCGTCTTTCCCATGGGCCTGCAGAAAACGACTATAGTTTCCTGGTGCTCTTGGAATCCGGATTCTACCTGGGATTTGAGCTGTGGGAGGACCAAGTCGGAGCTTGTTTTTCTCCGAGAGATGTCCCTCCTTTGTTTACTTCTCTGTTTGCTTCATGGTCTTGATAAAGTAGTGTAGACGGGCTGTTCCCAGTGTGTGGGACTATGCGACTGAGCCACACTAGGAGGATCAGAGATTGCAGTATAGAGAGGACGTTGGGGGGGACCCATGTAGGAGAAAGCTGAGTACAAGCTGGAGGCTTGGCTGGAATGGCTGTAATAAGAACTTGAAGGCTGGTGGTCTGAGTATTCGAACTGAGGCCTGGAAATTGAAGGAAATGCTGAGCCATAATGTGGCAAGCCCAAAGAGGTGTAGGTCAGCTGAGATGTGGAAGGCTGCTCAGTATAGTGGCTTGTGCTTGAGCCTTCTGTCTTCACCTGAGCTTTGGAGTCTGCCACGGCTGAAGGGTGTTGCTTTGTTAGAGCCCAAGCAGAAGGGCCAGCAGCCAGAGCTCCGGTAAGACCATAGCTTGAAGTGTAGCCTCCAATGTGACTTGGGTGAGCAGCATGGCCATTGGGTGGGAGATATTGGTCAAACTCATTGACATCAAATGGCTCCATGTTGGACATGACATCATGGCTGATTTCTCCTATATCCACGTTTCCAAAATCAATATGGGGTTTCCCTCCTTCCGCCATGGAGCGAGATCCATCCCTCTTACTATCAGCCTTTCCTGTCTGAAGCTCTGTCTTCGGTGTTGTTGGAGGAGTTGGAGGTCCATGGCTTTGACCTAGAGTGGAAAGGCATAAGGTAAGATGAAAAACATGGAGCAATACAGTAGAAAAGTGGTGTTAAGTACTAAGAAACATGCATGCCAATTGAATAAGACTTGTGTACTATGCAGCATAGATGTAGCCAGAAAGAGGGAACTTTTAAAAAAATATCAAATTCCCAGTATTGCCATTTTCAAAATGCCATAAATAATTTCATAACTTTGTTTTGTTATTTGCTTTTGATTTATTTGTAGCGTGTTATTCCATGTAGCGTCTCTAATACGTACCTGTAGAGTGCTCCGAATTTCCATCAGACATTGGGGAACCGTGTCTGTGGTCAAGGTGTGAGTTTTTGTAATGTGCTTGTATGGACGTTGCACCCCCCTCTGTCTCAGAAGACCCATCACCCTCTCCAGGTGCAGGCTTCCCATTTTTTCTTCTGCGAGGCTGGTACTTATAGTCTGGATGGTCCTTCTTGTGCTGCATTCGTAATCTCTCAGCCTCTTCTATAAAGGGCCTTTTGTCATTCTCATTGAGCAACCTGTGGGGAGAAAAAAACAGACAGTTTGATCACAGTTCAGAAATATAATAGAGAGAGAAAGTATACCTTTATAAGAGTAGTGGGAGTTCCTGAGTTTTCTCCTTTTTCTAATTTCAATCTGATTCATATATCAAAGTAAATTACTGGTCATCTGGATACTAACCTGAGTTGGTTATATGATTGTGGTTTTAATTATACAATGTATTTTAGTGTTAAATGGAAGGTCATTATCACTACTACTACGTTTTAAGTAACAATACTTGTTTCCAATAAACAAGTAAAGCAAATGTTGTTTAAGGATTCTTACCTCCACAATTTGCCCAGAGTCTTGCTTAGTTCTGCATTGTGTAGATGTGGGTACTGGTCAGCCAACTTTCTTCGTGCAGCTTGTGCCCATACCATAAATGCATTCATAGGCCTTTTAACATGTGGTTTGGACTTACTGCCACCGTTTACTCTCACAGGCATTGGCACTAACGTCCAGTCGTAGCCACTAAGGACCTGGGAAACTGCTTCTCGAATGCATACTGGAAACCTCTCATCCTCTGAATCTTGCTCCTTTTTCACCTTTCCTTCCTCATCATCATCTGGGCTGGAATGGGCATGAGGTGGCATTGGGTCAGGAGTCAGAGATGTGTCTTCTGATCCTACAGGGCTCATCTCAACCTCAGACAGGCTTTGATCATCACTCATGTTGTCTGGATTTAAACCTGGAATGGGAAAACAAAGTCAGTGCCACTTATATCAGGTTAACATTTTGAGCATGACATGGGTAATAGAATTACCTTGGAAGTCATATATTTGTTTTTTTTAGAAGCTTAAAATTAAGTGTACCCTCGTCTAATGCTGTTATATGTAGCAGCATTTTTTTAAGGTGCCATATTTAAATATCAAGCATTGGAAATAACACATATTACTTGGTCTTCAAAAACATTAAGACGAGAGTTCCCTCCCCCAAAAAAGACACAACACTTTGTTACACCCAGTACCTAGGCTGTTAACACTAATACTTTTCCTCCAAACATACGTAATTAGGATCCTCACAGCAGCAAATTTATAAAGAGACTAATACTGTTTCAATGTGTTAAAAAGGGTTGGAGAGTTTGAAATAATAATATAAAATAATAACATTTTTGTACAAATGTTTAAAAATGAAAATAAACTATTTGACTTAATACCGGTAATTACTTTTCATGAAACAAGTACACTTTATGGTGTCCATGTGTAACACGAAATATCTAAAATAGCCTAGTTTTATTCCTCCTGATTGCCCATATACATGACGTTGATGGCAAATCAGAAGGGAATTTGTCCTTCTCGCAAAAGGTGCGGCACTGCCAAAAGCAAACTGATCACTGAAATGGACTCAATTACTTTTATATAAATATAGTTAATGGCTCTTTCCCCCTGCAGTAAATATTACATTTATGATATAGTGTGAAAATGTAGTTTAAAAACTGCAATTTAAACAATGGAAAACTTTAAATACATAAAAAACTAACATTTTATTACACAGATTTTTAGAACTCTAAATAAGTTTTATAAACGACCAAAGGAAGAGATATAAAAATTGTTCTGTATGCACGGGTTGTAGTGGGATTGTGAAACATCAATTCATTATTCCTATACTTAAATCTGGGAACTCTCAGAGCTTAGCCCTGATTCCCAAGCTTTTTAGACCTTTCTAATGGTGAAATTGCGCAGTCACACAGTCCAGAGGTAAGTTTTTAATTCTTTAATGATATTTTAGCACCCTAATTAATGTTTTCCTTACTGGCATATCTCAGTTGGAATATCCCCTTTTTTAATATAGGTCACACAATTCACTATATATTTACCCCTTGAGAAGTAATGCTTTTCATAAGAAGTCCTACTAGAAACTTTTGGTTGCCTCTGTTAGCCTGTCCCTTAAAGTGTTTGTCAGACTATTAAACAGCTAAAACTTTAAGTCTCGGTATCAGCTCAATCCTCATATTCCTAGGTTATGCTAACACTATCTGATGGACTTAAGAAAATTACTTAGTCCTAGACTCCTAATTATGTACTTCAAGAGGAGAAAAAAAAATAAAGAAACAATATAAACATGTTAAAAAAGTTTACTGGCAAATTTCTACATTAATTAAATGCAAAATGGGCTGTCAGTCCTAAACTTGGAATATTATATGTATGTTTAGGAAATAAATTACAGTTGGTCAATTGTAAATCTGACCTTATGGCCAAATGGTAAGATGCTGTCATAACAAATATGACTGCATATGGACAAACTGACTTACTAAGAGTGAATAAACAATGTTAAATCACTGATTATTTGAAAAGAAAACTTTTTTTTAAAAAATAAAATATAGTTATGTTTCTTAACTGAATTTATGTCTTTAAATGATGTTTTGTAGTGTTTAATAAATAACAGTATTTGTCTGTGCGGGACAAGCGATATATATCAGCTCTCTGTGGCTTGGCTTGAGAAAACCCACGGCCAATGGAGGTACTTCAAATCATGAAGACCAGCAAGTGCAAATTAGTGTCTACCATCTATACACTTTGGTGCTAAAACCTGGTATTAGCGCCCCAATTATGGGATTTTTATTCAAATTCTAATTGTTGGAAAGGATTTGCTTGAGCAACATTACTGACTACAACCACATACAGTCACCTAAGTCCTTATTGTTGATCCCACAGACACTGACATTAAGCAACGCTAGTTTACTTGTATAAATCATTGCTGTGCCTCAATATACAAACTGATGAATATATAAGTCTTTTTTTTTTTTTTTAAGTATTTTATCCAAGGTGAAAAGGGTTCTCAGATGCTAATGGGAAAGATGGTAGCACTATACTATTAGTTTTAGGAGGTGAAAAGCTTTAACCACAGAAGTATTTTCAATTGACCCAAGAAAAATAATACAAATAACAAAAATTAAATAAAAATATTCAAATTAATTAGAAATGTAAAATACAGCAACACATATAATAATGTCAGAATCCGATTTAAATAGAAAATCTCTTTAAAAAAACCAAAAGAAAACAAAATGGAAACAAAATTGTTTTCTTATATATCTCTGTGGGAAGAATGCAAAAGATCTCGGTAGCTATCAATGAAGTTTGTTTAATTGTGTGCATGGGATTTTAATAATTCACCTTTATGCTGAGATGTTACTTTTTACCCATTGCTTGTTCAGTTCAGAATAGAAAAACAAAGAGAGTCCCTTCATTAAATATAAGTTTAACAACATCAGCTTATGCACCAGTCTAAATACAGAACACCTCGCTGACTGTTTTACAAGATTATAAATGCGTCTTTCAAATTAAGATTTAGTTACCAAAAATACATTTGTGTTCCATTTTTCAAAAACAAATGAAAATAATAGGAAATGTGCTAACAACTTGTTTAATTAAATATTCTAAAACCATGTTATGAACTTCTGGGATTGAACAGCATATTGTACAGGAATGGTAGAAAAATAGAAGGGTTTGGTATGATATCCATTCCCATTTACGCATTAATAAGATAACAACAAGCACAATTAACTAGTGAGTGTTGTGTGTCCATAGATTGTGACCTATATAGGAGATACACATGTAAACTGTAGTCACTGTTTAAACTACAGGGTAATGCCATTTAGACTGTTGTCTATGGCCAATTTAAAAAAGTCCAACATCTGCAGTGTTGATAAAGAAAATATATACTGTATATATAATATATATGTGTGTGTGTGTAAAAAACGATACATTTAGAATAAAACACAAATTAACATGAATACTGTGAACCATGTTTATCCATTGAAAAGGGTAAATGAATTTAATTATTGTTAATATACCAAAAAATATAAAAAAAGATAAAAATTGATGAATAATAAAATGCAATAAAGGAATAAAAAAAGAAAGATAAGTGAAAGAAATTTGAAATATATGAGAGAACAGAAGGGGAGGTTAATATAGAGTTGTCAATTAGGAGAGGAGAAAGAGCTGAGCTGGCACTTAAAGAGTATATAACTAGATATTTGATGAAAAGATTCTAAAAAGAAAATGGTAAAAGACAAAGTCAGAATAAAACAAAAACAAAAAGTGAGTGGATAGGCAAAAGAAAAAAAAACAATACAGAGAGAAATATTAGAGAGTATAATATCCATTTATAATTCAGATGTGAAAATATAGTTAACTGTATGGTAGCCAATAAAGCTAAAAAAAAGAATACAAAATAATTTGGTTAAAAGAAGATGGCAAATCAGAAATCAGATTTAGCATACCAAAAATGTTCTGGTGAAGTTACATATTACAAATTGCAGAGAAATGGGGATAAAAAGAGAGACTGGAAAAATGGAAATGCAGGACGTACCTATTGAGTCTTGGTGGTAGGAGGTGAGCTGGCTCACTGCTGTGTCAGTAATAGAGCCTCTGTTCTCGTATCTGAATGATGCTCTGTTCGCTGCCCTGATCACTTCTCCCCATGCCTTTAAGGCGAAGCTTTTCTCAAACAAACTACATCTCATCCACCGCCCATCTGATTGGCTGCCACAGATGGAGGGGGTGGAAATTAAGAGCGAAACGTACCTATTTCTGCCAACTGAACAAAAACAAAAAACACAAGACCCCCCTCTTTCTAAAACAGAATTTAAACCCCATTTGCTGATTTTTGGTGTTGCCGAAATTTTTTTTAATTTTTAGAAAATACCGTGCTTAATCAATGATGTTTAGGTAGTCACGCAACTACATTTGACAAAATATACAATATACTGCTTTTTCCAGCTCTGTTCTGAGAAGTTTTACCCACTGGTATTCCAGAACATTACCTCTCTTCAATCTTCAGTTAACCCATAGACCTCTATCAGTCAAAATAAACTCAAATCCTTCCTGCTATTAAAATGGAGATTTATCCAGCTGTATCTTGAGCTAATGTACATTCTTTCGGACACATACACCATGCCTCGGTCACGCAAAATCACTTTACATATACACACACATATATGTATATTCATCTCATACCCACTCTACTATTCCTCCACTATTAAGTCCATTCTTCGTCCATTTGGAAATGAATAATTTCCATTACTAGATATCACTCATACAGTGTTGAGCCAGCACACCCAGCACCCACAACTAATCCAGAACTTCAACTCTCACTGACACAGCATCTCATTCATTGATTTCTAATCCAGACCTGAATCTCTTACTTTCTAATCCTCAGATTTTACACGCTGGTATAGTACAATGAAGTCTTGTAATAATAAAAAAAACATACATTAACACACACCACTGAACATAGATATCTATATAACCGTTCAAACTGTTTCCCTGCTTAGCTCACCTTGAAAGCCAGTTAAAGAACTGATATATTTAATTAATGGCATATTGTATTTTACTGATATTCGTGAATAGCGGCCTTGTGCAACTGCTACTCTTTGTTTAGTTATACTATCCTCATATTCCTCTTTATGTACAAACGAGCCCTCTTATTAATCGACTCTCAGAAATATTTCTTTTATAATTTTTACGCTATCCATTGTCGATTCTAAAAAACCATTAGAGTGCCTCCAATCATCCCTAAGTTACTCAGTAGCAACACTGTGAACATGATAGTATTTTAAGATGAAAGGCAACCCAAGTGATCATTAGTGGAGATGTCTGATGAAGAACTGAATTATTTTTCTTTACAGTGCTGTATATATTAAAGTAGTGTAGCGCTGAAGAGAACTGGACTTTGTGCCACATTGTTCCAATAAAGTTTGTCTGCAGACCTGAAGGCCATGTAGTATTTTAGTTACATTCTCTACTCAAATACCACACTAAGTAGATTGTTTATGGCAATGCAAATGAAGGCCTGCATATTAGCCATTTTATGCTTTTTAGCTGTGTTATCTTATCTACCGTCACTCACTCATCACTTTGCCTTGTGAAAAAAATAGAATGGCTCAGTCTTAATCACACAGACGGCAAGTCTATGAAAGTCTATGGATAAAAGAATTTCATTAGCATGGCCATAAAGAATCAGCTTATTGTGAGGTTGGAAGAGGGAAAGTAACCCAGAATATTATATGATCGAAAACAATGACAGCCTCCATGTTCATAAAAATTTTAGGAAAATGAAATAAAACCAAATCTTGTCAATGCTAACCCACATTACTGATTTTTTATGATCAAGGTGAAAAACATAGCCTTTATAATTTAGGCAGGAGAATTTCATGTAAAACTAGACAAAAGCCCATGGCTCACTTCCAAAACTATGTTATAAAATGTAGCTTTTACGCTAATCATTAAAATAACAAAAATAAAAAAGGGCATGCCTTTCACATATCTAGGACACTGGTGAAAAAGTTGTGCATATAGTGTGTGTGTATGTGTGTCCTGCATATACAGTATTGTTGTAGGAGATGCCAAGTGGTGAGGCTACATAGGTATGTTCTGTAGGAGGAAACGTTTGACAGAGGATGCAACGAATAGCCCTAGGGTTCCATGTTCTCATCTGAGAAACTGCTGAAACACACTGTGTAATTGTTAAGAGACAAAAACCTTTGTAATCAGTAACTGTCTTCCCAGGGGAGAGGCAATAAAAAGTCACATTTTACAGACATAAATACTTCCATTACTCTGAACAGGAGACTCGGGGGGCTGTATCTGAAATATTTACATGTTACTTACAACAGTTGAAAAATTGTTAAGAACTTTGTCCCAGAATAAGACAGCCTTCTACAAGACTTTCAGCTAATCTGCATTTCAATGGTTATGTACCTCTACAGCAAATTGGACACTTCCCTGACAGTGAGACACCGTCACCTGAATACGACTGGCAGTTCATAAACAAGACTAACTTGCAATAGTCGTCTGGCCAGAGAAATTATTTTGCCACCTTTTCAAGGCTCTGGTAGATGCCTGCATTTTCAGTGAGAGGGGCTTACAAGAGAGATGCTTCTTTAATGGGAAGGAGTTTTCACAGATTTGAATATATATGTATTTATAAAATAAAATTAGGGTTTACAAAAAGTTGCAGTTTAATCATAGTGACTTCATATGCTTTATGAAAGTCCAGCCACATAGAGCTTCTCCTGCAAGGAGAGTTTGGTCGCGTGTAATGTATGGTTGAGTCGGTAAGATTTTTCGAAAGTCTCCTGAATAATTGAACTATTCATAACTCAGAGCCAGCTCACCCTTCCTGCAGGAGAAACCTGTCAAGTAATAGCTCTTCATAATACAAAGTGATGTCGAGGTGAAACTCTCCTACATACCAACCTGCAAACTTTCCACTTTAGTGAATAAACTGCTTAAGGAAACATTCTGTAATAAAAATGGTCCATTATTAAAATCCTGTATTTGTACTTTGGGGACTAATGATAGTCAAAATAGTGTGAGCAATGACCCACCTTCACGTTGTGTAGGACCACTGTCCTGTCACTTTGTCGGGACCTACTACCACTTAGCTTGACAAGTAGAGAAAACTAGTTCACTGGACCATCTTAAGTTCAGTGGACATTTAAGGTTAAATGACACTTGATTCCAAATCTTTCTCAATTGGATCATCACCTCTCATGCAGTTATATTTACCCCTCTGGTACCTGAGCATTCTCCCATCCCCCCTTAACAGACAACGCAAGCTTTTGTCCTTACGGCAGGCCGCTTGCATATAGACCTTCCATTGTCCTGCCTTATTGGCGTAGCCTGGCTAGGCCAGAAGCCTGCACAATGAAATCTTACATACAGTAAAAAGGGGACATTAAAAAACTCTCCACAATAACTCTTGTGTTTAAAAAAAAAAGGAGCAATGAAAGTTTGATAAGGGATACAGATTCCCCCTCTACTCCTCCCTCCTCGGGATTGAAAACACTGAATATCTTTCTAGGCCTGGCTCATGGATCTTTTTTTTCTTGATTTTCAGCTTGTCTTTGTGTGTACACTCTTTGTTCGTTCCAGGTGAACCGAAATCATGTGATATGAAAGGGGGACAGAGCTGGTTATTATAAAGGGTTTTCGGGCTCTGCCGAAGGCTGTCAGAGAGAAGATGCAAGCTTGGGGGAAGCATAAGCATATTGCCTGCAGGGCCAGACCTTTTTCTCAGTCCCGGCACTTTATCTTTTTATATTACATCTTATTTCCTGATAGGTGGCAGGCCGTGTTACTGCTGGACATGTATAACTTATAAAGCAGACGAGTCTACCCAGACCTGGAAAGCCTTCCTATCTTAACTGAGTGGTCCTGGAGATTGGTACATTTGTCTGATGGATTCTGCCTGATGACTGGAGATGACGGACTGTTTTCATACACTGAAGACCATTTATGTCTTGTGAGGGCGAAGGATGTCCAAGTATTGTGACACTATATGGATTCCTCTTAGTGATGTTTAACAATGTATGTATATATATGTTTTGTGGTTTTTTTTTTGTCAGATGCTTAATTTCAGCTTTCCATGAGAATGATGTGTGTTGAGCCAGGTGATTTGATTTCTTCCATGTCTATGGGTGTGTAGGGTCCTGGGCAAGTAGGGGAGGGTGGGGGAGTGGTCGTGGAGCACATCCATGTGCGTCTCTGAGAGTAAAGGAAACTTGCTGGTCCTCCCTATGCGGGCTCTGAAAGATAGGTCCTAGGCTAGGATTAAGATAATCTCTTCGACCCTCCAAGTCGCCAGCAGGGGAGGAGCTTCAAAACTCTTCACATAGGGCACTACATGTAATTTGCATTTATGCATCTATTAATCTGCATTTATAATAGCTACATGGACGTATATATCTGAGAGTTACAATTGCTTGGAGAAAGGATTAAGTGATTTTGCTACATGTTAAACACAAATTTCTTTTTATAAGGCATACATGTAGCTGCAAATATAAATGCAGAAATCATATTTGAATGTATAGAAATATGCATGCTTATGGTATATAAGCGAATAGTGAATCTGATTTTGTTCTACGCATATGTATTTTCTTGTTGAATATGGCACAGTGCATTAAGCTAAATTGAGCAGGGCCGTCTTGATCATTTTATCTAACATTGTCTATTATTTATCTGATGCATGTTCCTATTGTCCTGCACTGTGAGAGGTAAGTTGCTTTATAAATTATTAATATTGTTTGTCACCTTTGTGAGGAAAGGGTTAAAAATTGTAAGTAGAATTCCTTCCCTGGTGAAGAGTCTCTAATCTTGTCCCATTACATTCAGTCTGTGATCAAAGAGTTTAGAATCCTGGCTGGGACAGGGCAGATCATCCTCTCCTTATCAGCATCCACCTGCTGTTAACCCTTACGACTTGTTCCAAAATTGCACTTTTTACTTTCGTATTTCTAGGCATTTAAGTATTTAACAAATAAATACACATTCTAAATTCTAATAGAAATCTGTTATTGCAAACAAACATAGGTGTATGGATAATTCAATAACATTTTACATCTTTGCCGTATTTGTGTCACATTTATATAGGTCTGAAAAATATGCCTGTTCCAAGCTATATGTAGAAAAGTATGTAAAGTCAGGACAAATTGCTACAAGGTGGTTTAAAATGTGTTAAAGGTGCAGTTCTACTAACTTGGTGAACTGTAAAACCTTTTTAACTCGATTCTGCCTTTGTAAACATAATTCCTAAAACAATTAAATGCTCCAAAATATCCACCCAAGAAAAACATTCTTTAATTATGTACATTATTCATAGTTTTCCCATGAACACTTGTCATGTAAGACTAAAGCAGTCATTACTAAGTTGGTGCTATAGAAAATAAAACCTAAAAGTTTTGTTAACACGCATATGAAAAATGGTGGAATTTTATTAATATAGTGTTATCCAAAGTATGGTATTCACTAAAATCCTCAAACACTGTTTAAAATCATTTTTTATTCGGAATATCTGATTGGGGTGTTGGCCTGTATTTCATGACTTTACCATTAATTCTGTCAGTTGATTTCCTTATTATAGGATTATAAGTATTCTGCAATGCAGCAAAGTAAAGGAAGCAATTAGAAAATAATCATTTAATATGCAAATGAATATAATGATCTAATTTGAAACTTTTTCTTATACGTCATCTTCTGAACTTTATGGTTGTTTGGAAATCTATTATGAAATCGGTGCTCTGATGTTTATGTATGATGTTATCACAAGGTCCATTCTAGAAGCAAATGTCCTGCTTGTATTGTATTGCTCTAAGGTGCCTTTGAACAACATTTTTTGTTGTAGAGTTATCATATTCCCTTTTGAAAAGAAGTCCAAATGCAATAATATCAATGTAATGAAACGGAACCTTTTGCTAAAACATCCCCAGGATCCAGAAGGTGATTTTCCCTTTTGTCCTGTTTATGATCGCTTTTCATAAACCAAGGTGGATACTTGTATTTGTACTTGATCTTCCACTTTATTTGTATGTATTGGTTAGGGCTTCTACATTACATTTACTGGTCGTATTTCCATTTGTTAACCTGTTAAGGCATGCTGCTCGATTTAATTCCGGTAAAATGATTTAAACAAGCACCTAGTCCTCAAGCAGCTAGTGAATGGATCAGCGATTGCATATACATTTAATGAAGGATGTCTGGATTAACTAGTTATTGATAAGACCTAATCCTATTAGACAAAAGCTTCCTACATGTGTAGATCATACTGGGAAAGCAGTGTGTTTGCTGATTGCATATAATCACTTATTTGACACTGAAGTCACAGGTGTCCTGCTTTTGGAACACAACATGTTGGCACCCCATGGCCTCTTCTACTAGTAGACTAGTATAGATTACTTTGATGGAGTATTCCAAAATATTTGTCTTTCTGCTTGGTCCTACCTGTACTAGGGAAGTAACAAAAGCAAATGATTGAGACAATAAACCTGTGCATAATATGTGCAAATATGTGCGTAATACTACCATCACATGTGTTATCCATGTGTGCCACACATACGTTGCTGCTTGCTACCGTTTGCCATCTGCAGTGTTCTCAACACAACACACATGTGGACAGGACTTGTGTTGGCAGCACATGCTATAGATGGGAGAAGAGCACCTGTTGGACATCTGGAATTAATTACATATGTCAGCATATCTGCTTCTAGTTAGTTACTAACACCTGCTCTACATATGGAGCTATTTATGGTTACCCTGCTGACCCCAAAGAACTTTAAGCAACCCCTCAAAAACTAAATAAAAGTCATGAATACATTTATGATTACGGATACTTCATGAATAAACCTGAAAAATACTCTGAAAGTGAAGGCAAATACATCTTCCAAAATGCATGACCATTGTATAAACAGCATTAGATACAGTATGCAAGTTGCATGACTTAATAATGCTTTGTTGCAGTCTTACGGTTGTAAGTAGATATGGAGTTGAGATGCTTATGTGCTCTGCAATTGGAAACCTGTGATTTTCTTAAGTATATCTGGCACTAGTTATGAAAAGTTAGTTGTAGGGTATTTGAAGTCACCATCTCGGCATTAACTATTATGCAAGAATAATTTGGCCTTGCTACAGAAGAAACTTGCTGGGGGCAGGTCCTTTTTAATGCTAGTTAATATATTTAATGCAGCTGCAGTTTACCTAAACCCCTAATATTGTCGATGATCTAGTGTATACTACAGAAATGCCAATTTAATATACATTGTTTGATCGTTCTTCCTTTTCTCTTATGATAGAAAGCCAGCAGTTAAAAAAAAGAACTGTTTTTTAAAGTAACTTTAATTGAGAATAATTAAAAGTTATGAAATAATACATATTTGTCCGAGATATTTTGTGTCTGAGGGTTTGTTAAGTACATATTGTCTGTTATTTAAAGCAAATTCTTTAAGTCTCCCTATAGGAAGGGTTAATAGGGATAATTTCTAGTTCAGTAATTCTGTAGGAAGCTGGAAAGAACAAGGGACCCATTCTACTAGCAATGAATTCATAGCAGACTCATCTCTTGTGTCACCCATCCTGATCAGATCTCCCTGAAATACTCCGGACCCTTCAGAGCCTGGGGGCAAAATGCTGAGCCATTTTGGTTATTACAGAAAGGACAGTGGGAAGGGGGGTGAAGGATTGAGGACAAGGATGGGGTTCTGAGGAATGCATGATAGTGCTGCGCAGCTGTGTCCCCAAGGTCTTTGTTTACGTAGAATAGTTGAATTTGGAATTAATAAATGGCTTGATGAACAAGTGCTGACTTTTAGCTGTCAGGGGCCATAATGGGTGAGGCTGATGTGAATGTGCATAGGCTAAGTGATAAAGTGGGGATTTCTGCAGGTCCGCATAGTGTGTTGTGTTAGTTTAAGATATTGGGCAGGATTTCAGTGCATCGCACAATGATAATAGTGACATATCTTCTGTGTATTATCAAAAAATGGTGTTACTCTAATGTATGTTTTATTGCATTGTTCTGTAGACTATAAAATGTTGTTACATTGAGCTTATTTGTTACCAGCTGCAGGCCAGTTTTACACTGCATCTAGATATATTCTGTATATATATATATAGTGTATTAAAGAAGGGTCGCAATCTAAAAACCCCTGCAGTCCCTGTTGAGGAGGGAGGCCTCGATGATGAAGTGTGCCCACAAGGCTTCATGGTGCAGAAGAGGTGTTTTAAACACGCTCCTAATCTGCTTTTAAGTACAGAGCAAACACATGGTACCTGATTATGCCAGTGGCTCATATTTTAAGCAAAATTGTGTATTGTGTATTGTATTTAAACATGTTCCAAAACACAGCAATTTAAATCCAAAACTGGATACATAGATGGGATAGAGCTCAGCAAAACAACTTAATTTAGGGCCCCAGGGCTTAGTGTTTTGCCACTTTAATTTAGTACCCAATCAGTTATGTATTTATATTGCTTAATGCTGAAGGATGTAGTACTGTGTCACAACATTTTGGCATATAATGCCGGAAAGTGAAGTGGTACATCCTGGCACTCTATTCTCATTGGCGCAATAAACATAATGAAGTTCCATCTGCTAGCTGGGGCCAAAATTTATGATCTCAAGCTGAGCGATCAAATGCGGCAGTGCTTTTCCTTTTTGGTGATGTCATCACTGATGTCACAGGATATCCTCTTATTCTGATGGAGACCAAAAAGGATCTGTAGAGACCCCACTTGGCACTCACAGCAGGTTTTCCTGCTGCAGACCACCCTTTACATTGTGAAAGGAGTCTCTCCTGCAGTTTGATCAGTGGCAGCTTGCAGGAGTATGGGTAGAGGGAGACATAAAAGCTTCTCCTTCTTATAAAAAAACTAAATAGTGTACTGCACTGAAGAGAGTGTGGTTACAAAAAGAAACCATTCTATTGATGTCATAATAAGGGTTTACCCTGTTTCAAAAGAGATCCATGGGATCCCTAGTTATGGTGCACTGATCTATTTTAGAGAGCAGTGGAAAAAAGTTATTTTTTTTTAAAAAAAGTAAAAGAATAAAATACAAAAAGGCAAACATATAAAAACACAAAATTAATCACGCATACAACAAGGCATCCCTTACCTAAAAAAGAAAAAAGTGTGCCACCATTGACCCAAACATCTTGTACGTGCCTTCTTACGTACAAATTTGCACATGGTAACAAACATACACGTGCTAATAAACACGTACACACTCATTCTAACACACACAGTCCCTCTGATGCCACATATATACACATTCATGCTGAGAAAACACAACACATATGCTAACACAAACACTTACACACTCATGCTAACACACAAACACTTAGACATAGACATCCATGCTCACATACACTTAGGCATAGACATTATTGCTTACCTACACATTAATGATCACATGTGTACACATGTGTAATTGGACAATCCCCAAACCTATAATGCGTTGGGTTTATCACCTTACATCAAACTACGACAAGCCAGTTTTAAGCCAATTTTCAGAAACATAAAAAAAACTTTTTTTGCTGTGTTATTACAGTCAGTAAGGCTTTAAAAGAAACAGACCACTTAATTATTGGAAATATGTAATCATACATTTTCACATTTTAAGCCAGCTAGCTCTTCAAATACAAATAATTTATCCTCATGTATTGTTTTATATAATAACTGCCCATGTGTTTAAATTTGAAACATTTCATTTTGAGCAAAGAAAATCTGTGGTGTAAATGTTATCATAATTGTATATAAAAATTTATTAAAATGTAATTCTGGTGCAATTTTTTAAAATTGGCATTTCATTACTGTCATTGTAACACATTTTTCAAACTTTGCACCAGGGTTACCCCTATTGTTCTGTTTATTTGTATCTTGTTTTTTAGTGTTCATTTGTTTTGTATGTGTTTGTCTATCTGTATGTCCTCAGGCATATTTAGAAAGGCTCATGTCACTGATCATTTGAGTGCAGAAGAAAGTAACTCAATCAATCAATGGATTATAGTCCCCGTCCATGCGCATCATTACTAAATCATGCTTGTTAATGGTTTCTTTAACTCATGCTATGTCTGAGCAAAGAAAGCAATAAAATAGACTAGTGAGATAATATAGTATAATATACTATACAAGGCAAAACAAATGGTATATCAAAGATTAATTCTAGAGGAAAGTTATAGTAAAAATCTCAGACATGCACAGTTGCATGCAGACTAAGTTTGGTCTACATTAACACAAAGATGGATCCACTGGCGTGCTGCCTCTAAGGGGCCCGGTGAGACCCCTTCTTCCTGTCTCCCCGTGCTGGTTCAAAATAGTTTAGAAAGGCACCTTCCGACATGGACCACACCTATCCAGGTCGGATGGGCCCTTTCTAAACTATTTTGAACCGTCACGGGGAGACAGAAGCAAATCGGTCACATGATGTCATGTGTGTGTGTGAGCATGGATGTCTATTTGTGTGTGAGCATGGATGCATGGATAGTTCCTAGTTACCCCCCTGGATGGATCCTTTCCATGCTCCTGTTGGTGAAACTGTTGGGTGAGAATGCATGGTGCGGATTCAACAGTAATCTGCCTTATGTGCTTTAAACCTTCATATTACTCTTAGCATCAGTAGTAAAATTGTGTTGTTAGTTGAGGACCCCTTGTTCTGCATTTGTATGAATTAAAAAAAACAGAACTAGGGGTGGTCAACATTGTTAATAGAAGAAATAGAGCTCTTCTTAAGTTTTACCGAAATAGTGAATATTATGCCATTTTATTGTTTTTGAAAAAAATAGTATATATATATATTATATATATATATATATATAGTTAATATTACACACTATTTTTTATGCCATTTTATTGTTTTAAAAAATAGTATAATATAGTATATATATATATATACTATTTTTTTCAAAAACAATAAAACGGCATAATATTCCCTATTTACTGATATATTATATACTTAATATCCATCTGAATTTTCCCATTGTGGTTGTCACAAACTGGGTCTCCAGCTGCGCTCTGTTATATACAGCCTTTTCTAGAAGAATGACAGTATTTACATCTTTATCACATTAATTTTTTTAAATCAGACAATCCTCCAGGACTACAGGATAAAAGTTTGCAATTATTCATAGATATGAAGGGGTTAACTCTTGCGACCTTTCATCAGGCACTAAGTAGGGTCATACAGCTGCAGTTCCACCACTCTGACATTTCTCCCCACCACCCCGTGAGCTAAATTCTTCCATTGTCTCCTCCAGTTTGTTTGATTTCTCCTGTTGACAGCAAAGGCCGATTGGCAGAGATTGGGGTGAAGGGGGGCAGAGCGCTGGCACGCAGCAACATATCAATGCCCCATTGTGTGGACGCGAGGACTAGTTACACTCACCAGCTGTAATGAGGAAAACAAGTGCCACATATTAATACTAACCTGCCTGGTGTGTGGAGGCATTTAGCTGCTTTTATTGGGTGAAAGGGAAATAAAAGTATTAGCACATTGCCAATAACAGAACCGGCAAGGTTACTTGCTCATGACCAACAGCTTAAATGCATTGTCTTTGTTAATTAACTGAAACATATTTCCTATTTCATCCCTTTTCTACCTTCGTTGTTACACACTGACGTCAAGTACTATATTTTACTAGAATTTTCTTAACAAATGTCAAGGAAGGCGGCAAAGGTGGATGGGATAATTGCCCCCTTGGCTGTTCTGATGCAGACATTTGGGCTACTACCACGAGTTCTCAGGGGTTTTACTTTCCATTCCACATACGGTTAAAGGGAATAACCAGAATTAAGATATTGGTGGATCCTTTCCATGCTCCTTTTTGTGACTTTTGTTGGATTTAAATGCATGATACACATTCAACAGCCATCTGCTGAATGTGTTTTAAGCCTTCCTATTACTCTTAGCTTCAGTAGTCAAATTATGTTTTTTTCCACTCCATATACTTTTGTTATAGTGTATATATATTTTTATTAGTTTATACGTAGGGGATCTACATATATAAAATCATTTATTGAAACTACCTAGCGTTTTGTGCTTTTTTTGTGCTTTTTGTTAATCAACATAATAATTGTGTTAATTGAAAACATTTCATTTTGAACAAAACTTTGGTTCCAAAGGAAATCAGTGGTGTAAATGTTATCGTAGCTCTGTGTAAAAGTCTATGACAGTGAAACACGGGGGTAATGTCTAAAAAGTGATTTTGGTGCAAAGTTCCTTACTATGATTGCAGTCAATGAAATTTGCCAGAGTTACCCCTATTGGTCTGTTTATTTGTATCGTTTTTTTGTTTTATTTTTTTATGTTTGTCCACTTATGTAGAAAAGCACCTTTTAAACACGGGGATTTATACCTTCACCCGTCTGGCTTTCCTTTAACTACTACCAATTCCTCATCGTATGAAACTCCACTTACACCAGTGACTTAAAACAATGGGTTTATTAAAATAACAAATACATATATATGAGTATAAAGAGAAGCGTCTGGGAGCCAGCTGTTGTCCTTGGAGATTAATAGTTGACTTATATTTATTACAACTTATATGTCCTCAGACATACTTAAGCTTGGGTTTACCTTACCCTCCAACTATTTTGCAGCCAAATACATCTCTCTGCGCGTTATATGCTTATGATCAGTCAGCTCCAACTCTGTAAACAGGCATCTATTTAGATTTTTATTTCAATCTGAGCAATGTCTTGTCGCTGATTGGTTGCATCAGGGAATGTCTTGTCGCTGATTGGTTGCATCAGGAAATGTTGGACCTTGGAGGAGGAGAGCTTCAAGTAATTTCTTTATTTTTCCTTTTTCCATTTTGAAGAATGCATTTTCAGGTACCCACAGTTCCAAACCTAGTTCCTATGTACTTCACGGAAATCTTTTTCACCTTTTTCTTGGTGAAGTGAAAGCTCTCCATAACGTCAGAGTACACCACATTTAAGAATCCTGCTTGTTAGTAAGGTTGTTAGGTAGGATGGTGTTTCCCAGAATGGGAGAAGATTGTACTCCTGTGGCCGTCCTTGTGGTCTACTTAATCTGTCGTTGTCTTTGCCAGCATTTGATAATACAGTTCAGTGCCAGAAAAGGAGCAGTAAAGTGAGGTCCCATCCTACCTCCCAATAGACCTGACACGGGATTTTACAGGTTGCAGCCGCAATAAGCTGCCTTGACCCTGGACATCCATACAATCCCCATAGTTCCTCATTGTGAGACAATCTAGGCCACCTACATTTAAACAGCTCATACAGACTGCCATGATACCTACCCAAAAGAACTGGAAAAAGAATTGAATGAGAAACATTATTTATTGTTTTATTTAAAAATGTTGGTGGCTAGCAGTCATCCTTTACCTCCTTCTCTCTGTGTGTCACCTTTTTTATTTCAACCCTATAGTCATGCTAAAGATTAATGTGGTGGGTTATTAAAGAGACAGTAACACCTTATGATTGTTGAATAAAATGTCAGATAAATTGTTAGAAAATGGCAAATATGCCTCAGTACACTAAAGATCTAGGAGCTATTTTACCTAGGCGTTTGTAAAGGAGGAACTGAAGAGTAGACTGGGGTTTTACATGACCAATTTTTTGGTCACCAACTTATCACTTTTCCTATTATTATTTGTGTCACACTATGTCTGCAGTATTTTATACTTATCATTATCTCTGCATGTCTAATTTTCCTTAAGACATACATGCATTTTGGCATGCTCCAAAAAATATATTGCATCCATCTTTTTATTTTGGCAACAAAGGTAAAATGAGTGGCAGGTGGCATATTGGTGGAATACCCAACTACCAGCCAAATTTGGTAGATGCAAAGATGAGCTTTATTTATTACTTTTTAAACAGAACAAGATGAAATTGCCTTATAGATGGAGAGTTTCTCTTGTTAAATATACAGCATCCCACAAAAGTGAGTACACCCCTCACATTTTTGTTAATATTTTATTATATGTTTTCATGTGACAACACCGAAGAAATGACACTCTGCTACAATGTAAAGTAGTGAATGTACAGCCTGTATAACGGTGTACATTTTTAAACATCAATACCTTTTTTATTAATAAATAACACATTAACATACAACTCTTACATTACTTTTCCATATTTCCCACATGCCTAGGTGTACACGAGATGCATGGTATGTAAAGCACATATAGATTGCTTTGCTACTGCTTGGAAAAGAATATAGTAAGTGACCCTATAGGAGCGAGCACCATTAAAGTGTTTTGGTCCCAGGTCCTCCTAATGTTGCTCGTGCATGCGTTTTATAACTGCGAACAATAGTTCCAAGGCTGGGCTGGTGCTATTGGCAGGAAGAAGAGGCAAATTTACAAGAAGGTACTAGGGAGATTAGGGTAATTGCTGGGGTACTTAAGTAGCCCTCTGAGTTAACCATCCATTACTTACTCAAGCTGAACAAGATATTATGAGCTGCTTATCAGGAACATAAGTACTTTTTGGCTTTAAAAGTCAAATTAGACATAATTCATGCAAGTTGTTTGTCTTTAAAAAGTTATAAAGTAAATGAGTCTATTGACACTTTCAAGTTAACTTGGTTGTGCACTTGTATGGATGTAGCTGTGTACATGCATCTCTTTATCCAGTGCCAACTGAATCGCCGCTGGTGACAACGGAGGGGCAGGGCCAGCTGGGAAGATCATAGATCTCTGCTGTCTCTTAGAGCATGCCAGTTATTAATGCCAAGCACCGGGTTCTGACGTCATATCCTGACGCTCAGAATTAAGGCTGTGTGCAGTGCACTGAAGCAGGGAGACAAAAGCCTGTACAAACAGACTTTGTGCTCATACCACATATTTTAAGAAGGTGAAGTGAAGGAGAGAGACAGATAGACTGAAGGGAAAATAATGAGGAGAGATGGCGAAAACTGGGAGAGGTCTTGAGAAGGGGGGGTTGAGAATTAAGATAGAGGTTGGAAAAAAGGTGGAGAGATAAGAAATAAGAGGAGAGATAGGGAGAAAGGGAAGAGATAATGAGAGGGAGGAGAGATAGAGAAAGAAGCACAACAGAGAAAAGAAACATAATAGGAGACGAGGAAAGAAAGGAAACAAGGGGAAGATAATGAGTGTTGGGACCATGCCGGGATCCTATAACTGGGTGGATAACCAGAAGGGCCTGTCAGTCCAGGCAGCAAAGGGTCAACACGATAATCAGGCTGGGTCAGGATAGGAGATATTAGAATAGCCCAGTAATCAAAGCCAAGGTCAGGTGCCAGAAAGTCCATCAACGATTGTAGGGAATAACACAAGGAACTGGGGAGCAGAACCAACTTAGTAGCTCAATATCTAAGTCATGAATGAAGTTTGTTCTGGGGTTTTATAGGGCCGTCAGTCAAGATCCCATCCACCAGCTCTAGAGTGACACTCCCACTCACACAGTCAGCCACACTACTCACCAGGGAAGTGCCAGCCTCCTCTCCCTTTTCCTCTGATCCACCACATCATCGAGGGCCAGGATATGATAAAGAGAAAGGGGAGAGATAGAAAGGAGAGATAAACAGAAAGGGAGAGAGATAAAGAGAAGGAGAAGAGAAGAAGAAGCAATATGAATAGGGAGGGATAAGGAGAAAAGGGAGAGATAAAGAGAAAGGAGGAGATGAGATAAGGAGTAAAGGGGGAAATAAAAAAAAATAAAGATGAGGTAAACATGCAAGGGAGAGATAGGGAAAGAATTGAGGTGAAGAGGAAAAGGAGAAAGGGTGGGGAGATAAATAGAACAAAGAGAGAGATAAAAAGAAAGCCGAGAGATACAAGGAAGGAGAGATAATGAGAAGGTTGATCAAAGAGAAGGGGAGAAATAAAGAGAAAGAAGAGAGAGATACAGAAAAACAGAACAATAAAGAGAAATGATGTAGAGAGAAACAGGAGAGTTAATAAGAAAGGGAACAATGAAAGAGAGGAGATAACGAGTAACGGGTAACGAGAAAGGGAAGAGAGGGACTGAAACACAAGAGGTAAGGATATAGTGAAGAAATTGTGAGATAGGGGAAAGAGAGTGTGGTTTAGAGTGTTTTAAAAGTGTTTGTATGTTTTTAGCAAATATGTCTAAGGGCAAGAAAGTGTATGCAAGGCCAAGCCAGGATGTGTGGGCAAGTGTGAAAGTGCATGTGTATGGGTTAACTTGTTTATAGGCAGGCATATATAGGCAGGCATTTGTAATGGTAGAATAGATGTGTATATTTGGACAGTCTATCCATTACTGTTGCTGTTTTGGGCCTAAGGTGTATGGAATGAATAAGGGGTGTGTGTAAGACTGACTGAGAAGAGGACTGACTGACAGGAGACCTGCGACTCTGAGAGGAGACCACTGTGTGTCCAATCTTGGTGCGTCCTGTGTATACAATCTGGGCAAATCTGGGTGCTGGGGCAAGTCCTTGTACATATTATATAGTTAAAATGGGATGTCTAAAGCAGATATACATAGGCATATTTCATAGAGGTTTATTAATTTATAAATATTTTCTAAATATTTGTGTATATATATGTATATATTTATATTCATAATTGCTCTCTACATTTGTCCCTGTCCCCCCACGTGTCCCCCAAGTATGATTGCTGGAGACGCCACTGTCTTGATCCTCTCTCTATGTAGTTTGCTACCGTAAATTGTACCGTACTATTTCACTACCCAATATATCAATAGGATATATGGTATATTGGGCTCCTTCCATTCTATAGCAATGCCATACACAAAAAAATATACTTAAAACAAAAAGTCAGTCTTTTTTTATATAGCAATAAAAAAGACTGCATTTTCCCCCTTTTTAATGAGTTATGCAGCTGGGAGACTGATTAATAGTTTCTACTTGTTTGTACCCGAAACAGCACCCCCTTCCTTATTCACCCCTTATCCTTACGAGGATGACTGCAGCTGCAGGCTATGTGAATAGAGTTTCCATGTAATCTTTGAAGAGAGAGGGACAAAGACATCATTCTCTGCAGGACCACAGACTGCAGCTGGGCACCCCCTCCCTGCTTGCCCTCTCTCCTCTTTAACTGTTCTAGACATGATGGAGATCTGCATTCCAATACTGCATATTCTGGATCATTGGCTGCTGGACTGTCTCTAAACATGGCTACCAATAGTAATCTCATAATGTCATCAGGAACGTGATATAGAGGGAGGCAGGGTGATATACAGACGTAGCGCCAGGTATTGTAGCAAAGAAAAAAATAAATATTATATATAAATTTGGCACACAATTTCAATTGACAATTTATTTTGGATAGTATTTGAATCTTGTGACACACCAAAGGAAGACTTAGTGCTTGAGTTATTGAGGGGTAGCTTCAGGGCATCTTCAAAATGCATTTCGTACAAAATGAATGCATTTCTACCAGAAATGTCAGTGATAGTTTAAAGGCCACTCGTAGCTTAAAAGCTTTAAGTATGTATTGACTATGTCTCCAATTAGTTTCTTGTTATTTAAAGTGAAATCTGTGGGGTGAAAACTATGAACGTTATGAACCCCTGTATACATGACTATAGATGGTATAGGATAATATTGTCAGTTTTTATTGTCATTTCAGTTTACCGATGCAGAAGGGTAATACATACTAAATTAATAATATCAATTAACCATACTACATAATTAAACCAACAATACTGGCTCTTGCATGTTTGACTGTGACTCAGATGCCATGAAACTATGAAAATTGATGAGACTAGCCTCAAATTAAGAAAACTGACCATAAATTATATGACTGACTTCAAAGAACTTTTTAGTCTGTCTGGGAGCCTTAGGAAAGTGTAGAATGACTGCTCAACTTCTGTGGCAGCCTAGTGTTAATTCTAATAATTCTGAAGAGCGATGAGTTGAAGAAGACCAACAATAATATTTAATTTGCACTTCTTGTTGACTTATTCCTTCAGCATGCGCTACGTATGCACTTGTTGTGCATTTGAAGATGTGGACACCAGACAATGCTATTAATGAGCAGATAAAACCATCGGAGCACCAAATCATAGCAAATATTACATTCTGATACTGGAGATAGTGTGTAGTACAAGGATTAAAGTTTAGAATGACAGCAAGAAATTGGGCAGGGGCATGGAAAAAAGAAGTGCTAATATTCTGCCCCAGGGAGAAATTTCTCTTGTTTACCACCATTTGCCAAGGACACCATGTGATGACAGCCAGGAGCCTGTCTGACGGAAGCAGGCATAATGAAATGTGTAATTGTTTTCTAGCTCTGACACCGTGTGAGACGGATGCTCGGGACCACAGGATAAGGAGATGCCAGGATCTTAGTTTCATTTGGCAAATCCAATGTATTTATTTACAAGCTCCTTCTATCCCTTTCATTGTTTTCCACCTGATTTAACCTTGATGGGTAGCTTTCCACTCTGGGGAGCAGAGGGACCAAAATGTAATGTAAGCATCACATTGTGTCATTCTGCCACCAAGCGCCAAACCCATGATATGATTACTCCTATTCACAGACATGCTACAAGGTAAACTGTGAACTCGAGCCTTTGTGAACCTCTATGCCAGTGGCATAGAATGCAATTCATGTCGCACTTTGGCCATAACCTTACCTAATAGTCACCTGGCATGCTTAGCCAGCATGGGAAAAACAGATTACTTGTAAATCTAGTGCTGAAGGTTACACAAGATCATGCAACGTCAATGCGTTGTTGAGTAAAGAGAAGAAATTATAGTTACGTTATCATAGGCTAGTTTAGGCAGCATGGGTATTCTGTGCAAAGGGGCCAGGCCTAGTTTTTTGTTCAAAAACTAAAGCTTGGATCCACCAGCCACAAACACTCTTTTACTGTTATACTGCAGATTAATTTGTTTGTTTTTAATACTTGAAATATGGTTGATGTGATTGGGGTATGTATCAAGGGGTATGACGGGAAGGTATACTACAAATAAAAAATGCAACAAAAAGTAACAACATATGGTGCCACAGGTGGGAGCTGAGGGTTAGTGACATACCTAGGGTAAGTGGCAGCAGAGCAAACATGCTAAGTATCTAACCATGGGGTGGAATAATGTGTCATGGCATTTAGTGGAATAACGTGTTCTGACATTTACATTTGTTCCAAAACAGCAACAGTTAAAGTTAGGGACAGGAGAGTGCCAACTTATTTTGTAGATAAGCCTTGGAACTTGTATTTAGTTACAAACAGAGCCTGAGGGCTTTTAGTTATGCCTCCTCTCCACCTCCTCTGAGCACACCCCTCTGTACTTCACTCCATGAGCCACAAAGAAGCCTATTGTCCCCAGCAATATGCATGATGTGGAAAAGCCAGCAAATCACATTGCGGTTGAGGCAATGTGTAGAGGATACTTGCCTAAGGCCAAAGGACATCTCCATTCCAATGCGATGTAGGACAAGGTGACCCAAGATACTTATTAAGTATACTTTGCTGGAAAACATAAAAAATAAACTTCACACAACATTGCCAGACTGAACATAAGGGGGTCATCAGTTTGACCATGATATAAAAGCTCAGGCTGGCTGTCAGGCACAATGGGCAAACTGGTGATAATGCCGAACACACACCCAATTGGTCGAAGTAATAGGTTAGCTTGATTATGTTTATTCCAAGACAGAACATATATATCGTATACACTGCATACCGTGACGCAGAAGGGACATCAACAGCATAACTAAGTGTACACCAAGTATATACAGGCATAAACTGTATAGTTAATAAAAGCAATAGCGCACCTACAACTTTGAAAACAATCATGCATTTTAAATACGGCACACAGAGACAAAACACTATTCATGTCAAAAACGTATTAAAAGGGTGTAAAATGTGGGATTGTAGCAGGAATGATACCTGCTGAGGGTAGAGGTAGTTGGGAAGTGGGGCAGGAGGAAAGGGTTATGACAAACAATAATGAGGGGATCAGGAGAAGAGGAAATAGTCCTCCTCAATACAAGAGAATTCTCTTTAAGAAAATTTTGCCCTGTAACAATCTTAGGAAGTGTTTTTTTCCCTGATTAGGTTAAGGCATTTTTTAGCAAAAAAGGAAACAAACTTAACAATACACATAGGTGCCATGCTTTTTCGTTGACACTCCATCTGTGTTACTGGAGAAAGTCTATGCAAAAGGAAAAGGTAGGTGAGGAACTTCTTCTGCAGTATCTTAGTTAATTTTCCAGAGTTCCTAACAAGGTCTGGACATTAGTCCTAACAATCTCTGCTGGGACATCTGAGAGTCAAGGAACCTGTTCCCTCCTTTACCCTCTCCCCGTAACTAATATACGCATCAGCACTTACACACTCATGCTAGGACATAGAGTTTTCTGCAGAGCCATCTGTAGTGTAGAGTCATTTGTACACAGATACACACAAAACAGGCTCTCAGCTAATTTAAGACATTTTTTACTTTTCTAAGAGGGTGGTAGTACCTGTACTTCATTGGTTGATGCCAGAGGAGGCCCCTGCAGGCGACCGATAGAGTCGTTTGCATGACCCTTTAACTCCTGACGGTGAACCTAAGAATTTCTGCTTCCGTTAAACCCTGCGATGCTGCGTAGATAAGGTAGGCTAGATGGGACCAGGAGGATAAGTAATCGAAGACGAACACGAAGATTCTTCGTGTTGTGTGTCTTCGTCTTCCTAGACGTTTTGCCGACGTCATATTCGTATGTTCGGTATTCGGGCTGAACAACGAAAAGCACCCTCCTTGTTCGTTTTCATGTTTGCCTGAATAGGAATGCACAATTCTACTTGTAGGAGGATAGGAAATTACTAGGAGAACCAGTAACAGGGGTCAGGAGGAACCTAGCCAGGTACCCAATGGCAATAGCCAAAAAGCAAATGGATCAGCAAAGACCACAGGAAGTCAGGACTAGCCAAAGAGTAATGAGATCAACCAGGAACTGGTCAGGTGTAAGCCAAGCTGACAAGGTGATAAGTCAGAGTGTGGGCACTAACACAACTGAGCACCTGTAGCTACAGGTGTCCATGTGTTTAATTCTGCCCTGCGCACCAGAAATTGGTGTGTGGCATCTTTAACGCTTCACCTGCCAGCAAGGTGATTTTATTTGACACGCTGTTCCACATCCCTTGTGTGTTAGACATGTTGATATTGGCATAATAGTGTTTTGCTTGCTTTGTACAGTGGAGGGCTTTTTTGCCCTCCACTGTACAGAATCTTGCAAAATGCTTTTCTCAAATTCACCTGCACTGGCACTGAAATCTAAAAGAAAATCTAAACTGCTGAATGTAGGAGGAAATCTTAGATCCATTCGTTTCCAAATCTATGCAGCACTTGAAACCACATACCTGTCCAGCTCAGTGGACACCCCTCCACTCTTCTGTAGAACTAGCACGTAATTTGTGGCCAGGGGAATACAGACGCGCCTAATTCCTGGGTGCTGTGATTTGCTCCACAAGGGTCTTGCTGGTGAGGGAGTGACTGGAAATTAGCACTGGAGACATTGCAGTTGTGATGTGGAGCTTCTGTGCTTTCTGGTTTGACACCTGGCTTGTTTCTGGCCTCCCTACTTTGTCTAGTTCCCTATTTAGTGACTCTCTGGTACTGACCTGGCCTGCTTGCTGGCCTATGCTCTTAGTCCCTGATTTTTTCTCACACCTTGTGTCTCTGGTTGACTATAGATCTAGCAGCAATTTCTGTGTCATGTGATGCTGCGTTGCCCAATGGAGCGATAACATTAGTGTCACTAACTAGACATGGCTGCTAATTGGTGACTAAACCACAGATGTATTGTTCCTAGACTTGGCCATGATCTAGTTTTACGGTGCTTCAGTGAGTTGTGAGGCATGGGATCTAAGGGAAGGTGGGTGGAAGAGCTTGCAACGTGAGATTATGGGAAACCTGACTGTTCCATAATCCATGGACATGCCCACCCCATGGTGTATCACAGGATAACTCTATCCATTTTTACACATAATATTCAAACCAAATCCCATTCATTATAAGATGATAATGATAGGACAATCTAGTTACTGCCTAGATTTTTTCCGAATGAGGGAGATACTGCTGTGGGCCACATACAGAATCTTTTCGTTTTCCAATCTAGACAGAATATCAAGTTTATGATTGTGACAGAACTACATTGCTGGGCCAGACACAGCCCATTCCTCAGAGTTGCAGTCTCGTGGACACTTGCCCACATTCAGCCTGGGCATTTGGGCTATGGTTCCTCCCGTGGGGGAAGTGTGGGGGGTCATTTGTAACAAGGCAGGTTGAAAAGTACAAAGACTATCTGCTCATACCATAGGAGGCCCCTTCTACAGTTAGTTAAGTTTATAATTGTTCTGTTAAGTCTTAATCTTGTGTGATGTAATTCAATTATGTACTGAAGTGATTGAGCCCTTTGTTCTGTTTAAAACCTGGCTGTTGTATTGATGTTTCTGTGGATAAATATGCTATATTCTGAACAATAAAATGTCCATTCTTGCTGTACTCAATGCAAGGCAGTGGTGTCTATTTACTGGGTACACATAGCAGGGTTCCAAGGTGCGCATGCTGGCTGGAGCTGGAAGTGATTTCATGGGACAACAGGAGGATACATCTGGGTGATCTCTGGGAGTTACTACAGCTCTCTTGGTGAGCTCCTTAAAATGACGCGTTTGACAAATGAAAGGAATCTGAATGTTAATGAAAGACACAGAATATTATCAGAATTCTAGTCAGTGTGACCTGACATTTTTACAGTTATAGTATAAGTAATAATAGTATATAGTATAAGTAATACTTCAACATTTTCATATTAGAGCATGTATAATAAGCAACATTTTTTTCAAATATAATGTTGTGAATCTGTTCAAAGATCAGATTAAATATCAGTAAAACTAACCAGAATAATATAACTAAGCTGTATGAAACAACAAGAAAAAAAAATAAAAAAGATAAGATGGAAGGAATTCAGCAGGGGTTATTGTATGGGGTATGGAAAGGGAGTGAGGGAGGGCAGGGGTGCTTGTGAGGCTAAATTAAATTCAGTGAGGTCACATGCTCAGCCTGCTTTCATCTGTTTTTTGGTTCCCCATATTGGAGAACAAGGAAACCCATTCATGGTCCGGCATCTGAGTTGGCGGGACACAAGGCCCCCGGCTCCCTTTCCTTGCTTTTTAATGGCAATGTTCTCACTGTCAAGCTCAAGAAGGAAATAAATATGGAAAAAAAGAAAGAATGAAATATGTAGCGCATGATCCCATGGGTGATTCAGACATTGCCCTGCAATAAGAGGACAACAGTCAGGAAAGGAGTCAGGCATTATTGTTTCCCTTATGAAGGTCGATGATCTGGAGAATTAGTGAAGTAGCCACATGATGACCTGTGATATCCAGACCTCCACCTGCTGATTTCTTTGACATTCAGTAGTACTATCACATTCATGGGACGGCTAAGACAAACATTCTTAGCAAAAATAATCAATCTTATCTTTAAATTCTAAGCATTATATAAGATTAGGTCCCAGAATTCTATATGCAAATGTGAAGGGTTAAACTGTTAGAATTTTTCCCCATGCTATTAAAGAAAGCTATGATTAAATATTATAGCAGTATTATAAAGACGTATGTTGATGCATCAAGACTACATAACACTAATGGCTGTTTCTTTTTAGAATATCATGACGCAAAAAGATTACATTTAACAAATTCCTTGCATGTGCCTGATAATAAGCAATGATTACAAAAGTAATTAGTGTTTGTGAATGCCTGTGCATATGTCAAGTATATTCACACAGTAAACAGTGCACTGCTGCCTGTGAGGATGTGGACACCAAGCTCTGGTAATAAAGGAACTGTTTTTCTCAGTGAAACGATTCTAATTGCAGCCGTGCGGGGAATGGGTAGGAAATCAAGCATAAATCCTTTACCAAATCCAACCTCTGTCAATTCTGACCCTTAGTCCAATCTCGGAAAATAACTTTTGATCAAACACTGGAATGCATTTGATGAAGCACAGGTGATATGCCATTGAAGAGGGAATGCTGCTGATCATGTCACTGAGCAAAGCTGGCCTAGGTGGCCAAATGCATACCTCATATGTGGTGGTAGTTTTGACCCCTTTTACTCTCCTAAACTTTAGAAAACATGACATATGATACAAAACCCAGTGGCAGAAGATATTGGATGTTTGGTTACTTTACAGAATGCAGCTTGTGGCATGTTAAGGGCAACGGAGACATAGGGATTGTTCATAGAGCTGAACAGAAGGCTGCAAGACAGGTGAAGGTAAGCGGGCACGGGCGGGAGGGGATATGTATGCATGTATGTTAGCATGAATAAGTGTATGCGAGCATGGATGCCTATGTAAAAGTGTATGCTGGCATTGATGTCTATGTAAAAGTGCATGTGTATGTGAGTGTATGTGAGCATGAATGTCTATGTATAAGTGTGTGTAAGTTTGGTGTGTAAGTGTGCATGTGAGCAGGTATGTGTAAGTGGTGTGAGATGGCGTGTGTGTTAGCATGAGTGGTGTGAGATGGAGTGTGTGTTAGAATGAATGTGTATCTGTGTTTGTGAGTATGAGAAAGTGTGTGTGTTAGCTTGTGTAATTTGTTTGTGTGTTTACATATGTGTGCCAGAGTGTATGTTGGAGTGGGAGGGGCAAGCTGTTTGACGACACTGATGGCACAGTCTAGCTGTTTTAGACAAAGATGGCACAGATAAGCTGTTTGGGGGCACTGACAAGCTGGGGCAGAGATAGCACAGGCAGGCTATTTGGATGTTAGGATGACCATAATCAGCTGCTTGGATTCAAAGGTGGCACTGTGGCACATGTTGCTTGGTAAAGTTGTGGGGCCCATGGCCATTTTTTTATTTTTTGGTTTCTAGTTATGCTTCTACTCCAGGAACAGATTAATTTTTGTCATTGGTCAGAGGAGCTCTAAAATGTTGCAGATTAGTACTGGACTCTAGTACTTGACCAAGGTCTTTCCGTATTTAAAAGCTGAAGGGAACCAGTAAAGGAGAATTACAGACATGACAGATCTCGTACATTGTGCTATGTATATTGCTGGTGTGTGCTACTAAACAATTCAAATAAACATGTAAGGTATACTATGAATACATAATTCTGCAATGTGATATTTGTAACTAGTCTAATAAACAATGGGACCATACTATAGGATAGACTTTGTTAGGAATGAGCTGTTTTGGTAATGTCTGAAAACCTGAAGCACTGTTAATATGTAAACCCCAAAAATAATAAATTTGGGGCAAAAGTATTGTTTATTCAGTACTAAGGGCCCCTTCTGAACAATTTAAAACCACTATCAGGAGACAGGAGCGAGTGGTCCCCTGGGCCAACTAGAGAGACCGTGGATAATCAGTCTCTCCCTGGATAAGCTATGGAGATTTGGACACTCTTTAAGATCTGGGTCCACCTTCATCACATTCACTGCAGGATGTGGGGGCCGTATTACACCTCTACTGAAAATCATTTAATATGCATTATGTATTGAGAAGGCTGCCTGGCACACAATGTTTTGCCTTTTTACACATGGTAGCACTTTTATGTTTACATTATTTTATGTTTTAGTGTTACAACTTGTACAAAGTGTCCTTGCAGTAGTTTTGTACTCATTTCTATGTACACAGTGTTTCACCCTAGGGTTACAATGTGTACACTGATTAAATGTTACCTTTCTATATGTACTCAAACATCCCCAAGTACACATTGTTATGCCTCAGCTAATTAAATGACAAGTGAGAAGAAGCAACCTTCTGGGCACACACCTTCTAAATTAGTGCTAGTGTTGATAATCATACATGGCAGGAATAATTACCGTATAATGCGGCCATGCTGTTTACCTTTTTATAATTTCTACTCAAACCCTGTCTAAAGATGACATTGTTTGAGTTGTCTCACTATAAATTACAGGTGTTCCACCTTGGCCATGTGCCTATAACCTTAGTTGTTCACTCTGGCTGCGAGGAAAAAATCTACATACTTCCTTCTTGCTTAATTCTGCCCCATTAGTTTTTGTCACTGGTATATATTCCATAATGTATAATCTACTTCATACCAGTTTGTACCTCTTGAGTTCTCCACAAACTAAAGCCCCTGTAAGCAAAGAAGGACTCCAGTTGTGCCCCGCATTTTTACAAATGGGATCCCAGGAAAGGGGCATTAAGATACAATTACCACAGGTCTTTTATGTATCCCATTTGAAGAGAATCTGTAACTAGCATAGCTTATATAGTTTTACTAGTTTGTCCTTTATGGTAAATAATAAAGGTCCCCCTCCCTGCCTATGTTTGTATTTATAGTCAATAATAAATCCATATTCTCCGAGCTGAGAGTTGCCTTATTGGCCATTATTTTGTGGGGCATAGAGTCCTGTGCGGAAGTTTTAGGCAGGTGTGAAAAAATCTGTAAAGTAACAATGTTTTTAAAAAAATAGACATGTTAATAGTTTATTTTTATCAATCAAAAAAATGCAAAGTGAATGAAGATCAAAACATTTTGGTGTGAACACCCTTTGCCTTCAAAACAGCAAATTCTTCTGGATACACCGGTAAACATACAAGGATTCAAGGCAAACAGTTAGTTGTATGATTTACAATAATAAAAAACAGGTGCTAATGATCATCAATTTAATAAGTTGGTTGGAACACAATCATTAATTGAAACAGAAAAAGGCTGTGTTGGAGGAACAAAACGGGGAAAGGAACAGTCAAACTCGCTAACAAGGTGAAGTTGTTAAAGAAAAAAGCAAGACGGAGCACAGCAACAAGACACAAGAAATGGGCAATGTTGAGGACCATAGACCCAGTGGTTGGCCAAGGATACTTAGTGCAGACACATAATGCTTACTTCTCTTAGCAATTGGAAGATGTCCAGCAGTCCCATTAGCTTGACATTGCCAGAAGACAGTGGAACTCTGGTACACCCATCTACTGGTCAGAAGTCTTCATGGTAGATCTTCACCAAAAAATCCATAAGTCTGACATGGTAACAAGACCAAGCCACGTAACTATTCACAAAAAACATAGGAACTGTGTGCCATGGCAACAGGTGCTATGGACTGATAAGTCAAAATTTGAAATATTTGGCTACAGCAGAAGGCAGTTTGTTTGCCAAAGGGCTGGAGAGCGGCACAACAATAAGTGTTTGCAGGCAACAGTGAAGCATGGTTGAGGTTCATTGCAGGTTTGGGGCTGCAGTTCTCCAAATTGAGTTGGGGATTTGGTCTGAATTAATGGTCTCTTCAATGCTGAGAAGTATAGGCAGATACTTATCCATCGTTCAATACCATCAGGGAGGCATCAAATTTATTCTGCAGCATGACAAAAACCCCAAACATACAGCCAAACTCGTTACTATCTTCAGCATAAAGAAGAACAATGAGTCCTGGAAGTTTTAGAATGGCCCCCACAAGGCCTTGACCTTAACATCTTCGAGTCTGTCTGGGATTACATGAAAAGAGAGAAGCAACTGAGGCTGCCTAAATCCACAGAACTGTGGTTAGTTTTCTAAGATGGTTGGAGCAAACTACCTGCCTTCCTTCCTACCTACCTACTACCTGAATTCTTAAAAAAGACATATGTAACTGTACCAAGAAGGATTAATTCTGTTTGGAAGGCACAAAAGTAACACATTTTTTAAAAATGCATAAAATATAGCATACATAACTTAATGTCCAACACGATTCAGGAATCTCACCGCTTCCTCTCATGTTGCTAAATCCACATCTCACATAGGAGCAAAAATGGATTGCATCTGTTATTGTGAGAAGCCTATCGTGATTGGATCAGCGGGTATGGTGGTTCTCCAAAAAAAAAAAGAAAAATAGTTCAAGGGCTAGCCTGCCGATTCATTTTTATAGATGTCAGAGATTAAAGGACCATCTACAATATGCAAATATATATGTAAATGTATATACCACCGAGAGCAGTGAACAAACCTAAGTATAAAATTAGGTATACTGAATTGCAAAATGTAGAATTTGGTATAATTAAATTCAAAACTCACACTGTTGCCTTTGTGTGTGTATATATATATACTGTATGTATACAAATAGTAAATCCTGGGGCCAAAGCTCCTGCGTACTGTTACCACATTAACCCCATATTAACCTTCACTAACAAAACGGCAGAAAACTATGAGAAAAAGAACACAAGGAACGTACACGAATATTCACCCGAAAAGAACACAGGAACGGGCAAATACTCGTGACATAGGAAGGGTTTTTCCACGAAGATGAAAATGAAGACGAACACGAAGACTTGGCCGGCGCCCAAGTCTACTAAATGCAAACCCCAGATGAACAACAACATGTGATATATTACATTGTGTCATGACTTATTGACTAAAAATAAAGCTAAATTGCATAATCAATGTGAAAAGCAATTGTTTTCTGTATCAGTCTCTCACATCGTTTTGGAGAAATTTTGGCCTACTCTTCTTTCCAAAGCTGCATCAATTCATTTGCAGGCATTTTTTTTAGATTTGCTGAAGTGCTTGGGATCATCATCCTGTTGCATGACTACAGTTTAGCCAAGCTTTAGCTGTCAGATAGATGGCCTCACTTTTAACTGTAGTGTTTGGTATACAGAGGAGTTCATGGTTGACTCAATGAATGCAAGGTTCCGAGGTCCTGTGGCTGCAAAACTAGCCCAAATCATCACCCCTCCACCACAGTCCTTGACAGTTGGTATGAGGTGTTTGTGCTGATTTGCTGTGTTTGGTTTTTGCCAAACGTGACACTGTGCATTATGGCCAAACATCTCCACTTTGATCTCTACTGTCCAAAGGACATTATTCCAGAAGTCTTGTGGTTTGGTCAGATGCACCTTTGCGAACCTGAGCCATGTTGTCATGTTCTTTTTAGAGAGAAGAGGCTTTCTCCTTGCAACCATTCCAAACAAACCAAATGTTTAGCATGCCTGTAGCACCTGAGATGTAACTCTTGGGTTTTTGTTGTAATTTCCATAAGCATTGGTCTGACCTGGGGATAAATTTGTCTTGAATGTTTTCAACTTTTGAACAATCTTTCTCACTGTAGAATGATGGAATTGTTTGGAAATGGCCTTATAGTCCGTCCCAGATTGATGAGCAGCAACAATTGCTTCCCTGAAATCATTGCTGATGTATTTCCTCCTTGGCATTGTGTTAACACATACCTGAATGTTCCAGACCAGCAAACTTTGGCTTTTATAAAGGTGGTCACACTTGCTGATGATCAAATAATCAAGGGCATTTGATTAGCAACAGCTGTCTACTACTGAGCATTTTAATTACTACAGAAGCAATAAAGGTGTACTTCGTTTTTCACACATTGCTTCTCCATTTTGGCTTTATTTTTGTTGAACTGTGTAATTTTTCATGTGCTGTTGTTTACCTAATTTTAGACCTGCAAAGGAAAAGATGATTGTTGTCCTGACATGTAAAACCATATCATTTAAAAAGGGTGTACTTTCTTTTTCACACTTTATAGTGGTTGTGATTGTTTTTTGTTCTTTTTTTATACAGAATTACACAGTGCCTTATTTTCCATTATACGGCTCATAAAATATTAAACATATGGTCTTTTATGTCTTTGTGTATTATGCCCATGCCTGGACTGGCAATCTGGCACACTGGGAAAATGTCTGGTGGGTAGCTGTGCGACAAAGCCCACACACATCTGCAGCTCCTTGAGCATAAAAATGTATGCACTTCCGTCATCAGGAGGACCCTGACTATAGCTATAGCTAAAGGAAAGTTTGCATATATCTTTGAGGACATATCTAAAACTGTTATTGTTCTGTATATTTATAGCAATGGTTACATACAGGGCCGGCCTTTGGGGTGTGCGACCTGTGCGACCGCACAGGGCGCCACACTCCA